>CM076908.1:14447783-15047783 GCA_039519145.1 Kokia cookei
GTAATATATTTAGGTTGGAAGATAGGCATAAAGTAACTTTATGACAGAAAAAAAGAAAAAGAGGAGGCAATATAACATGGAAATAGCTCAACCATAAAAATCTCAGCGATGGAGACTAAATGATGTAGAAATGTGTCTCTAACCTCATTAGACAGTGGAACCTGTCTAGAGATGTGCCAAACAATAATGGAATTTTCACTGATGTTACTCCTGGAAACGTCACTGGAAGATACAAATTGCTTCCCATCAGTGGAGAATTCAACATCAAGAATTGGACCCAGACCTCGAATGTCTTTCATGGATCACCTTGCCAGTTCTAACATCCCACAATCTGAGTCTACCCTTCGACCCCCCAGAAAGGAAAAGGTTTGAGTCATCTGGATGGAATTTTATAACTCCAACAACCTGATCATCTCTAAAAATCTGAGATTCAAGATCCCCTTTCAACATCAATCAACCTTGATGAACAGTCATATCCACAAGAAAGTACAAATGGTCCCTGCTGTGACCATTTTTTACAACATCTTTCACAGCTGCATTATGAAAGCTAAACACACGAGCTTTTTTCTGACCTCTGCTCCATACATTCCATATACAGATTGTTTGATCCATCCCCGCAGAAGCAAGTAGATGAACTGTAAACTAGATAGTAAACAGTTAAAATGGCTTTCAGAAGACAGTGCCAATAAATATAATGCACCTAAACAACAAAGGTAAAGTATCGTGAATTTTCGAAGAACAATAGCATGCCATGAGTCTGGTGACCAGATCAACAGCATTAACAGCTTTCTGCATGCCCAGGTGGAGAATTCTTCAGCAAGGTTGCGAGGAACTTGACTTAGCTGTGTACGGCCCTTTGGTTTATGCCGAATCGATGAAAGAACATCATGCGGTGGATCCAATTCTGAAATGCTTCCAAGAACTGAGAACAAGAGTTTACTGTATCAGCAGGAAAAATGACACAAGTTCCTATGATTATAGTAAAAGTTAATCTTGACACAAGTGGACAGCTTATGAGTACAATGACGTAGCATAAACCTTATTGTTACTAACACTACTCCATAAAAGTATCATAAATAATAAGGAACAAACAAGATTCACGAATACATTTGTTTTGGGGAATACGTTTAGGAATGGTTGAGATTTCATTATACCCATAGAGGAAACATCCAATTTTTAACAATAAGCTTGTCAAATATTTGGACAGATTCTGTCAACAATCGGGCTTATACATTTATTTGATCTGGCCCTTTAATTCTAGATGCGAAAAACACTAAAGGATACAGATTTGACTGGTATAACCATCAGACAGGAGCACATCATCAGAACAAACCATGTTAAAATTTTCTTTCTATCATTTGAGGGCTCATTTCCATTTGCATTTTGCTTCCCTAACCCTGTTTGAAGTTCCAACCTAATAATTGTGTACACAAAGGAAACACAAGCAATTCTAAAACAAGCTGTAGAATACATGAGTAAGATATTATCATATTAATGCCAAAAAAAACTTAGTCAAATTTTGCCATTAGTCCCATGTACTAAACTGCAAATTTAGTCATGATCATTTTTAGTCCTTGTAATTTTTCGAATTTTGAAATTATAGTCCTTGTACTTTCCGAATTTTGAAATTTAAAATTTAGTCACTATATTAAATTTGTTGCTTCCAAAAGTTTATGCAATAAACAATTATCACACGTGTAATTCAATGTCAACTTAATATTTCCATATAATAGTCACGAAAATGTCACCTCATTTTAGTCAGTGAATTTAACGGCTACTAGTAACCTGAGTCATGACTTTAATTTCAAAATCCATAAATATAGTTACTAAAAATTATTTACTCAAAGCACAAAAACTAAATCACAACTAAAGCATGTAGAATTTGACCAAACGGATTTAATTGTTACCGATTATGTCCAAAAAAGAAGAAATACTATAAAAATGACTAAATTCACAACTTAGCAGAATTTGAACAAAAGACTTCAATACACGATGTAAAGGAAAGAAAATCGGACTAGTGACATCGGCAACAGTAAAAAAAAATGGCACTAATCTTTGAATGAGATAAGATCATTGAACTATATAAGGAATATTAAATACTCAAATAGAGTGCAAGGCAATTCCATTATGGCTCCAGCCGCCTCCTTTCCAAAAGGTAGTATCAACAACAACAACAACAAAAATGTACATGAACATTTTCTTCCTACCGAGTCACCAATTCAATCCAAAATTTCTCGACTCAATTGAAAACACATATTAAATTAAGTTTCTAAATTTAAACATTGATCATTTCATCAATAACAAGACTACCCATTTCCTCTTTTCACTTGGATTTCAAAACAATAATCATCAAAACTGCAACTTTAAACCCCCCCCTCCAAAAAAAAAAAAAAGCCGCGAAAATTGGGGAAATAAAAAAAAAGGTAAAAGTAACAACTACCTGATTGATTGATGACATGATGATCCCGGTGAATCGGGTTCGGTTCATGAGCCTGGGAAACCGCGCCAGCAAGTGCTCGTTCCCTTTTCGATATGTACCTGCCGGGAAGCGGAGCTTCTTCTCTCGTTTGAAGATCCAATGTGGGAAACAGGTATTCGGGTTTGGCCCGTTTCGAAGGGCGGAAAGGGAGGTGGTGATGGTTTATAGGTTTGGGTTCAGGGTCGGGTTCGGGTTCGGGTTCGGGTTCGTCGTCTGAAGTGTTGGAGTACGCTTTGAAAAGAAGATCCATGGCCGAACTGAAAAGCTAATTTTCTTTTTCGGCTGCCTTTTTCAGTTTTTTTTCTGCGAAAGGGGCAAAATGGGTGTTGCAAAATGGCCATATAATTTGTATGCCATTAATGAAAGCCCATAGTATTCAAAAAAAAAAATGGGGCTATTATTTAACCATTAAAGGCCGATGCCTTAACATTTTGGACCCAAGTGCCTACAAAATTCATAAATACACCTATATTTGTAAATCATTGTTGCTAAGGTATTCAAATTTCGATTAAAATCGAATTAATCAATCGAATCGATCTATTTTACTTAAACAGTCGGTTAATTGATCTAATTGAGTCGAAATTCGGTTAATGATTTTTTAGAAAGTTCGGTTATCGATTAATTCAGTTCGAAATCGGGTTATTAACTGAACTTAATAATTAATAATATAAATTATATATTATTTTAATTCGGTTAAATGAATATTATCAATTTATTTTTAAATGTTTTATACTTATTTTAACAAAAACAACAAACACATATAAATTTTGATTAACCGATCGAATTAAACTAAATATTTCGTTACGATTAACTTCTTTAGAAAAAATTTCGATTCAATTAATAGTTAAAATATTAAAAAATTTAATTAATTTAATTATATTAATTAAATTATTAACCGTTTAAACCCCCTAATTGTTGAGGCCTAAAATGGACCTAAGGGTGCTGAACCATGCCCATGGCTTTGAGAAATGGGATTTTTCTTGTACCATTATAAGCCAATGACCCAATGAAAGATGCTTTATAACATTCATAAATGGGCTTATATCTACAAGACCCATTTTTTATTTTATTTTTTAATATTTAATTATTCTCATCACTTATTTATAACAAAGAGAAACAAAAAAAAATTAACTATTTTGTACAAGAGATCTTATTCATTTTTCTAATTTTAAGTCTAAAATTATGCTAATTATTTTTTTATTTTGTGTCCAATTATTGTAAGGATTAATATTTGGTATACTAGCAGTGTAATTTTTTATTACACAAGCAATCTTAAAAAATTATCATGTCATTTTTTTAAATATCTTATATGGTACTTCTATATGATACCTCTCACCGTCTTAATCTAAAAATTATATTGACTATGTATCAAACATTATTCCTTATTATAATACATATATAATAAATAAATGCACTTTTAAAAAAAAAAAAAAACACTTGTTACAAATAATAATAAGATATAAAGGGTATTTTGAAATTTTAAAATTAGGTTTATGTTGTTACACAACTTTTTTTTAAAAATACATAGGTTGCACTATTGTAATAAAATATGGATCTGAACATAAAAACTGGTAATGGGCACTAAACAACAATAATGACTATAAGAGAATAAAGGGAATGTAGGAAGTAGGTCCAACCAATCCTTCCTCTTCATATTTTCATCATCAACCCCTTCAAAAAAAATATTACTTTTTAAAAAAATAAAATAGATAAATTGGACCTTACTTTTCCAGGGTCCTACTCTTCAAAAACATAAACAACTTTAATCAGAAGTTTATTCTCAGACTAATTATTTACCAACCCTTTTCTTTCATTTATATAAAGAATAAAGAATAAAACTTTATCATATTTGATGCAAAAATGAGGTCATGCTGTCGAGTCCCTGGCCTAGAAATTGAACCATGTGCCCTAACCCCCCCCACACACAAACCTTCAAGGACTGCATATTCTTCTTAACAATATTTTGCAGCAATGACTGCCAAATTATGGTACCTCATAGGAGTTTTCATAAGATATTTCATCTTTTGTCTTCCAATGGGGAAAAGGGTTATCAACAGTGGTTTAGAAGAGACAAATCCTAATAATTCTATCAAATGCTCATGTTAAAAATAAGAAGAGGTTTCAGGTCGGGTTAAAACTCGATTCATGTATCGTATTAATAGTATATGTATAGTTGTTTAAATTAGACTGACTCGAAATATGAGTTTCAAATTTTGTCCAAATTTATTTTTATTTATAAAAAATTAACCAAATCCCCGTTTACATGCAACAATATTATATTTTTAAAATATAATGATGTTTAATTAATAGTTATTAATTATGTATGTTTTATTACCATTATGTATATTTCTTTTATTAATTTTTTAAATATTAAAAATTTAATATTTACATTATAGTACAATATATTTAATTTTATTTATTAATATATAAAATTATAATAAACTTGAAAACTAATCAGATCAAGCACGAGCTATGAATATTGAAGTTTAAACTGAGACCATATTATAAGCATGTGTTAGGATGACTATCATCATCGGCCCAAACCTGTCTCAAATTTGGGCTTGGGTTAGATTCGAAGGAGCTCATCTAGGCCAAATACCAAGGAGTTCGAAATAGGATCGTAGATCTAGGTTAAGCTCGTAGGCTTGACCCAAGAGCTAAGCTCATGCGGTAAACTAGCAAGTCGACGAGTCTCGCCTCTGCATGGTGAGGTCCTACGCTATGAGGTTACATGAGTTCGTAGCCATGTGGACACGTGGTTAGATTAGATTAGGGTACGTGTTTACGTGCATAAAAACTACCTAATATGTCTTATCAATGAATAGTATTATATCATATAAATACATAAATTACACTACTTAAAAAGACACATTGAAAATTACTCAACAACATGCTCAATTTTATTTTTTTCACTTTTCAGATGAACTTTTAAATTTAGATGAGTAATTCAATTATTTTTTGATAGGAAGGATTACTCGACATCTACTAACTTATTAAAATTAAGTTTAATGATTAATTTGTGATGAAACAACAATCTTGGAAATAATGAATGAGATATGGATAAAGAAATGTAAGCAATTGAATGTTGTTATGGTGCTTTTTTTTTTTTTTTTGAAGAAAAAAAAGGATTATAGGTGAAAGCCAAGTATTCTCCGAAATGTTTATAACCTCAAAGAATGCAAAGACAAAAGAGGAATTATACTAGAAAGGGGGTGGGGAGGTGAACAACAAAAAGGATAAGAAGACAAGCAATGAAACAGGATTCAACCCAGAAGTAATTCAAATATTGTAGGATTATATAGGAAGGGGGTTTTGTGATAGGGAGGGGGGGGGGGCAGTGTAATTGACTAACACAAAATTCAATTCCACTATTTAAGAAGAAGAAAATAGAGAGAAAGAAATGAAAGGGGCTAAAAGAATGTTTCATCAAAGAGGGTCAAGATCCATGTCAACCCCCACCAGGTGGGATGACTAATTAGGTGACAATGACCCATCCCCACTACTTGTCCATTTCTTTATTTTTACACCTCATCTTTCTATTGTACCACACCATGGACCTTTCTTCTTCTTTTTTCATATATAAAAATAAAATTCATGGTGGAAACTAAAAGTACAGTTTTCAAAGCCCATGAGAGTTTGTAACAAAGTCAATGAAAAGAGAGATGGTCTTTTAAGGCACAACTCTCTTCAAGTCTTTTTACTTTTGTTTTGTTTTTTTAATAAATAAAAAAACTAAAATTACATCAATTAAATTAAGCAAAAACATCACTAGGTTATCTTATTCTAGTATCTTCAAAATTTTATTGGGCGCGTCATTGAAAGCTTGTAGACTTATCCTCCGTGCTAAACTCAACTTAGCTAAACAATCAGCAACAATATTATCTTCTCTAGGGACATGTCGAATCTACCATTGTCCTTCAATTTTAGAATCTGTTGGATCCTCCTAAGCACTATGATTCCTGAGTTTGTCGATCGTATTATCTTGAAAGGCTTTAACCACCTCCATATCATCAATTTGAATTGTGATCCTTTTGAAACCTTTACTAAACAGCACGAAAGGATCTATCTAATTCATCTTCAAAAACTGTACATCTCCTCAAATAATGATGTTCTCAATTTTTTCCATAATTTATTTTCGATTTTAATAAAATTATCATCGCTTTCGAGATGGCAATATATATAATAGAGATAAGAATGTGTATACAAGTTAATTAAGACGTGAATTTAAACTAGAATGATTGTGCCTGAGGAAAAGCCCTAAAGGGAAAGTGAATCAGCTTAAATGATGAGAACATAGGTTGAGAGAGGTGGTAAGGATGATCAGAATTTGGACAGGTTACAACTGGTGGGATTAAACAAGGTGTAGACTTCTGACCTTATATTAAAAATTATCCGCTATTATATTAATAGATCATGTTTTCCATTAATTATAATAGATGTTACCAGAACAAGAAATAGGATTCGATGTTGTTCTTTTCTTTAATATAATATGAATAAAATTATTAAACAAAAAATTAAAAAAGTTTGTATCCATAACCTCTTGTCGTCTTGGTGTAGGCAACAGCTTTTAAATGTTTAATCGGCTATAATTATACGGAGATGTTCATCGAAGTGTGAAAATATTAGTTGTTCTCTTTTATATTTTATAAAGGAAATATGAATCATCATGATTCTGTTGTAACGGCGATATTTTATTACAACTCCAAACCCAAAAAAATCACACATTCACAATCAAAATTCCTAGTGTGTGATTATATCATTACATTTGACTTTGGCATTCATTATTGATTCAATGAAACACGGTGTCCTCAAAAAGATATTTTTCTATGTTGTACATGAAAAATTCCCATCTCAAACAAATTATGTATATATCAATTAGTTAACAAATCGAATTATTTATTTTAATTCTTATAAAGAGCTCAACAAAATTATTTATTATTTAAGTTATAATTTATTCACCAAGTATTCATCATTTTTAAAAAATAATCTGAATTTGAATTATCGTTTGTGTGTGTGTGTGTAATGAAGTTTGAAGTGGTTGAAATGAAAAGGGAAAAGGCTAAGAATGTAAACCATTAAAATTGGTAATGCTGGTTTTTCAACCCTTTACATAATAAGTCAATCACTAACATTATATGAGTTGACTACTGTTAGATGGTTATTGAATTTATTGACTTATGACTTTGCAAGCAGATATATGTAGTCTCCCTATAGCATGAACCAATCACATCCAACTATTTGATTTTTAGTGTATATATATATATGTATATATATATATTCTAGTGTTAGTGTTGGCTTTGACATGCTCCATTTGCAAACCTTTAAATCCCTTTGAATTTTATGTAGCTAATCAAATTATAATACTACCAGAATAATAGCTTGAAAGAAAGAAGTAAACCTACCCATTATGATAAAAGGAAAAATATCAGCTTCATTTTTTTAAATATTTTTATAGATATATATGTCAAAAGGGATTAGTTTTTAGTAAAATATTTGAATATTCAAAACTCTTATTTATATATATTTTTTCATTCTTTAAATAAGAAGATAAAACGCATTTAAGTGTGCTTAAATTTACATCTTTCTAATGGCTACAATAAAAATGACAATTAAATTAAGACTCGATTAATAACAACACCGAAAATTTTATTTCATTGTTTAAAATTTTAAAATTTTATTTTTTGTTATAGAATAAAGAACATAAAAATAAAAAGAAACAAGAAAATAGGAGAACAAAGAGATAAGTATCTATTTTATTCATCGATAGAATATTTACAATGCTTTTCCAATGTTTATATTTATAAACACAAAATATAAATGATATAAAATTCTACTTGTAATGGACATTAGAGTCCTAAAGTACATCAAACTTCTTGTCCTAATGGAAATCCACTTAATAATAATAAAATATTTATAACAATCCGCTTGGATATCTATTGATAGATAATATGTCCAGTTAAAACCTTATGATAAAAAAAAAAATTGATGAAGGAACTAAACCTTACCAAGAAAATTTAGTGGGACAAATACTTATGATAAAAAAAGGCTTAATGACAAATTTTGTCACTAACGTTTACATTTTTTGTAAAAATTACCTTAATTGTATTTTTAAGCCTTTTTTAAGCATAAACTTTTGTTCCTTTTTTTTTTTCAAATTGCTTTTTTTTTTTAATAGATTTCATGAAAGTACCATTAAAAAAGTTAACGAGATGATGTGGAATTTCATACATGGAATATTCTTAATGAGATGTAATTTATTACTTAGACAACTCAATAAAATAATTGCATGTGGAAAATAATAAAATAAATAAATAATTCATGAAGTTAAAAAATAATTCTTAATTTAAAGAAATTAAACGTAATTATCTAAAAAAAAAATTAAAATGAATGCACACATTCAATATTTTCAGTTTGATTTATTAATTATCTTTTTGAAACTTCTTATATATGCATTCAGTTTGAAACTATTTTTCAAATAATTACGTTTATTTTCTTTAAATTAAGAGTTATTTTTTTAATTTCATGTACGATTTATTTATTTTATTATTTTCACATGTTATTATCTTATTGAGTTACGTAAGTAATAAATTACATCTCATTAAAAATATTTCATATCATCCCTGTTAAAATTTTTAACGGTGCTTTTATCAAATATGTTAAAAAAGCAATTTGAAAAAAAATTGATGACAAAAAAATTTAAAAAATACGATTATGACCATTTTGACAAATCAAAATATGCAAACGTAACTAAATTTATTATTGAACCTAAAAAAATGGTTAAATTGGAGATTGTATTTGAAATGAGCATAGTCCCCATTGGTGCGACCTTGAAAGCAATGGGTAGGCTTTTCTATATGTTAACTATTAGCACTTAACTCATGTCGCATATTGTATGACCATGGGATAGAAAGGATTGGTACAAGTAAGTGTGATCTTAAATTTTGTTTCTAGAATCTTCTTTCATGTCTTATAGAAAGTGTGGCTCCTGTCAACGAGTCCTTCGCCTTAGTCTCGATGGAGCTTTCTGCCAAAGCTATTTTTATTATGGGTAAAGCTCAAGGCAATGCCATACATTTGCCTTTCAAAAGAAAGAAATGAGAAACTTTAGGCTACCCATTGGTTAGAGATGCCATCTTTGAGGCTTAATCATTTGTTGACGGAGAATGATCCACTGAAGTAGGCCAACTAAAAGTACTTTTAAGGACTTAAAAAGGGAGAAAAATAGAACCTCTATTTCGGCTTAGGTTTTTTATGTTAGGTTTTACTCTTGCTTCCGCCAAGAGTCGCACCAAGTACACAAAAAGAGAATCTTATCGATTTAACTTAGAATATAGGTTCAAATCCTACCAATTGCGAATTATGAATTTTCATGGTGGGTGAAAGCCAGATCAAGTGATACCCATCTTATCCATTCAACTCCTATATGCAATAGGGTATAGGTTCAAATCTCACTAAGCACGAATTATGAATTTATATGGTGAGTGAAGGCACTCCCCTCACGAGAATCTGGCACAACTCTTGGGTGAAGGAAGGAGACAAACTCTTAGAGCTAAAACTAAGCATAAACACTTGGAACCCAATACCATACTTGTTGAGAGGATTCATTAACTTTCAACAGACAACGTTTCGAAAATTTATTCATGAATGATCAAAAAATATCCTTAATAAATATAAAATCTTTTTAATATTTTATAATATATTAAACCATAAACAATTAAAACTTATTATTGAATCATATATATTAAGCAGAATTAAAGTTTAAACTAAATGTTCTTTTATAAGCCAATTATAATTTATTTTAACTCATAAGAATATAAATTTTATTTTTTAAATAATAAAACGGATGGAAGGAAAATGAAAGTAGAGTAACCGCCCATGCTATGAATACTTTAAAGAAATGGGAGGAGACTCGCACTCGCTGCTATCCTCGATTCACTCGTGTGGCTTGTCGTGTCTTTATTTATTTGTGTAGTATGTTCGATGGATGATAAAAGGAAGGGGTCACTAACTTTGTGTCATTTTTTTAAGGCAGAAGCTCCGTCAATTTGTCTGTTAGCACACCCAAAGCTTACAACAATCTGACATCATATATATTTTGTAATTATTACACTATTATTACACCAAATCCAATTCCAATTTTACATTATATTATGTTAATTTGAGACAAATTTTTTTCATTAGTACCAATCAAATTTGTTTTTCATCACTAACCTTGTATTGCTTGAGCCTTTATTAATATCAAATTTTGATAATCTTTCAATATTTCTTTTTAATCTCCAAGACAATAAACTTGGAATGGATAATTTTTAATCACTTTGATATTTATATTTTTTGCGTAATTAAATTTGACAATTAAAGTTATTTTAGTCATTGATTTTACATTTATTAAGATTTGATAATTTCTCATTCTGAGATTGTCATATTCTCACTTAAAAATTGAAAAAAAAAATACATTTGATTTAATTGTTTGGCGCATATGGAAAAACATGAACTGATTATTTTTTAAGGAATATCTTGGAGCTTTACTGAAACCATTAAGTCTTCTGTGTGTTGGGCAAAACAATATTCTTTTAGCTAATAAGAGCGATCTGTTTGATCACATTGAACTGACTCATGATTCTTCTATGACAGATAATTGGATCCATTTGAACACTGATGGGGTTGTTAAGTTGGATGCAGGATTTGCAGCTTTTGGAGGGGTGGCGTGTAAGCAAGAAGGAGAATGGATCGTTGGTTCAATCGCTATTTGGGACTACACTCAGTTTTCGATGTTGAACTCTAGGTGTTCTAGATGGTCTAACCCTAATCCATGAAAGGGGATATTAAGAAGTTGTGATACATACAAATAATTTGGAAGTAGTCAAAGCTATTCAAGATATTCATTTCACATATTCATCCTCAGCTTTATTACAAAGAATCCACATGAGGCTACAAGCTATACAACATTGGAAGATTAAGCATGTTCCAAGAGAAAGGAATCAAGTTGCTAATCATATTGCGAAGACAGCTACAACAAGGAGTACTAATATGCAGGTTTTTTAAGACATTTATGAAGAGTTACTACTTGTTCTTGAGCTTAATGGAATAACAAAATCTCGATTATGTTAGTTTAATATAAATAGTTGTTCTTTCACAAAAAGAAATAGATAAAATGTACATAATGCCAAACTAAATTTAATTGTCGAATTCATAACTAAAAATTATATCAACTCGTTTGAAAATCTTAAACTTTCTTTCAATTTTGAAAAACATTAATGGTTTAAATTAATTGTAAGTGGTTATTTTTATAAATTTTATAAATGTAAAAGAAGGAAAAAAATATTTTCTACTTTGTTTTAAATAATTTAATTCAGTATCCTTTTAATTGAATTTAGAAATATAAATTTACATGAATATATATTTTTTGGTGAATTATAATAACAGAACAAAGCCCGAACAACAAATACGATTAACATAGCTCAAACCCAAATCATACTTAGGACGATGAATACTCTAATTATCAAGCCATTACATGGGTTCTTACATGGATATATTTTTTAAATATTCTCAAACATGAAGTCATAAAAACTTAGGAAGTGGAATGTGAAAGCAAAGCAAGATAAAGGTATGGAATTTATGTGAGTTTGAAACATGGTACAATTTAATGGGTAACATAAAATCAGTATCTGAAAATGACATGCTGCCTCCAAAATACACTAGGCGCAATTTACGCTTAAATTTTGTCTCACAATAATCTGCATGTTACTGCAATAATTACATTTTCCAATAGACCTAGAAATTCTTTTAGAGAAGAAAAACACACCCTTCTATCCATCATGTATGCATTATGTTGGTGTTTATGTTCATTGTCTTATCATGTGGTCTTGTTTGTTACGAGCATGCCATAATATACTCACCTTGTATACTACAACTATATATTTTGTTCATGTAGCACTCTCCATTCTTTTTATCTTAAATGCTATAGTATATTCACTTAAGATATTAGCTAATCATTATCTATACTCGAGCATTCCTTAAACTCTCTTTATGTTGAGTATTTTTGTGTATCTTTTTTTTAGATGGATTAAATTATATATTTATATGATGTGATTACTGTTCATAGATGTGATATAGTGGGTAGGTTAACATGCACGTATTCTATTATAAGGTTAACACGTGTTTAGGCAATGTGGGTTCACCTATATGATAGTGGGAACCCGCGTTGCCTATATGATGGTGCGAATTTGCATCGTGCGATCTTCTAAAAGGGTGCGAGCACCTTACACGCGAATTGGAAGTGCGAACTGTATGGAATACGAGTTAGGATCCAATCTAATCATGTAACAGGTCAATAATAGTGAGTATCATATCAATGTGTCTCCCACCTAATTTGAAGAAGGATTATAAAGTGACCTTTTTTTTAACCTGGTTTTATGAGATGAAGGATCACGTAAGGAGAAGCTTACTAAACACGCCTTATACTTTAACTTGCAACATAGACTTCACCATGTGTTAAGAAGTGGTAAAGATGTATAGAGCTGATTGTGCCCTTATTCTTGGATACATGAATCGTTAAAGTGCCAAAAACCCTTTTGAAAGGAAGTTACCTGAGCCCTAAAAATTACATTATTTGATTTTGAGATTTTGGAGAAGAAACCATTGTTGAGGAGCAATTTCAGAGGTAAATTCCTTCAAATTTCCATCGTTCTTGCGATTTTTTTGGTTTTATTAGAACACAATGGTTAGGAGTAGAGGAAGTGGTTGTGTTATTCAAAACATCCCTTCACGACGCTATGAATTGTGTACTCTGATGGAAGCAAAGGCCTATGTTTACACCACAAAGGAGGAAGAAATGAATCGGATTTTGGTTGCTCGGGGAATTCAAATACCCAACTTTGCTTATGGCTTTTCAATCACAAAAGGATAGAATCGATTAAGTGATACCAAAGATGATAGTTTCTTGCTTCCACTACACATGATAGAGGCAAGTTTCCATTTACCTCTCCACCCCTTCTTGTGCCACCTTCTCGATGAGTATAGGATAGCATCGAGGCAGTTATCTAGTTTTCATGGTGGGTTGCAATGACATACTTCATTGAATGTAGTTGGCACGAGGAAGTGCCATTGATCACCGTTTTTCAAATTTTTTACCAACTAAAAGCCTGCAATCTAGGGGGTTTGGTGGGTTTATATTATTTCTCTCCTCACGAAGATGTGGAATCAATCATTACAAACTGGCCTTCGAACCTTCGCCTAAATTGTTGCAAGTATATACAAGTTAAATACAAGCTTAATGTTGGCTTTGACTTTCCAAAATATGATATTTCTATTGTGGCTTAATGGTATTCGAGTGCGATGAAATGCATTATCTTCCTGTTTATAGGTTGAAGAGGGGTTATAGATATTTCTATGCGTTATGTCAAAAAAAGTAAATATGATCCGAACTTATAATAAGATTATTAAAAAAAAAGGTTTATTTCAAATATTTAGTATTTACATTGAATGCCCTTTGGTGTTTGACTTTCTTTGAAATAATATAAAATGTTTAAATAATAATCATAAAATATAATATATCAAATATATTTTATAATTTAAATTTAGTACTTAATTTTTTTCGAATAAAACCTAATATTCCTAAAATAATATATATATATATATATATATATATATATATATATATATATATAAGTGTGATTATATAGTAGCATTTGTTCATACTTTCTTAACTCTTTGACAACGCACACACACTTTGCACACACTGGTGCTCGAACTCGGGTATCCTAGAATGAACAACATCCTTTTAATCACTAGAGCCACTCGTTGGGTTCTCCTAAAATAATATTTAAAAATCCATGCTAATCTAAAAACTGCAAAATATATTAAAAGGCGGTAGATAATACTTAATTACCAAATAAGTATTATCTTATTTAAAAGGCGGTAGAGCGTCGCAAAACAATAAAAAAAATAAAAGCATACAGCTTTTATGTGAGAAATCCTTTCGAGAAAAATCACGGGTAGAAGAAGAGAAATTCATTCATGTTGAAAAACGAATGATACAAGAGAAGTTTCGATTACATCTATTTAAGGGTTGAAAAATCTAATTCTAATCAAAGTCAAATAGAAAAAATATAATTATATACAGATTCGACTTGTGCAGTATAATCCATATTTCGATGCTCGAACCTTCACCCACAATTTTTTTTTTTTTTGATATTGATTTTGTGCAATTTCTTTTTTAAATTTAACATTCATGTATTATATATTTTTCATGAAATTGAGATTGTAAGTATGCAAAATAAAAAATTGGGATTTTTTTTTTCGAACTTTCAAAAGAGATATTATTTGGTAACAGTGAAAAGAAAGAAAAAAATGAAAAGATTTGTTGTAGTTGAATAGAATTGATGGGTACGTGTAATATAAACAAGACAAAGGGGAAGTGGCGCAAATGATTAGGAAGAAGAAGGAAGAATAAAAATGGTCATTTTCGGGGCTCTGACTCTGAGATAAGAGGGGTGGGGTCCAAATGTCCGTGCACGCGCGCACGCCGCGTGGACCCCACTCGTTGACTTAAGTATTTCAAAGGTCATATGAAGGAGAAGGTGACGTACGCTTTGTTATTGTAATGTTAATCTATGCCCATGTATTCTTCTTTTCATAGTCTTTCCTCCGTCTGCCGCCTCTCTACTTCTACCCCCACTTCCCTCTTTTTTTACCTTTTTCCTTTTCTCAACATTTCACAGTGACTTTGGTAGATGTCTATTACGAGAAGGAATTGTACGAAACAAGAATATTATTTTTCTTCAGTAGTTTAATGTTACATTTGTAGTTTCATTTAAAAAATTTCAATTTTGAAAATCTTAAAATTTAAAATGAAATTGTTGATATCACATTAAATTATTAAAAAACAGATACAGATAACATGATGTTTTTATTTTGTACAATCTTTTTCAGTTATACTATATTCATATTAGGTGTTAATTGAAGATTAGGCATCAACATACAACAATGGATTTTGAAATTATGTTTTAAGGGTTTGATTAAAATTTTTAAAAATCTTAAGGGTAATGAAATTTTTCAAAAGGTTTTTTTGTTTTCATTGGCCACAATTATCATCCTTTCCTATCAACATGAATAACAGTATCAAAGACTTCAACTCTAAAATAATAAAATTTTATTTCCATCTCTCAAAACTATAAACTTTCATTTATTTTTTTTTTTAATTATAATTTTACTCTCTTAAAAATTTTAATTTCTTAAAATAAACTTCTGACTTCATCACTAATACCCACTCTAAACGTCAAGCCTGCTCACTTTAATAAATCACTATCAACATGAAGCATGGATTCTTTGCTGCCAAAATATCTTCATTGACCAACAAAGTCTTAATCCCATCGACAATCAAACAAACCACATGGTTAACATTGAATTTATGGTAGGAAAAAAGGAGATTTTGGGAATGACCTAAACATGCCAAATTTTCTTCATGACTATTACCAAAAAAAAAAAAAAATGAAATTAATATTAGTCAACTGAAATTGGGATGAACCATTAAGTGACGGCAATGGAAGAAGAAATGACTGCAAAACAAAATAGAAAAGTTAAGGTAAGAATTCTCAACATTTACTACATTCCTAAACTGGAAATGGATTCATTCACAATCACCAAAACTCTCTCTTTAATGCTCAATAAATAATTATTATCGTCATTTTTACATTTCCAAGTCCAAATTAATTTGCTTTAAACTCTCAGTTTGCGTATCCCAACAAATAGTTTCTTTCACCGTTCCTCAATTTACAAAGGAGATTCTATGAATACTTTCACCCATTTTGCTATATATTATCTGTTTTTATTTAAAAATTTACCCATTTTTTTGGAGGAAATTTAATCATCTCTTTGTTTGATTAATATATCTTTTATATTCATTTTACTTTCTATGAAAATTAAAATTTTCAGAATTTATAATTATCACTCTTAACAATGTCATATTTAAGATTCAAATATGATTTCTTCAATAAAATCAAAATTCTTCAAGAGAGCACCTCCTTCCCTTGAATTATTTTTAAGAGAATTTTAATATACAATCGACTCTTCTTATTTGTCTGTCAAAATTATGAATGTTATACAAAAGTGATTGTTATATTTATATAACAACATTTGAGACCTAAATAATATTAGAATTTTTAAAATTTCAAAATTAAAAAATTATTAATTAGTGAGAGTTAGATAGGATATTTAATTAAATTTACAAATGTAGTTTCATTTATTAAAAATTATTTTTATTTAATAAATTATGATTAACATATCTTTATATAAAATTTTAAAAAATAATTTTCTTTTCAGTTATGAATAGAATTAATTTTACTAAAATTTAAGACAATAGACCGTTATAGAAAACTAAGTTAGTAAGTGGTGTACTTCATACTTTACGGTTGTTATTGATTAAAAGTTGTTATAGTGGGTAAAATAAAACATAAAAGAAATCAGCTCTACAACAAATTTAATCATTATAATGAAATATTGTTATAAAAGATGATTGTTGTAAAGATGATCGATTGTTAATTACATAAATTTAAATCGATTCTTTTAGATTAAAATTTCTATTTTAATTATTTCATTTCATAATATTGTTTTAATTTAAAATAAGTTAAAATAACATTACATTTTTTTTTTGTATCCACCAAATACATGTGCTTTCTTTTTCTAGCCTATTACATATATTTTCCAATATGTATTAAAGTATATAATAGAATGAGTCTTGTTATACAACAATAAAAAATATATAATAATTCGATCCAATTATTTGACTCGAAATATTCATATTCATGATTTAAGTAACTTCAGACACTCTATTTTCTGAAAAAGAGCACCATCCCCTTCATCTTCATTTTCGATCTTGACCTCCGTTGATACCGTATATCAACAAATCTAACATAAAGCATGATATAAATTGGCTCCTCCAAGATCCAATATGGGATTTAGTTGTTATATTAGTATCACTTTTTGCTCTATGCACATTAATTCATTTTAAAACAACAAACTTATAATTGCACTTAGATTTGATCCTACAATCTCAAGACAAAGGCATTTGATGAATTTGGGTTAAGGATACTAACTACACATCTACTTTTTATTTGTTTGAACCATAAATAAGACAAATTTATTAAATCTAAAAATTCTACAAGAATGGGTTTTACTTTTATATATATATATATATATATACCATATTTTATGATTTGATTGGCTTGTTTGTGCATATGTTGTTGTAACCTAGCCCATAGTTTAGTTTGTATTTGTTCTGGGGGTACTATGAGTATTAGTTTGAATGGTAGCTAAAAACATATTAATTCCAAGTTTGATAGCATCAAAATTAGGTCTTAACCCAATTAAAATTAAATTATGAGCTAGGATTTCATCACAACTTTTTATTTTATTTTATGGTTGTGTTGGAATATTATTATAAAGGTAATCATATCATTTAAATTTCTATATAATGTATTTATTAATACATACAGTCAATCAGTTAAAAAAATTAGTGTATGTATAAACACCATTTTAATTTTTTTAAAATTCAAAATATAATATATTCTTTTAAAACATAAATATAAGTATTGTTAACATCAAATACTGGGTGTCTATAATTAGCTCAACTTGGTGTTTTCCTTTAGAAGTCATCTTTGGCATGAATTAATTGTGCAAATTAAGCAGACCCTACATATAAAGTAATGAAGAAAACACTTTGAAAGAGGAGAGAAAATCAAAATTCCTATATATAACAAAAAAAAGACTATGCATTAAAAATAATTTTAAAACTTTAACAGAAAGTTAATAAAGCATCTAAAATATTAAATCCAAAAGAGAAGGGAAAAAAAAATTCAATTTCAAAATGACCTTTCCCCTTGTCTTATCACCCCTAGAAATGTCAACCACATCCTGGTTACTTGTTTCACTATAGTACTGCCAATTAAGCTGTTTAATCCTTTGGCTGGTTTGAGTGTGTATGTGTATGTGTATGTGTATGTGTATGTGTATGTGTGTGTGGGTATATATATAGCCTGAGATGCAGTAAATCGTTTTCTATCATTTTGTTCAACCATAAAAACCCCCCTTCAAACAAGCCTCTCCATCAAACAGGTCCTTCGCCATAGCAACTGTAAGGCAGCAGCTGAGTTTTATAGCCATGGCGGATGAGTTTAATACAGCGACTAACTGGTGGGATTCATCAAGGACGGCTGGTTCATCTTCTTCATCTTCAGGGCTTAATAACAGCTTTGGTTGGGCAACTGAAATGGTTGATATCAAAGCAGCAAGGTCTCCAATGGATTCGGTCTCATCAGTTTCAGGCAGTTCAGTTGTTTTCCATGATAACCCAAAGCTTCAAGTTGGACTCGGACCTGACCATCATCATCATCATCCACCTAGTGATTTACAAATGATGGGTTTAGGACTTCCTTCTCAAGCCATGGATTGGAACCAAAATTTGCTGTAAGTACTTAAAATATACTTTGATATCTTTATATGTTTATTGTTGGTTTAAAGTTCTAATTTTTGTTGTGTTTTTTTTTCTAACAGGCGTGGGGATAAGAGTGAGGTTAGTTTCAGGTCGATGCTTCAAGATCAGAACTTGAATGCTTCAAATGCAAACTATCAGCATCAACAGCAAGAAACAGGTGGGATTGGATCGTCTCAACTTCATTGGAGAGACAAAATGTTTACTGGGGATGCTGAGTTAAAGCAAATCGGGAGAGGGTTTTCACTGGATCAATCTCAGTTCAGTCCCCATGGAAGTTCCAGTGATAGCACTGTGACTTGCCAGAGCTTGCCTTCTAGTTTCCAGATGGATTCTTCTACAGCTTTGTATGGGAGTCCTTCAACCATTCTGCAAGGGCTATTGGGGTCAGAAAATCAACCACAACAACAACAATCCTCTTATGAGAATCGTTCAATCAATTACCAATATGGAGCAGCCGCCGTTACAAGTTATGGAATGAACACTAATGATCAATTGTTGCCTAATGCTATGTCCAAAGTCCCACAATTCTTAAGAAGTTCACCTCCAAAACAACAACTCCATGGTCAGTTACATTTCTCAAACAATGCTCCTTTTTGGAATCCATCTGCAGCAGCAGCAGCTTCCATGACTCATCTTGTTAGGCCTGGGTTTTTCCCCTCATTGCAAACCCAATTTCAAACAGGAACTTTCGATGAAAAACCAAAGGTAACCCCCCCCCCCCTCCAGGAACAAAAGAAGTGGATTGAAGAATCTTTTACTTCCATTTTATTTCTATATTAGGGTTTGGAATATATGTTGTAGTTAGATTTTTTTTAATTTAATTTTCATATGTCAGCAGAATATATCCGAAGTTCGGGAGACGAGCACTGTGGTGAAGAAAAGTGGAAACGAACCCGCTTCTACTAAAAGGCCTCGAAATGAAACCCCATCAACTATGCCAGCTTTTAAGGTACCATCACTTTGATAAAACTTTTCACAACAGGATTTTCTTTTTTAATTTTTTTTATATGATTCAATAGAAATATAAATGAGAATTTCATTCAATAGCTTTGATTGATCGTAGGTGAGAAAAGAGAAGATGGGGGACAGAATCACTGCACTCCAACAATTGGTTTCACCTTTCGGAAAAGTGAGGTTTCTCTTCATCTTTTTTTTTTAAACTGTTCATCAGTCTTCATAGAAATCAAAGTTAATGAATTTTTCTTAATTATTTTATATGTAGACGGATACAGCCTCAGTGCTATCTGAAGCCATTGAATACATTAAATTCCTCCATGCACAAGTCAGTGTAAGTTCCATGAACACCCCCACCTAGTATTCCCTTTTATACAAATCATACAAATATCAACGGTGTAGTGATAAGGTTTTGTGTTTTTCCTATAGCAGGTTTTAAGTACCCCATACATGAAAAGTGAAGCTACCATACAACATCATCAACAGGTTTTATTCATACAACATTTTTCTTGGTATTATTGGTATCGAGTTGATAGCTCATAATCTTTAATGGCAGAATCCTGAGAAGTCCAAGGACCCAGCAGAAGGACCTAAACAAGATCTAAGAAGTCGAGGACTATGCCTAGTGCCAGTCTCCAGCACCTTTCCATTGACAAATGAGTCGCCTGTGGATTTCTGGACACCAACATTTGGAGGAACTTTCAGGTAGATGACTGAAATGGTGGGGGAAAAAAATGTGGGGGGGGGGGGTTCAATAGATATTATATGTAAATGGAACAGATTCTCTGCAAACTATAGTGTATATTCTTATCAGGAAAATCAAAACCCTAGATACAAGTTACTGGAGGGATGATAATTGATAAGCTATCATTTAGCACCAATATTACTCAAAATAGTCAATTTTCTCTACTACCCTTTCACCATAGCCAAATAAACCAAATAAATTTCTCATCCAATATCATTTCTTTTTCACACTTCTAACAGGTTAGAATTATTCTTCTAATCATTTTCTATCAAGAAAATATACCTATTTCACTTAAATTTCCTAATCTTCCATCAATGTTCTTTAATGGCAACTTTCAAAATACTTGATGAAATAAAAAATTATTGGTATATATATGTAGAACAAGTTTCAAATATTCAAAATCTATGAAAAATTTGAAAAAAACCATACCTTATGCTTGAATTTTGAAGGAAAATGGTGAAAGAAAATTTCTTTCCTCCTTTCGTGAGAGAACAGAGAACATGAAACAAAAAGCAAAAGAGAATGATGAGAATTTTTTTTTCTGTCTTTCTCTTATATTTTTATAATATTAAATAATAAAATATTATTATTTATTATAATAATATTATTAATTATTATATCTTTTGATAATAATAATAAAAAATCATTGATTTTTTTAAAGTAATGGTAAAATTACCATTAGATCCCTTCCATTAAAATAAAAATAGAATATTTGCACTTTAGTTCCTATATTTTTCCAACTTATTCAATTTAATCCCTAAACTCGATAACAAATTTTTTAACTAAACACATGCTCCTAATAATAATTCTCTATTTTTTTTCATGTCTGATAGTTTCCTATAAAAATGATCATAACTTCTTTTACTACTATTTATTTATAAATCCTTTATTCAAGAACTTCTACCATAAATATATATTTTTAAAGTGGGGATGTTACAATTCTCCCCCCTTAAAAAAATTTTGTCCTCGAAATTTACCTAAAGAGTTGTGGATATTGAGATCGCATTGTATCCTCAGGTTCCCAAGTAGCTTTTTCTATATTATGATTCCTCCACAATACTTTTACCAAAGGAATTCATTTGTTTCTCAACTTTTTTATGTATCTTGCTAAAATTTGCACTAGTTCTTCTTCATACGATAAATCAAGTTGTATCTCAATGTTTTCCATTGACACAACATGTGATGGATTCGATCTATATCTTCGGAGCATCAATACAAGAAACACATTATGGATTCGATCTAATTCTGGTGGCAAAGCTAGTCGATGAGCAACAGGCCCAACTCTTTCTATAATCTCATATGGTCCAATGAACCTTGGACTTAATTTTCCTTTTCGACCAAATCTCATAATTTTTTTCCATGGAGAAACTTTTAGAAATATTTTATCTCCCACTTCATACTCAATTTATCTTCTTTTTAAATAAGCATAAGACTTCTGCCGATCTCAAGCTGCTTTTAATTTTTCTTTAATCAGTCGAACCTTTTCTTCTGTTTCTTGAATTAATTTTGCGCAACCATCTTCTTTTCACCAAGTCCAGTCCAACACAAAGGAGTACGACATTTAAGTCCATATAGAGCTTCATACGGTGCAATCTGAATACTTGATTGGAAACTATTATTTTATGCAAATTCCGCAAGTGGTAGGTACTATTCCCAATCAGTATTAAAATCAATGACACAAGCTCGTAACATATCTTCTAACAATTGAATCACGTGTTCTGATTAGCCATCTATCTGAGGATGAAAGGCTGTGCTGGAATTCAATCTGGTGCCAAATGATTCATGTAACTTCTTCTAAAATCTTGCAGTGAATCGAGGATCACGATCTGAAATAATAGATTTTGGCACACGATGCAATCTCACTATAACCCATATGGTGTTATGCTTCTTTCGAGTGAGAGGTAAACCACTAACGAAATCCATAGTTATTCTATCCCATTTCCACTCAGGAATCGATATAGGCTAAAGTAGCCCTGTAGAAAGTTGACGTTCATCTTTTACCCTTTGAGAAGTAAGACACTTTGTAGCATATTCTGTAATCTCTTTCTTCATACCTGGCCACCAATATAATTCTTGCAAATCCCGATACATTTTAGTACTTCTTGGATGCATAGCATAAGGACTATTATGAAGGACTATTATGAGCCTCTTGAAGTATCTCATTCTTCAATTCCATCTTGTTTGGTACATAAATCCTTCCATGAAATCTTACACAACCATTATCTCCAATATCAAAGTCTCCCGGGCCACTGTGTTCAATCGTTCTTTGTTTTTCCATCACCTTTTCATCATTTTGCTAAGCCTCTCTAATTTGCTCAATTAACTGGGGCTTCACTTTTAATTCAACTAATAAGGCACTATCATCACAAACACTCAACTGTGCAAACATTGATTTCAAATCAGTCAAAGATTTTTGGCTCAAAGCATCAGTAACAACATTTTTGTTTTACCTGGATGATAATCAATCACACAATCATAATCTTTTAACAACTCTATCCAACGACGTTGTCTCAAGTTCAATTCTTTCTGAGTGAGAAGATATTTCAAGCTTTTGTGATCTGTGTAGATGTAGTACTTTTCACCATATAAATAGTGTCTCCAGATCTTTAATGCAAAAATACTGCTGTCAGTTCTAAATCATGTGTAGGATAGTTACGTTCATATGGTTTTAGTTGTCGTGAAGCATATGCAATCACTTTTCCATCTTGCATCAAAACACAACCAAGACCATTAAGTGAAGCATTACTATATACCACAAACTCCTTTCCCGATTTTGGGAGCGTTAACATTGGAGCCTCGGTAAATAATTTCTTGAACGTGTCGAAGCTTTCCTGACACCGCTCATCCTATTTGAATAGTACATTCTTCTGAAGTAGTCGGGTTAAGGGCAAAGCTATCTTTGAAAATCCTTCAACTAATCTCCTGTAGTATCCCGCTAATCCTAAAAAGTTACGAATTTCTAAAACATTCTTCGGTTGTTTCCATTCTAAAATGGCCTTAACTTTCTTCGGATCTACACGAATACCTTCAGCCGAGACTATATGCCCAAGGAACACTACTTCAGATAACCAAAACTCATATTTGCTAGATTTCCCATAAAGCTGCTTTTCTCGTAATTTCTGCAACACAATCCTTAAATGTTGATCATGCTCCTCCTCAGTCTTTGAATAAATTAAAATATCATCAATAAACACCACTACAAATTGATCTAAATATGGCTGAAAAATACGATTCATGAGATCCATAAATGCTGTAGGAGCATTAGTCAACCCAAAAGGCATCACCAGGAATTCATAATGTCCATATCTGGTTCGAAAAGCAGTCTTTGGTATATTACTTTCCTTCACCTTCAATTGGTAACAACCAGATCTCAGATCAATCTTAGAGAACATTGTTGCACCTTTCAATTGATCAAATAAATCACCAATATAAGGCAAAGGATATTTATTCTTTATCGTCACCTTGTTTAACTAATGATAATCGATACACAATTGCAATGAACCATCTTTCTTCTTTACAAACAACATTGGTGCGCCCCAAGGTGATACGCTAGGTCATATAAAGCCTCGATCTAATAAATCTTGTAACTGTATTTTCAATTCTTTCAACTCTTTTGGTGACATGCGATAAGGGGCAATAGATACTAGAGTAGTTCCCGGATATACTTCAATTGTAAATTCCACCTCTTGGTTAGGCGAAAGTCTTAGTAATTCTTCAGGAAACACATCTGGAAATTCGTTCACCGTATGGATTTCCTCTAATTTTAGACTTTTCGTTGTCGAATTCATAACATAAGCAAGAAACGCTTCACAATCCTGATTAATCAACTTATCTGCCTTTATTACTGTGATAATTCGGGCAAAACCATCTGGTTTCATACCTTTCACTTCGATCTCTTCACCATTTGAATCTTGTTTCATAAACTTTTTCTTTTGACAATCAAGAATTACAGCATGCTTTGACAGTCAATCCATTCCCAAAATAACATCAAATTCATCAAATGGCATCAACAATAAGTCGACTGGAAATATTTTACCCTAAATCTCAATAGGGCACCGCCTACATACTTGATTTACTATCACTGAATGTCCAATTGGATTTGAAACATTAAGTCTAACCTCAAACATCTCAACTATTAGTTTCTCGATTTTAATTAACCCAATTCTCATGTATGAATGTGTAGAACCTGAATCTATCAATGCATGAATAAATATAGAAAATAGAGAAAAAAATACCAAAAATAACATCAGTGGCATCACCCTCATCTCTGGTTCCTGATAGTATAAACTCTGGCAAGAATGGTAGCCTCTGCACGACTCGCGGATGAATCAGTGACTCTCCATTGACTGCCTTTACCATTGACACCACATCGAGTACTGCCACGACCTCGAGCTACAGAAGTTGACTTCTGAGATAACACAAGAGTAACATCAACCGACTTCAGACAATCCCGAACATAATGCTCCATCGAACCACATCTAATACATGCTCTGATCTTACACCAGTATTCTCCTTTACGACACTTTCCATAACAATCACACTGAGGTATCCAAACAGTACGACCAGAACGGTCTGTTCTAGCTATTGGAGTAGATGACTGTCTAGATTGGCTTCTGCTATTAGTACCAATCTGAAGCAAAGTGGATCTCCCTTGACCTTTAAAATCTCTAGCTCGTTTAGAAGGTGGCTGTGAGCTAAAACCAATCGGCCCTTTTTCCTTGAGTTTTATCATCCACTTTCTCTTTATCTAACCCCATTACGTGTTCTACCATTTTGGCTCTTTCTACCATATCAGTAATCTCTGTAATCCTATGAGAAGTCAACTGAACTTTAATCTTATCTCTCAATCCCTGACGAAAGCATTTGTAGCTAGCTTCATCAGTAAGAACCAATTCTGGAGCATACTTGGACAGGCGAAGAAATTCTCGTTCATAATCAGTAATGTTCATTTTTCCTTGTTTCAGCTCAATAAACTCATTCTTCTTTCTTCTAAATACAGTTCTCCAACATATCTCTTGTTAAACTCAGTTTGAAACAACTTCCAATTAATCTGATCTGCTCGATGAGAACGAACTATTGTTCTCCACCAATGAAAGGCATCTCCTTGCAATAGAGACAAAACACACTTTAAACACTCAGCTGGGGTGCATTCTAATTGTTCGAATTTCCTTTCAACTGATTCTAACCACTCTTCAGTAGTAGAAGGATCAACACCTCTCACACCTCTAAACTCAGTTGCCCCATGCTTTCTTACTTTTTTAATCAAAGACCCTCTATGTCTAGCAAGAGGTGCAGGCTGAGGTGCAACACCAGCAACTTTCTATAACAAATCAACAACAATATGCAATAGTGGATCTTCACTTTGAGCCGATTGTCTCTGTCTTGAAGTACTCGGGGACTGATGAACACTAGTTACCTCATCATCAGGTGGATTGGGTCTATTTTCATCTTCTATTTCTCGTTCAATACTATCTCTCGATTCCTCAGACATTTTACTATACAAAATTTCAAATAAAGCAATTTCAAGATTTGATTTCAGCTCAAACTAAATATTTAATGATGACATGTACACTAGACTTAACTATACACAATACATCAAATTTTTACTCACCCAATATCAGATTCAGATAGCTTTGATACCACTCAAATGTGACACCTTATACCCGATCCAGTTGTTGGATCCAAATATAAAATGTACATTTCGTTGCCAAAGTAACTTACTTTTCTATTTTTTTTAAAATACGAATGAGTAATGGCAAAATTATTTTATAAAAATTTCGGCAGCATTTCTGCCTATTTACCTAAAATCCCCCTGTAAAATTTACATTTTACAATATAGTCACATTCAAATAATCTCCCAAATCAATTCTCAACACTTCAATTTTTCAAAACATTTCAACAAATTTGATATCTACGTTTAACCATTTCATCAAAACATTGATTATAAAGTACTAGCAAAAGAAACATAATAAACATATTTAAATTTAATTTATAACACAATATTTATATATAAGCCTAGGTACATGCCATAAATATTAACCAAAAAGTAAACTTTTCAAAAACTTTGTTTGAGCTGATTTTTGGTTCTTTGGATGCCATTGGAACGATCTATCGAATCTAACTACCTGCGCACAGAAAAAATAGACAACCCGTACGCTGAGAAATTTTTATGCTCAGTGGTGCTAATATCATATAAATCATTAAATAAGTATTAAATATAGATTAGTTAATAAAAGTCAATAAATAACAATAAGTTTTTTAATTAAATTTACAATCATATAATCAATTTAATTCACATAATAAGGAAATTCAAATATATTCAACTTTTGTTTTTGCTTTTCTTTCAATCTAAACCCCGTACTAAAATTTAGACTCATAACCAGATAGACGAATCCGTCACCCCGAGTTGTTCGGCAACGATGGCTATTAGAGTAGTCCACGACCCTCAGGGAATTGGGACTGCCCATGACCCTCTGGGAATTAGGGCTAACAATAATAAAAACGACCAATTTGGCCTTTTCTCCCCTGAACCTCTGGGAATTTGGGGAGATATAAATTCTCTGATATAAAGACTCTATGGCATGCAAACTATATCTGATCTAGTCTAACTTAGTGTACCGGGATAAAAATCAAGTTTCATAATTCATTTCATCTAAATTCTATTTTCATATCATGATCAAATCATATATTTTGCCTAATGTAAAATTAGGCTTTCAATTCAAAATTATATTAAATATTTTCTTGCTCAATAATATAAAATCATAATACTCAAACTTAAAATATAATCATGAATTTGCTAATTTATTAATTTGAAAAAAAATCATATTTCATCTCATTACTTAATTTTATAAATATTAACTAAATTATTCAAACTCATTCAAAACTCATAAAAAATGTAAAAATAAAATTAATATAATTAGTTATAATAATCTAAATATCTAAAGCTTTATGTAATGAAAATAAGATATTAGCATAAACCGAAATTTTAATCGCTTTACTTCTTCTCTTCGTCTTTTTGCTTCAAGATGTTCGCTTTGTTTTTAGCTACAATATGAGCAATTCAATACGAAATAATATCATTACCCATTTTAATACTAAAACTAATAAAAACAACATAAATATGCATGATTAATCAAGTTATTATACTAAGCTTTCAAATTCGAAATTCTCATATATTTCAACTCGATTATCCGTTTTCAATTTCGTCTTCACTGAAGTACTCACTAATTCATAAGCTATCATTTAGCACCAATATTACTCAAAATGGTCAATTTTCTCTACTACCCCTTCACCATAGCCAAATAAACCAAATAAATTTCCCATCCAATTTCATTTCTTTTTCACTCTTCTAACAAGCTAGAATTATTCTTCTAATCATTTTCTATCAAGAAAATATACCTATTTCACTTAAATTTCATAATCTTTCATCAATGTTCTTTAATGGCAACTTTCAAAATACTTGATGAAATAAAAAAATTATTGGTATTTATATGTAGAACAAGTTTCAAATATTCAAAATCTATGAAAAATTTGAAAAAAAAAAATCATACTTTATGTTTGAATTTTGAAGGAAAATGGTGAAAGAAAATTTTCTTTACCCCTTTCGTGAGAGAAACAGAGAACATGAAACAAAAAGCAAAAGAGAATGATGAAAACTTTTCTTTCTCTCTTTCTCTTATATTTTTATAATATTAAATAATAAAATATTATTATTTATTATAATAATATTATTAATTAATATATCTTTTCATAATAATAATAAAAAAATCATTGATTTTTTTAAAGTAATGGTAAAATTGCCATTAGATCCCTTCCATCAAAATAAAAATAAAATATTTGCACTTTAGTTCCTATACTTTTCCAACTTATTCAATTTAATCACTAAACTCGATAATGAATTTTTTAACTAAACACATGCTCCTAATAATAATTCTCTATTTTTTTCATGTCTGATAGTTTCGTATAAAAATGATCATAACTTCTTTTACTATTATTTATTTATAAATCCTTTATTCAAGGACTTTTACCATAAATATATATTTTTAAAGTGGGGATGTTACACACATGGTCGTGTCATTGATCGTGTGTGGTTACAAAAATGGGTTACATGTCCATGTGTCTGCCCGTGTGCACCTTGCAGCTAATACACTCAACGCACACACCCATGTGCAGGCCGTGTGTGCCCAAAGATGTCTAGAATCAAACTCAACCATCACATATTTGACTAGGTACCAAAATCTATTCATGCCACAACTTAACCATGACTTAAAATACATCAAAAAAGACCTAAAACATCCTAAATACATGCCACTTATAACCGAACTAACAAATCAACAGCTTGTATCCGATGGTATGCAAGGAAGAAAAATTCAAACGAGGTAAGCTTGCTTAAAGCTTAATAAATTTGCAATAAACTTATATTCAACTTACCATAAAGGATTAAATTTTAAACCTTTTACTAGATAATTCAATATCATAATCATAAATTTATTAATTATCTATACACATCACAAATCTCACAAGGTTAATGAGTTCGTATGTAAATTTATAACTTTCTCATGATATCAAACTTATACATGAGGAACACATTTGACATATAAACCAAACATCATATTTACTCATGTCAATCACCTTTCATTTCAACTATCTAAATCTAATGTCTCATTTCATACATATATTTTCACATAACCAAATAACATACTCTTCCATGTAAGAATTCATTAAATCTTACACTTACATTTTATATATTTAACATATAAAGATTCATTATATGTCATACTTACATTTCCTTCTTATATAACACAACCATATATAACACAACCTCACAAGGTTGGTGAGTATCACCAAGAAACATATAATTTCAACCATTAAGGTAACTTGTAATAATAACACATCAAATATATATTTCATCCATCATATGTTCAATAAACATACTTCATCATTTCAAAAATTGTATCAACATTTTCCAATTCACATGTCTTGACCAAATACCTTTCATATATAATATATACACACTCGATTAAGTCTTTAGCACCCGTTGAAGCAATTGAAATATCACCGAAAACTTTTCAAACTCTTATCCATGTATTTCACATTTTTCAGAACATAATAATCAACTTAAATATTATCATCTCATAATCCAACTCATATCATACTAGTCTTAAACAGTTAAGCTCGATCACAACATAAAAAGATATATATTAGATCACAAAGAAAACATTGAATAATTAATTTAATAAATTTACCTTTTCAACCTTTTCATTTATTTTTCTTTCAGATAACGTCTTTTTCAAATATCCTTTCGGATATAACCTTTTCAATGATATCCCTTCGAATATCCCTTTTCATAGTATCCTTACAAATATTCCTTTTCATTGATATCCTTGCGGATATCCCTTTTCAATAATATCCTTACGGATATTTCTTTTCAAATATCTATTTGGATATAACCTTTTCAAATAATTTTAGAGCAAATTTACATCAAATATAAATAAATATACAAAGAATCTAATGAATAAATTTTATCAAATCAATTATATTGACCTGAAAGGAATTTACTAGATAATTCCTTTTCTCTCGTTTCTTGATCCAAATAATAATTTTATTTAATTAAACAATTCAAAAAATTTAAAATAGTTAATCCAAGCCTATGACCCATTTTATTTTGAATTTACGAAATTACCTCATCATTTTAACTTTTGTGTAATTTATTCCCTAAACCTAAAACTCACAATTTAAGCACGGTTAAAAATTACCCATCCAAACTGATTTTTACCTAGTCCATACTTAACTTATCTTTATCAAAATTTCACAAGAAATTCATGAAATTTCACTATTTTAACATTTAATCTCTAATTACAAAAATTAACAAAATTTACTAAATCAAATAGTCTCTAAACATTTCATAGCTTCAAAATTTAACGCTTTCTATCAAAACTCAAACAATTTAACTCTAATTTAAATCTTACTCCCTATTTCTCATTTTTACTTTAATTTATCAAATTTCCAAATTTGGTCCTTACTATTTTAAATAAACAACTTATTTCATAATTTAGCCCCCTTTTCTCTTTTAGCTTAAAATATCTCAAATAAATCATTAAAACTTTAACTACTCAACAATTGTAGTATTTAATATCTTCAACAATAACGAAAAATACAACATGGGTCGTCTAGATTAAGATACCAGGATTCCAAAAATAAAAAAATTACAAGAAAAATATAAAAATTTTATTTATTTTTAACAGATTTATTGAAGATGGATAATCAATTTTTCGTTTGCATTTATTTCAATGGAGTAATTTTGAGAACATCAGTTGGATGTATATTTGAATGTCGGCAACAAATAGCAATGAGATTTCGTCGAAATGTCTCGGTGGATGATATGAAAGCAAGGATTAGTGCAAAAAATTTTAGACATTGTGGGAGAAGGATCTCGAAACTTTTCTACAAGTTTCTAGTTTTGATAGATCTCATCAAATTCTCTGGGATGGAACTTGTAGACGATGAAGACGTGGAGACAATGATCACTCTTTATTGTTCGAATAAAAGTGAACAAAATGCACTGATTTAGTTGTTCGCCGAGTTAGTTGATGTGGAACCAACTAAAGATCCAATTCCAATAGAAAATGAAGATCCAACTCCGTGTATGGTGGCTCCAGTATCGTACGTTGAAAGTCAATCAATAGTATGCGAGATCGACATCAATCTTAATGCTACTACACTCGAGAATGATGCGGATAGAGATGTTGGACATGATAGTAGTATTCCTTCTGATCACGAGGTCGATATTGATAGTAATCCCAATGTGGATGATGTCCCGGATGATATTGACGATGAAGGGACGAATGACGATGGAAATTATAACGCATCTTTAGTCGAGAACCCAGTTTGACATATTGTGGTGCATAACAATCCTGCTGGGGCACACATGTTGCTTATACACCCCGATGCGGCACATGTAGCCGAGTTCGCAAAGTACCTTGATATACTACTTGCTCACCGATTGGCCGTAGCACTAGAACCTGAAGAGTTGTTCGTGGGCCAAAAATTTGAATCTAAGGAAGAGTGCATATTTTCCATTAAGCGATATAGCAAGAATGTGTCGATGGACTACAAAGTCGCTGTGTCTAAACCGACATTGTATATTGGGGAGTGTTAGAAGTTGACGGAAGGTTGCAATTGGTGAGTATGAGCTGAATTTATCCAGAAGTCGCAGATGTGGAAGATAAAAATTTTGTTGGGCCTCACACATGCACTTTAACACGTATGTCAGGAGATCACCGAAAATTTGATTCCAAAACTATCTGCACATATATCATGCCAATGGTGAAGGACTTGTCGACCATCAAAGTTTCTACACTGATTGTCGAGATGCAAGCACGATTCCAGTATCGGGTTTCATATTGGAAAACATGGATAGCGAAACAGATGGAAATGGAATAGTTATTCGGTGATTGGGATGCATCGTACAATGAGCTGCAGTAGTAGATAGCCGTAATGCGATAGTACGTGCCGGAGACTCCCATTGAGTTGGTAACACGACCTTATTATGGCTCGAATAATTACAACCAGGAAGAATAATTTTTCAGTATATGTTTTGGATGTTTGATCCCTGCGTTCGAGCATTTCCTCACTACAAGCCATTTCGCCAGGTAGATGAAACCTAGCTATATGAGAAATATACGCGAATCCTTCTTATTGCGGTGGCACAAGACGGGAACCAAAACGTGCTCCTGATAGCATTTTTTATTGTGGACAAGGAAGATATGAAATTATAGGAATTCTTCCTAACGAACTTGCAAAGGTATGTTGTTCATAATGATAATATTTGCATCATCTCTGATATAGGGAAGGAATAATTACCGCCATTAGGTGTACCATAAAGATCAGTTTACTGCAGTCGACACATTGCGGCTAACTTTCAACGAGAATATAAGAACACAGACTGGCGGTGATGACTTGTGAAAATGGGTAAAAAAAATTAGTTTTAATTTATATTTTAAATGTTTTAATTCAGAACTGTAACTTATCTTTTCTTAATACATACATAGCGTACAAGCTAGAGCCGTACCAACTCTGGCAAAGAATGACCAAACTTGAGCATGACAGTAAAGGTCAAATGAACAAGCCTTTACGAGAGTGGTTGGGTACTATGGAGCTGTAGCAATGGTCTCAAAGTTTTGATGACGGGTTTCAATATTGTCAAATGACCACCAGCCTTCAGCGTCAATTAACTGCGTGTTCAAGAGAATACAACATCTTCTGATTTCATTCGTGTTCTCGGCTACATTCTGCAGGTTGGCTACCTTGATGCTAGTAATGGGGATGAAATAACTTGATCAAATGAATGTCGAACACGTGTTTGTTGAAACTGTTAGGGATGCAATGGAGGCAAATCATCGAAGAGTGAGGTCGATGAATGTTGAAATATATTCACGACAGTTTCGAAAATTTTCAAGTTACGAATACCATTAGGCGTCGATCTAGTATCTCACCTAAGTCCTATGGGGTTTATCTCCAAAACAAACATTACGATTGTAGGAGGTTTGATACACTCCGTTGTCCCTATGCACATGTCGTGGCAACTTATGCTCACATATTGCTCAATGTTGAACAGTTTATCGACCGCGTGACAACTCTCGAGCGCACATTGTGTATTTAGGAAAACAATTCACAATACTACCTGACTTGTCTACATGAGAGGTGCCTATGACAACTTTCGAGCTTATCCTAAACAAAAGTTTGCGAAGGAATCTGAAAGGTTATTCGCATGTGACCAGAATCCATAATGAAATGGACAAGAGGGAGAAAACAGACGGCAAGCTTTGTGGCTGTGTAGGCTAGCTAGGCAGAATCGGAGTAATTGCCCCCAACAAACTTACCATATTAGATAATCTTTCAGATCGGATAGGAATTGAACTATTGTACTCGATTATGAAATGAAATTGCAATGTTTATTTTAATATATCCAATTTATATTATTATGTTTTTTCCAAGTTAAGTTCTTAATTATTAAGTAATTTGAATAAAAGTGGCTTAGGTTTTAAACCTTAAGCCGTAAACACATAACCTTAAACCATGAATCCTAAACATATAACCTTAACCCTAAAATGTATTTGAAATTTAAGTCGGCATATAAATTTGAAATTTGAATCAATAGTCAAATGAGTTAAAATGTATGTGAAATTTTAGTTAAAAGTCATCAATAGTCAAATATACACAATTGACCACTAACAGATACAACTTTAGTATCCATGGTTAAATGGTGTCGTCCTCAGTGTATATCGTGGTGGTGATCAACGGTCATGGCGAGGTTGGTCATCAAGATCAATGTCATCAATAACAGCCATCTGCTCGGGACGAGTAGAGTATTGCGGTGATAATGATAGGCCAGAAGAAGTGTAGTACTATTATGGCTCGACAAACTGAGGATGATAACCCTAGCTTGATGAGCTATAAATATGTGAGGATCTCCCAACATCCGAATGATAAGAATCATTCAATGCCTCTACCTCTTCCTCTAGCTTTTGCTCTTGTCTAGCTCTGGCTCTAGCTCTAGCTCTAGTGTAGGAGGCAAATGATAGGGGTGCCCAAGTAAAGTCATGTGTGGGGGGATTACCGTCAATTAACCACCAAGTAAAAACGGTTCCCCTGCCTAGAAGTACCACTGTATGTAGTATAATGATGACTATAAATTGGAAGTATACTTCATTGGATGTATTCGCGTCATCCGATTGTTCCACACAGGAATATATTGTCGATGCACAATCGCTCAATTATTATGATGTTTCCCCCTCTTATCAATCCCGTGGATATTCTTAAATTGCATTGGCGGTGGTGGGATAGGCTGTTTATAACCAAACTGTCGGTGTAACACCCAAAACCCAAATACCGTCGTCGATTAGGATTTCGGTGTTTTTTATTCATTTATCACTATTCATCTTTAAACATATTAATAATTAACTTTATCTAATAAGAAATTTACTTCTCGTGTTATATATCGACATTTAATCATAAACACAATTCAACAAGGGTAAAAATGACATTTCAAATATTTTAAGAGACTTCTACCGGTACCTGAAGGTCAAGTATCGGTAGTAGCTAAGTTAGTGAACAATTCAAAAACTGTGCAAATTTCTACCGATACTTGTGCTAGCTCTACTAATACAAGTATGATTTCTACCTATACAAGTCATGCATCTACCGATACCAGAAACTCTAGAGAGCTAAAATTCTCACCTTACAACTTCTGCCGATAATGGCATACAGACTACCGATACATCAATACTAATAACTACCGATACAACTCAAGTCAGAGAACAACCTCTCTCCTAACTTGTACTTCTATCGATACATGCATAAATTCTACCGGAACAAGTATGCGGAATCTCAAGAATTATGCAAAGACACAAGTTTATCATCTCAAACATCTCGAACACAAATTATGCATTAGGCCTTCACACAACATACATAATTTCTAAGTCTTTACAAAGCATATTAAGTTTAAACATCTAAATTGTACTTCATTCATACACACATTCAACATAGTAAGATTTCAACATTTTTTAATACAACAACAAAAGTTAATATCATCCTAGTACATGCCATAAGACCGAGTGATGCAAAAACTACCGACAAACTCCGCGATAGTGTGACTTAAAAGAAATGATGATGATCCGATCTTCAATCAGTAAACGATCTACAAAACAACAACAATAACTGCAGTAAGCTTCATAGCTTAATAAGTTCAATAGTCTTAGGAGTTATCATACATTGTAATAAGCAACAATGACTCTATCAAGCCAACATAATTCTATTGCTCTTTGAGTTATTTACAACTTCCTTCCTGTCCATATTCAGTTACCAGTACTCGATGCTGATCACACGAGCTGTCAAGGACTCGCAACATATGCGGTACCCTAGCCATCGGTATGGTGCCTATCTGTACTATAAATTATTCCCTAACGATGCTACTTACACGAGCTGTCGAGAGTATGCATAAAGCATAGTCTCAACCATCGTAGGGCTTATAATCCATTTAGGATCCATATTTCTTTCCCGAGTCACGATGCTGCTCACACAAGCTGTCGAGGACTCGCAACATATGTGGTACCCCAGCCATCGCGTCGATACTATTTCAACGGCATAAAGCCTACTATCTCTTTTGTCTCATTTCTTCGATCATCTTCAATATCAAATGCTTCGATTTTTTGAACATTGACAATGTATATATACAAGGAATATTTAGTAAGATTTATATTACGAACTTACCAGACTGGATTGCAGTTTAGGAAAGACTTAGGGACTAATCTATCAATTTCCCTTTTTTGCAGTCTGTAGCACGATCGTAGTCTACATTTACAAATCATTCAATTCTCACATTAAGTCATATAATTTAGTCATTCAACACAATTTAATCCTTTTGAGATAATTAAGTTTTACCCCTAATAGTTTCCTTTTATTCAATCTAGTCCTTTCAACACAAAACATGCAAAATAACAATTCTCTCACACAACCAACTATAGCCGAATTCTCTAGGTGTCTATCCATCCCCTTCACACATTTATTTTCACAACAAAACTTGTAAATTTCATCACTTTCACATTTTGGTCCTTAAACCCTAATTTCATCAAAAATCCCTTTACAAAAAGATTTAACCCATGCATCAAACACTCAAATATTTCAAAAGCTTTTAAGAACAAGCATTTTCAACAATAACATTTGATAGATTCACTGTAATGACCCATTTTTGGTGATATCGAAAAATGATAAATTTAGGGTTTTAAAAAAATTAAAATTAATTATGAATTCATGAAAACTTGATAAATATATTTGATTAATTAAGGAAGAGTAACAAATGAGTGGGAAAAAAAATTTAATGTTAGGGTTTAAATTAAAGATGGTGGATTAATTCATAAAGAATTCAAACTTGAAGTTCCATAAAGTTTGTGAGATAAAAGTTAAAGTATTAAATAAAGGAGAGTTCATATGATAATTAGACCATAATACTTTTAAGTGGACAATTCTAGACTAAAGTTTAATTAAACACAAGTTTTACCTTAAAGGACAAAGTAGTAATTAAATAAAGGAAAGATTAAACAAATAAAATAAAGAGGTTTTCTTATTTAGTGAGATTTTCCACCAAAAAATAAGAAAAATAAAAGAACAACACCATTAGAAGAGAAGGAAGGTTCGGTGGAATAACCCTTTGCATATCAAGATACGAGTAGAATGGCAGGTAATCGAGGGAAGGAGAAAGTTGGTGAATAATCGACTCAATCAACGGAAAAGTAACCTAAAATTTTTGATAAGTTCGTAGTCCTTGAAACTCAAACTTTAACTATTTAATTAGTTACGCTGTTAATTAAATTGATATCTAATCGTAGATATATATATATATATTTAAGTAGTTGGTTGTGTATATATAAAAATGATTATGGAATGAATCATAGATATGTGATATAGATTAATAATGCAAAGGATTTAAATTATGGAATGATGTATTTATGTAATTGTCGGTTTATTCGAGTAATGTTATTTGATAGTTAATTATATTCTTATATGTGTCATTGGATAATCCCGTTGAATGGAAAATTATGGAAATATGTATATATATACACATGTATGATTATGGAATAGATCAAGAATTACTCATAGTCACTTGTTGTGAATAGGTTAAATTATGAGATGAGGAATTGTTGATTATGTAATTAGGTAAGTTCGTACTCCCGAACTTATTACCTTATTTAATTATAGATTAAAGATTAAATTCATTTAATTGTTATCTTAATTCTTGATGCATGGAAATTGTTATATATATATATAAATGTATTTTAAATGCTCATATACATTAAGGAATGAGGAAATGGTGAAGATGAGTATTTGTTTAATTTGTCAGTTAACTAACTAAAGCTGGGCTTACTTTTGCAGTTTATCCGCTAGACACTGGGTGCCAGGATTTGACGGATATTTGTTGGTTAATCCAACTAGAGTTGGGCTCTCTTTTGCTGTTTATCCGCTAGGCACTAGGTGCCAAGATTTGACGGATATTTGTTGGTTAATCTAACTAGAGCTGGGCTCACTTTTGTGGTTTATCCGCTAGGCACTGGGTGTCATGACCGTCAGTTTATCCGACTAGCGCTGGGCGTAAACTGTTGGTTAATCCAACTAGAGCTAGGCTTAATTTCGCGGTTTAACCGCTAGGCACCAGGTGCCATGATTTGACGGAAAGTATAACAACAATGAACCAAAAAAAATGTGAAGGATTGACAAGTAGTATATCTATACATGTCTAGTAAGAATTATAAAGATGATATAAAATAATAATAATGATGTAAAGAACACAAGGATAATAGATGAGAGTAAAGAAAGAATATGTATTGTATTCTATATATTTCATCACATTGACCAGTAGCATACTCTTTTATATATATAGGAAGATTCAACTCTTCATATTCTAATACATAAATAGGAAAAATTAGTTACAAGAATATGAAAGGTTGAGGAAGATCGAAGTTTAAAAGGTCAAGGGGAGGCTAAGGAAGATGGAAGGATAAAAGTCAAGGAAGATGAAAGGTTGAACATCCATTTAATAATATTCATAACACTCCTCCTTGGATGTTCATTGTATAAAGGATATACCTTATTAAAAACCTTACTAGGAAAAACCCTGTGGGACAAAAACACAGTGAAGGAAAAAAAAGCACATAATTCTTTGATACATAATATATCACAACCATATATATAGTGTGTGTGAATTTACTCCCCCTCATGTAAGCATCACCTAAGATTTTTGAAACAATGAAATCCAATATTGAAAATTAATTTCTTAAATGTAGTAGTAATTGTTTGTTTCATAGAGCGCCAAAAAATTACAATATCACCATATGTGAAAACATAGCTAATTTGTGATTGAGCATTATGAGGATTAGATAAGTACCCTGCTTCTGCAAAACCAACTAATTCTATTTTGGGTAGGTTAAGGAAAAATAAACTCATATCTCTTATACCTTGAAGATAACGAAAAACATGTTTAACCCCATTCCAATGTCTTCGGGTTGGACAAGAGCTAAATCTTGCTAATTAGTTGAAAGCAAATGATATGTCAAGTCGTGTATGACTAGCAAGATATGTCAATGCACCAATAGCACTTAAATATGGTACTTCAATACCAAGAAAATCTTCATCATTTTCCCGAGGATAGAAAAGGGTCTTTATTTACTTCAAATGACCTAACAACCATTGAGGGTGCTCAATGGACGTGCGTTATGCATGTAAAATCTTCTTAGCACTTTTTCTATATATGTTGTTTGATGCACAAGGATTTAATTCTTTAGGTGCTCAATTTGTAATCCTAACCCTAGACAAAATCTTATCTTCTCAAGGTCTTTCATTTCAAATTATTTCTTTAAGCACTTCAATATCACTAAATTCTCTTCAGGAGTCTTAATGATATTTAAATCATCAACGTACACAACAATTATAACAAATGCTAATCTAAACATCTTTATAAAAAATGCATGGAGAAATGGGATCATTCTTATAGTCGTCCCTCAATAAGTATTCACTAAGGCGATTATATCACATGCGCCCAGATTATTTCAATCCATAAAGGGATCTATTTAATTTGATTGAGTAATGTTCTCGAGAACTGGAATTAGTTACTTCTGGCAGATTAAAACCTTCTGGGAGTTTCATGTAAATGTTATTATCAAGTGGCCATCTAAATAGGCTGTAACTACATCCATTAGGCGTTAATCAAGCCCTTATCTTATTGTCAAACTAATCAAGAACCTAAAAGTAATTGCATCCACCACAAGAGAGTATGTCAATTCATAATCAATATCAGGTCTCTTGTGAACGTTCTTGTTACAAGTCAATTCTATATATTATGATTTATTTATTTTTTTCGCTATTATGCTAATATGTATTCCACTTGGCTTTACACCTTCCGGGTGTTTGGACTTATAGTCCAAGATACATTTCATAAATTATAATAGAAACATTTATTTATTTTTGATGACTTGTTCTCATCTCAATGCTTTCAAGTATATTTTCATTCAAGATCCTCACTTTTCCATAATATTGAAGTGTTCTATGTATATTATCGTTGTCGACAACAACTTCATTTTTTTCAACTTCATCATATTTAGTTATGACATAACTAATTGAGATATCTCATTATATTCATAATTTCAGGTACTTGAACCTCTTCTAGGTTTTTATCAAAAGTTATGTCACAGGTCTCTTCATGAGTACCCGCCTCCTTTTTGTATGTGACCATCTTCATTTCTTTCTCCTTTCTTCCAATAATTTTTTGTTTTATAGAGTCAACTAGTTTGTCATGCTTCTAGCATGCTCAAGACTTATTTTTATCACATTGTCCTTCTGGGACATATAATTATTTGGAGCATTTTAGCTCGAATATGTATCAACTAGTATATGGAATCTCTAAATGTCATCACTAAACATATCTAGCAAATAATTTTTATCCTTCAAACTTTGTGCACTTAATATTAGTGAGTATCAAAAAAATGATGACATAATTATGTAACTAATTTGTCTCCCCTTAATGTCGAGAAAATTTGCAACATAACGATACTTTTTTTTAAAATTATAAATATATCTCCCTTCAATATCTAATGAAAATTCTAAAATTTCTCAACTTCATATTAAATGATCCATCTTAGTGCATTATGGCGGAATATGAAATAGATATTGCACATCCATATATTCTTAGATGGAATCTATTGACTTATAAATGAAAGTCAATTCTCAAGAGACAAATATTTCTTACATGTTGGCTTGATGCAAATAAAATTACATGCTTATTGTAAAGCAATTCTTATATTAATGGTTAAGCAGCTAAATTGAGGCATAGTTTTGCTAACGATCATATATAGGCAATAGACAACTTAAAATTATCCCAACTAAAACTACGAAAATCATGCTAGGGATATAATGCACCAGCATTGTTAGCACAAATTGCATTCTATAGAGATTGTGCACAATCAAATTATTTCAAGAAATAGTATCGCAAACTTCGGGTTGCACACATGTAATACATGAGCTCATATATTATTTGGTTATCATTTAAAAATGAGACTGACCTCTAACTTTAGCTGGTGTTAGATCAATATATTGTCCAAATAACTAGTACGATGAAAATTATTAAAATATAACTTCTAATTCTTCAATAACATCATATAAAATTTCATCAAATTATTTTGCATTAACATTGACTCGGGATGGTCTAACTGGTCATACCAATACTATGAACTTCTTTTCACTATCTCATATGTCTTTCATATAAGTGTAATGTATTCCTTCTGGAAATATTTATAATACAAAAAACATGAATATCTCATGTAATTTCTATCCATGATTTTGACATAAAAATTTCCTTCAATATATATCTTCTTGATCTGAAAAATAATATTATATTTTACAAAATTTTGCATCTCAAGGAGGTAAAATATTAGCTCATCAAAAGCTTTTTACAGTTTGATGCAATATTAACTCTCCAGGAGCATGCAATCATTTTATTATATATATTCTCAATGAATACTTAATGTATTAACATAAAAATAAAATGAATAGGTATAAATAAAACATTTATTAAACATAATAAGTAATAAATTCATGTTATTAATAAATCACTATAGTTAGATAATATATATTTTTATATATACTATAACACAATAAAATGCAAAATACTATAATGTCATATTAAAGTAATTTTACAACTATAAAGGTTTAAACATAAACATTTTCTAATCTTTACCACAATTATGAAACTATCCAAACAAGCTGAATATCTCAAAATTCATTACAAGCATTTTTACTCCCAATAATCATATATCTTAATCAAATTAAACCAATCATTTTTATTTAAAATAAACCAATAAAAATAAAAATATTTATCTCCACATAAAAATCTCAATAACTAAATACGTGAAGATATTCAAAAATCATAGAATTATGGATAGAGAATTATATAAATTAAACTTCTTAATAAAAATCAAATCAAATTTCAAAAGAAGTTTATTAGACTAACTTAGGTTACCATGGATGAGAAGTAGTGATTATAAGCATCCTTTGTAATGAAGAGAAAGAGATCATCCCCAAGCAAATATAAAGTAGACATTGATTCTAATGATTCTTAAATCAAACAATTAAATTTCAATGCTTGGATCTCAACAAAATTTTTACAAAAACTAAATACATATTAATCATCCTTGTATGCATGGCCAACTTTAGCATCATATTGAAAATTTTCATTTTTTCCGAAAAAATTATTCTCCATTTCATCATTTTAGACAAAATTTATCTCAATATTATTTCTCTTTTTTTTAATGGATGCTTTAATAAAATTTTACTAAATGCTTAAACATACGACAGATATATGACCAATGCATTTTCATACAACATTGGTAGCATGAATTTTCAATAACCTTCAAATATTTCTAACCTCCATTTCCTTGATTTTCCTTATTATTCTTTTTCTAGTGGTTAGAAGTACCACTTTATAACAACCATGATAACAATAATTAGGATGTCTCCAACCACATCCTCAATTACAACGACAACCACGATTTCTATATTTTGATTTTTCATAGTTGTTATGCGTTGTAACATTCACTTCAGGGAATGAAGCCTTTTTTACTAAAAGGCGTGAGATCGTTCCAAAATACTTTTTAAAGCCTTTTGCACAATATTGCTGCTGCAGGAGCACATAAGATATTTCAATCATAGAAAGCTTTAGAGAGTATTATCGTTTTCTAATGGTAAAATCTTTTTTTTCAAATTATTACATCATTCAAGAATCAAGAGGATCTTTCACAGTTAGATATTTCACACTTTAATTCTTCATGTAGATGATAATCATTAAACTTTCACAATGGTAACTTTCTCATAATTATTCGTGTCAAGTTATATATTCTAAGCTAACAATTAAAGCGAGAAAGCACTATTATTCATGCCTATTCAAACTTAAGTATAGAAATATGATCATCTAGATCTATTAAAATCTTATTATAACTAAGATCAACCTTACAATTTAATCAACATAACAATAGAATACTCCAAAAAAATGTTTTATGGAATATTAACTAGAGACATCACATTATTTATTTACTATAATCAAGGTTTCCATAGAAAATTTCATCCGCAAAGAAACAAATAGCCATAAGCTATATCATATGCATTTGGATATATATTCAATCTTATTCAAATTCTTAGATCATAAACAAACATATCATGGAATATATAAAACATAAATTCATATTGAAATACGAGAAAAAATGAGAATCATTTTAATTTTTTTTCATTAAGAATATTGAAATCTCAAAATCTTTCAAGCACACAGAGAAATTCACATACCTTAACCTTGTTGCTTGAACAAGAACGTTGTACGTCTAGATTAATTGTTCTCCAACAAATATTGAATACTATCGAGCAAGCTCGTGCTGATAACGTGTTATAAAATAATAATAATGATGTAAAGAACACAAGGATAATATATGAGAATAAAGAGAGAATATGTATTGTATTTTATATATTTCATCACATTTACCAGTAGCATACTCCTCTATATATATAGGAAGATTCAACTTTTCATATTCTAATACATAAATAGGAAAAAGTAGTTACAAGAATATGAAAGGTTGGGGAAGATAGAAGGTTAAAGGTCAAGGGGAGGTTAAGGAAGATGGAAGGTTAAAAGTTAAGGAAGATGAAAGGTTGAACATCCATTTAATAATATTCATAACAAAAGAATGGTAGTATTACAATTATTTGGTTATTTGCATTATGTGTTATGTTGATGTTAGAACTATAATTTTGTTAAATGGAAGCATTTGCTTGAAAAGTGTAAATATTCATGTGAATGGTTATGTTGTGAATGAAAATTACTAATGTAATTGAATTTCCCAAGATTTCAGGTTAATTTAATAGTAGAGTACAACTCAACATCAAGGCAAGAATCCCGAACTCAAAGTTAGTGAGGTCATTTTTAGTTTATTTCGGCATGTACCTAGGCCTAGATTATGTTTAAGGGTCTTGTAGGAAAGGAACACATGTGAATATTAGTTACAATGTATGTGTTTTGATGTGAATTTAGTTGAATGACATATATATACATTTTGACCTGGTAAATTAAGGCTTATGTAAATACTTTAACTATAAAGAAATGTTTTGAATCATGCATAATATATTTATAATGGTTTTGGTTATGATATGCTTAGTATGCTTGGCGATTTGTCTGATTATAAAGTAGGTAGATGAACATTATAGATAATGATCTTATATTATTATGTAATACTTCGAGACCCTAAATCGACAACGATTATGGGTTACAAGTGTTACATTCACAAATTAGTCCTTGCATAAGCTAGATTAAGCTAATACGAACTCGAAAACATAAAAATTATTAAAAACGATCAAGGTTTATTTACTCAAATCAAAACTCAAAGATTGAATGTGAAAACCCTAGCTTTTCTCTTCTTTGCCGTGGAAAAGACGAAGAAATAATGAATTTCTTCATTTTTTTATATTTTAATTTATATATATAGTCAATGGTAATTTTGTAAATATTAAGACTTTTATCATTAAGCTTTAATTAACCATTTTTAAATCTTAATTAAACCTATTTATAACCAAAATAAATCATGCTAATCCACCCACTAAAGTACCTTAGGTCAATTTGCTCATTTGGTCCTTCCAATTATCATCTCTACTTTTGACCCTATTACGATTTAGTCCTTTCTATTCATTTACCTATTTAAACGTCAAAATTTCATACCCAAAACTCAGTACGATGTTGATGACATCACTAATATTAAATTACTAATATTTATGACTCGACTCGTTGGAGCTGTGGTCCCAAAACCACTATTTTCGACACCACTGAAAATCGAGTTGTTACAGTCGGAGTACTCGATCCCCGACGTACCACTCCACTGATTGGAAATTGATAATCGGTCCGTTAATGCACCATTGGTTTGAGTGGATGTAGGCAAAAGAAGGAATAACAACGACAATTTACGGTAAAGAATAGGGCATCTAGATGAACTACACAATTAATAACATATCACAATATTAACAAGGGCCCAGTAATATAATTTAATAACATGCCACGATATTAACACGAGTAAAGTAATAAAATCTAATAACAAGTCAAGGAATAACATACCCCATCCCCGACATTTTGCTCGATCATCAAACGATGTATGGGAATCATGTATTGCCTCTTGATTCTTAGATTAGTTTTCCATCTAAGAAACAAAAAAATTTTGTTAGAATAATATCATTACAAAAATATGTCACATAATTACTATGTTGGGTAATATTTTATCACATATTAACGAGTGGAAAAACATATGGTTAATGTCAAACGGATGCTAAGAATGGCATCCGATAAAGTGCCTAAGACTGCAACAGTATTAGGCAATCGCTTATATCCACGACCGAAGGATCTGTAGTGTGACAAAGTTCCCGATATAATATAGCTAGTACCATAAAACCCCAACTATACAAATGAATATTTTGCAGATCAGATAATAGGGGCAAGTACATCATGTGGACCTTGTTGTTGTTCGCATCCGACATGAGTACACCCCCTATGATTTGCATAATATATGCTTGAATGGCCCACATAACCTCTAGTTCAGTTGCATTATCGGGTAAATCTGAAAAATTGACCTTAAGTCGTGTAAAGTTTAATCTATTAAACTTCCCATCACTAGGTGAGCGTCTAAATAAGTCATAGCAAAGTACTGTCGGCTCTGGGATCGTATTTACACCAGTGACCACATTCCCATTGATGGGGAACCCTAGTTGCAGTGTAACATCCTCCAAAGTGATGGTGCACTCCCCACACGACAAATGAAATGTGTGGGACTTCGAGCGCCAACGCTCCATGAAAATGGATATTAAATCATACCTCAAATCAAAAGTTTGGATCAATGTCGCTGATCCAAATTCGACCAACTCCAAGTATGGAATCAAACGTTCATGGGGTTTATAGCTTAGGCCGTTCACACAACCCCTCAATGCGTGGTACCAACAAGTGCCCTGTTAATTTACCAAAATAATTAATATAACCTAATTTAATTTCGTAAATAACATAAGTAACAAATAATAATTTTATTACCGCAAGATTGTCTATGTGTGATGTTTCATTCACCGTGTTTCATATGTGATCACGCTCATTATTAATCAAAGAATTCATTCTGCAATTTAAAAAAAAATGAATTCAATTAATTCGGAACATAAATAATTATTTTGGTAAAAAATTAATAAAAACCTAAAAAAATCATATTATTAAATATTATAAATCAAATAAATATTAGGTATATTTGAAATATAAAAATATGAACATTATTATTTTAGAGGTTATTTTATAAAACTTATTTTCTAACAAAATTAAATTAAATTAAATTAAATTAAAAACAACAAAACTTACATTTCTTTCTCTCCCTTTAATCTACTCTACTAAATAAAATAACAAATCGCATAAAAATTAAAAAATTAAACAAATAATTTATAATAATTACTAAAAAATAACTTTAAATTAAATTAAACTAAACAAATAATTTATAATAATCACCTTTCTTTTAGCTTTTTTCGTCCTCTAATCTACCTACTGAAAAAAAACAATTATAACAAATCACATAAACATTAAACTAAAAAAATATTTTATAATAATTACTAACAAAATTAAATTAAATTAAATTAAAAACAACAACAACAAAACTTACATTTCTTTCTCTCCTTTCAGTCTACTCTACTAAATAACAAAATTAATAACAAATTACATAAAAATTAAATAAAACAAATAATTTATAATAATTTCTAAAAATAACTTTAAATTAAATTAAAAAAACAAAATATTTACCTTTCTTTTAGTTTTTTTCTTTCCTTAATCTACTTACTAAATAAATAAAATTATAACAAATAACATTAAATATTAAAATTAAAAAAATATTTTATAATAATTACTACTACTAACAAAATAAATAACTTTAAAATAAATTTAAAATAACCACACAAAATAAAATAAATTAACAAAATAAATACCTCTTTTTTTTGCTTCTTTCTTCTTTCCCTTCCTTTCCTTCTTCTCTCCTACGGGTTGCTACTTTACTCTTCTTCTCTATTTTTTTTTACCTTTCAATTGTTATCCCAAGGTCCCCCCTCCTCCCTTCTTATAAAAAAATAAAACCCCTCCCACACACAGCAGACTTTTGCATGCATTCTTGCTAGCTACCACGCCCGTTCTTCCCCATGTGATTTGACATGGGTGTCGCCTGTTGACTAGGTGTTTTCGATAACGCCTAACAACGTGGTACAACCCACATTATACCATATCCGTATTTTATTTCAGCAAGACTTTATCCCCGTATAAAATGGTGCTGCCTCTTAAATGAGCACCACCAAATATTTTAATTTTTAAATTTTTTTAATATAAAAATAAAAAAATTTGTGTCAAAGATACAGTGGTGCCACTTCTCAATAACCTTCCACCCCCAAAACATACCATTTTGATAATTAATGGGGTGGATATACCATTTTAGTATTAAATTAATTCTTTTGTAATATTTTAGTAACCGTCCTCTCATATCCAACTTTTTATAGCTTGAATTTTTCCCACCTCTCAAACTTTATTCTCTTCTGCTTGCGCTTATTATCAACAAAATTCTCATTTTCTTTCTTTTAGGAATAAAATTTAGTGTTTCAATGTTCTTTAAAACCTTAAAATTTTTTGGTCTTTGAAATCATGTAACTCCGAATTTGAAGAATAATAACAAAACTTATTTTGTTTTTAGTAGGTCGCTGCTACGTTCTTTGTGAATTTGAGTTAAGAACCCCACCTCGATTGAGGCATGTGGCGGCACGAGAACCAATCAAATAGATCTACAAGCGATCCTATAACACCCCCATACCCGACCCAATCGCTGAGTCAATGCATCGGGATGTCACATTCGTTGTCGGAGCAACTACTGAAAATTATATTATCAAATTATCATACTATTTAATTAATGTAGATCATTTACTTATTTTAGTAAATATTGAATTTACGACATAACTAATTATGAGTTAAAGGAGCTCATTAAAACATCCACAATTGATTAAAGATCAAATTGTAAAGTTTATAAAAATTTTGGATTATCGTCGTGACGTTGGGTGTTCCACGTCGTGACATGGCGAATTTGTCGTCATGACGTCGTCTCCATTTTCCTACAAATTCCACACTTTATTTATTTATTTTTATTTCATTACCCAAATCGTATTCATATGTCATAACCACCACTTCATTTTACATATCATCCACTTACATCTATTTCTAATCTCAAGTCCTCATAAAAACATGATATTCAATCAAAGATAACAAAATTTATAAATTTAACACAAATTTTTAAGTTTTACGAATAAGACCACTAGAGGACTTGCACTTTCAAAAGTAGTTTACCCACTTAATGTATATTTCATATTTATTTCTAAATTGTGTCAATCAATTTAATTCATCATAAAATTTTAATAATGATTTCAATATCACATCACTTAACAATTATTCACTTATTATTATCAATTCGTTTAAACATACTCACATTTATTAATCATTCCATCACTTATAACCATTTTGAAACATTTCTCTACTATATATATTTTTCTCTCCTCCTTTCCATTTCGCATCCTTTACGTATATATATTTATTAAAATCTTTAGCTTTTAGTATATAGCATGCTTATATGTAACAATACATTATCTATAATTCCACTATTTACTTATGTGTTAATTTCAAAGTTGTCCACTTGAGTTACAGTCACTAAATTATTTATACCTTAAGCTACAGAATTCGAAATTAAAATCCGCTTGATGTTTCTGAAACTAGACTCAAATACCTTTTTACCATAAAAATTTCAGAATTTCTACTTTAACCAATCCATACAGAAAATTCTTCAAATTTGCACCTTCTCTGTTGCTTGACAGTTTCGACCTTTCTTTACTAAAAATTAATAATCTATTAGCACAGGGTTCGGATGTTGTTTCCATTTGTTTATCTTGAAAATAGACTCATTAAGAATTTAAACATATAAATTTCAGCCTCTAATCATTATTTTACAATTTTTTTATGATTTTCCAAAGTCAAAACAGAGGAATCCGAATCTACTATGACCTTGTTTCACAAAAACTAATATATCTCAAAATATACAATTTTGTTTAATTACATATTTAATTCAACCCCTAACTAAATTTATATATTTTTTGGTGAATTTTCAAAGTTAATTCACTACTACTGTCTAAACTGTTTTAATGAAAATGTTTCATTTTCCATGTTTCTTTGCACTATATTTCATTTAATCACGCATAATTGTCATAATTTTGATTTCTATGCAATTTAATCACTTATGTTTATGTGTAGATTACATATTCATTTCTTAATCTTAGTACTTTTTACCATACAAACCACTTTCTCTCTTACCAATTTAGTGTTTTTTAAGCTTTTATTCTTCATCAAATACTTTCTATTTCTAGTATTTAGATTAAATACATGTATCATACATCTCACTCAAAACATCTTTAACTCAATCTATTTAAATACAAGTAGATTTAGTATGAAACTTACCTCCTTTGTCAAGAATTTCTTCCTTTCTTCCTCATTTTCATGCATTTCTCTTCTTCACTAGTTTCCTTTTTTTTTCTTCTCATTTTTCTCCACTTTTATCTACTATTTTATTTCTTCTAAATTGATAAAAATATTCTCTAGAATCTCTACTTCATCATCTCTCTCTAATATCTAAGGAAATTTAAAAAAAAAAATTGGGTAAAAAATAGGTTTTCATGGAGAAGGACCAATTTGCAAATAAAAGAATTTTTTTTTCTCATCCTTTTACTCCCGTTGGAAGGATGATCCATTTCCTTCATCCTTCCTTTCTTTTTATACTACCATTTTCTAAATAAAATAATAATAAATATCTAAGTACAATATTAATAAAATAATATTTAACTAATTAATTAATGAAAAATATCTAATAAAATATCATTAACATCATTACATTCTAGAATTCTCCCTCTTACTAATTGATCATTTTGCCCTTATTGGTCTTTCAAAATTCCATCCCAAAATTCCATCCTTGATTCAACACTTAATTTTGAAAAATTAAGATTTAATCCCTTATAATTCTTCACTTATTTAATTTGGTCCCTGCATGTCAATTCCAAATCATAGTAAATTGGTATATTTTCACTTTTGGTCCTTTAACTTTCTCATTTTTATACTTCGATCCCCTAAATTTTAAATATTTACACTTGAGCTAAAAACTTTTCACATATTTACGATTTAGTCCTTACTTTTAAATCAATATACTAAAACCTACTTTTTAATTATTATTATCAATTTTAGGGATGTTACAGACCCTCACCTTGTAACGTTTGGATGGTTATTTAGTGATCAATTACCCGCATGCCTCGTACCCCATCATGGGTGGTCCATTCACCATTAACCACTCGATCGGATCATTTGTTAAGATATTCGTTACTAACGGGTGCACTCTCGTCCAGAGGACCATCCGGGAACTATCACCCATCTAGAAATACCCTAAAGCACAACATAAAAAATGACCTCTTCTCTATTCTCCTACTCATGCTTATCCTCTCCCTTCTCCTACTTTTTCGACTCTTAACCCCAACGCTGGTAAACTGTCTTTCCTCGACACCACCCTGACTCCTCTTTCTCAACCCTTGTCTATGAAGCAAGGACACAGACACATAATATGGGTGCGACATGATACGGACACGACAATGCAGTAATTTTTAAAAAATGAGGACACGAATACGACATGATATAGCAGTAAAAAACTATTTTTAATATTTTTATATTTTTTACGTTAAAATACTTAATGTAAATAAAAATATTGATATTTTTCATTAATATATAATCAATTCTTTTCCATTAAGGTCTCTTGTCATTACATAAAATATGATAAAACATAGTAATACATTTTTCAAGTTCATTACATAACATGACATATCAAATCTAAATTTGAAGTTCAACTTATATCCCTAAGAAGACTTGTACAAAAAGAAGAAAAAATAGAGCAATTTTTTAGTTCAGTTCATAGCATTAGCATTTTCCATATCTTATTCTTTATTGGCAAAAATTACCATCTCCATATCAGGTTCATCAAAAGATAAGCTAGCAACTTCAAGAACTTCAACTCCTTCAAATGAGTCAAATACATCACCTCCAATATCTCACATCTTGTTCTCTCTTTCTTTATAATGAAGAGTATTTCTTGAAAGTAATCAAAGATTAGTATGCACAAATACTAAATCTTCAGCACGTTGAGGATTAATCTTGTTTCTCCTCATAGAATGGATAAACAAATATGTACTCCAATTCCTCTCGCAACAAGATGATGAAGAAGGTTGTCCAATAAGTTTCAAAGCTAAGTTTTGGAGCCAAGGTATTGAAGCCCCATGAACTAACCACCAAGACTTGGGATCCAAAAGTCATCTATCTTATAGTGAATCAAATAAACCAGAAACATCTAGTGCTCCTGAAAATCTTTCAAACTCTTGGAAAGTCATCTTCCTTTCTTCGGTAGAAGGAAAATATCTTCTTAAGCACTTATTCCTTTCCTCTAGGATTTCTACATCTTTATGTGAAGGAAGGCGATTTGGAACCTCATTAAGTCAATCACTATAATAATACCTAAAGCTGATCGTGGGTCGGGTTGGGTTTGGGTCAAGCTTCAACAAACTTTTAGGCCCAATTGCTAGGCCTAGGCCCGACCCGGCCTAAAAATGGGCTTAAAATTTTGTCCAAACTCGACCCGAATTATAGAAGTCAAACTCGAGCCCAACCCAACCCAACCCATATTAATTATTTTAGATTATTTTATTATGTACAACAAATTTAAAAAATATATAATATATCAAATACGCTTAAAAACTTTAAAACAAATATTAAAAAATAAACAAATTAAAAATACATTAAAAATTCTTTATATTAAGATAGTTGCAAATAAAGTAGTAGAGAAATTAACAATAAAACATAAGTTCTACAATATTCAAATAATATTAAAAAGGACAACGAAACAATAATAAAAACGCATAAAAATAACATCCAAACAACCAAAACAATAGCAAAAATAATAGAAAAAATAGCAATAAAAATAAAAATAAAAACAGCACCAAAATAGTAAAAAAACAGCAACCAAAATAGTAAAAAAAGCACCAAAATAATAAAAACACAACACCGAAATAGCAAAAATAGCAACCAAAACAGCAAAAAATAGCACCAAAACAACAATATAATTTTTTATTAAAAATGGTTAATTTATTCGGGTCGGGTCGGGCCGGGCTAGGGCCAAAAAACTCTTACTCAAGGCTCGACCCATTTAGAAAATGGGCCTCATTTTTTGTCCATGCCGATTTTTCGGGCCTATATTTTTGTCCAAACACTTCCATTTTTTGGCCGGGCCTTCGGGTTGGGTTGGGTCGGGTGGCCCGGCCTATGATCAGGTCTAATAATACCTATGTAAACAAATAAATTTTTAATTTTTAATTAATAATAAATAAAACAAGTATAAAAGAATAAAAACAAGGCATAATGATAAAATTAGCCCCTAACATTTGGGTGTTTTGTCACTTTGGCCCTTATGGTTTTTTTTTTCTCACTTTCATAAATAATCTTTTTTTTGTCAAATTATTCATTTTTTAACGATCTTCTTGACGTGGCCGTTAAGGGACTAACAGTGTTGACGTGATAATTTTTTTCTTGCTGGGCGCGTCCATGTAAGCATCTGCTAACGTGGCATATAAGACAAAAATATGTCACATCAGCAAAAAATTAAAGTTAAAACATAATTAAAATTAAAAAACAATTTAAAACACCCTTTATTTAACACAGACACACAGGCAGTAGAAAAAAAATTAACAACTCCCCTTTGAACCCTAAATCCCAAATTCTCTCCTACTCCATTCAAATTCTTTAGAAATTGAATCTTGAAATTTAGTGGGTTTCCATCTCCTTCGAAAATATTGTTTGAAAAAACTAATTGAAAGCCATTAATGGAGAAGTTTTCTTATTCGAAGTTGGTTTCATCATTACGAGGGGAGTTTCTGAGTTTTTCTTTTCCTCTCTTCAAATCCTTTTATTTCTTTATTGAATTCATCATATATCATCTGCAAATCGGTTTTTGTACGGTTTGTTTGTTGAGTTTTTATTTTCCCAATTTTTTTTCATGATTTAGATGGAAGATTTTGTGGTGTCTGAAGAGTTCCTAAAAGTTTTAGGGTTTTCCTAAATTTTTTCTCAACACCATGAATTGTTTATGGTTGTCAAATTTGAAGATTTTAGGTTGTTGAATTTGGGGATTTGGGTTTTGGGTGGTCGAATTTGGGGATTTTAGGTAAGAGTTTTGATTTGGGGATTTTCTTTAGGGTTTCTAATTTTAGAGATTTTGGGTTAGTGCTCTTCAAATTTGGGTTACTACTACTCTAACAGATGAAGATAATTGCATGGATGGATTCTTAAGTAGGGCTATGTATGGTGAGGTGGTGTTTGGGTTCTACATTTTGTCTACAATAGATACCCTCAACCTTCCTTCTTTCACCATTTGAGTCTAGGTTCCTTTTGGTCTTCGTGATTCTCTGACCTTTGAGATATGGGTTTTCAACATTTATTGTTTGCTGGTTATAGTGTGATTAAGACCCACTGAACTGAAAAGGACTAGATTTCTCGAATTAGTGGCCAAAGGATGCTAGGAAAGGGACACACGTGGTAGTAAAAAATGAAGAACCCTAACTACTCAATGGTGGAAATCGAAAAAAAAAACTCAAAATAAAAAATTCATTTGCTTGATAAACAAATTTTCTCATTTGATTTGAATCAAAATCAAAAACTCATTTGCTTGATAAAACCCAAACTGGAAATCAAAGACCATAACTGGAAAGCAAATATTTGTTTCTTATCACAACTTAAGAATAGTTTTAAAAAACCCATAAAAAATTTGGAGGCTTCAAGAATGAGATGATGATGATTATAATTTTAAAATAATTTTAATAATTTTATATTTTAAAAAATAATTTTAAATTAATTTTAATAATTTTATATTTTTAAAAAAAACAATTTTAAAATCATTTGCTGATATGGCATATAAGACAAAATAGTGCCACGTCAGCATCTTCATACGTGAAAGTGCCCAGGTGAAAAAAAAATTGCCATGTCAACGCTGTTAATCTCTTAACGACCACGTCAGCAAGACCGTTAAAAAATGATCAATTTGACCAAAAAAAAGGTTACGTATGAAAGTGAGCCAAAAAAGACTATAAGGGCCAAAGTGACAAAACACCCGAACGTTAAGGGCTAATTTTGTCATTATGCCTAAAAAAAGCATAAATGGAATATATGTTATCTAAGTTTACCTTGGATGTAAATAATGAGCGATACAATAAAGTGGTGTATTACTCTTAGTCCATCAATCAATAAGAATATCATATACCACTTCATAAAAGATTGATCTTTCATTTCATTTCTTCCTTTTATGTTTATAAATGTTTATCTTCACTTTTTCAATCATTTCATCTCACATCTCATAAACCAAGTGAAAAGTAGGCCTATACGTGTCTATAATTTGAAGCATATAATATATAGGTCTCGTAAAATAAAGGATATAATCAACCTTATCCCACCAAAGGTCATCTAAAATTTTTCCTTCACCAAAGAGGTTTTGGAAACGTCATCTTTTCTATAAGTAGACCATTCATCACTAATAACCATATTTTAGAGACCCCGTTTAATGAGCTTGAGTCTTTTTAACATCACAATTGTATAAACAAATCGAGTATCTGCAACGGCAAGTAATTTCAAAGGCACAAAAGAATTAAATATTTCCAACCTAATAGAGTGATTCATTATGAAGTTTCTTATAAAGAAAGCATCATCACCAACATCATTTATCCAACACAAAGCATCATGTGTAACCTCATTTTTTTCGGTGTTTTATGTAGCACATATATTTTTAAGGGAAAGATTAATAGTATGTACCACACAAGGCGTCCAAAAGATATGAGGATGTTGTGTCTCTACTAATGATCCCGCGACTTTACAAACTAGTGCATTGTCGATTATCACTTAAACAACATTTTGTGCCCCAACCTTACTTATGACATCTTTGATTAAAGTTGTCACATAAAACTTATCATTGTATTCCTTTTCACAATTGACAGCTTTCAAGAAAACAACTTAACCTTTAGAAATGACCATAAAGTTAATCAATGGTCGTCTTTGTGCATCCGTCCATCTATCACATACAAGACTAATACCTTTTTCCCTTCACATTCTTTTTATTGGTTGTAACAACCTCTCTATGTTTGCTCGTTCTTTTTGCAGCAACATAGCCCTTAAATCATTATATCCCGAAGGTATGTACTCAGAATCGAATTCATACTAACTAAGGTGAATGCATTAACATAATGAAGGTTCCTAGCTAGATGGAAAGGTAATCCACTTGAATAAAACATTAGAGAAATTTCACTATCTAAATTTTCTTGAGCGGCAAGGTTTAACGATTGTTCTAAAGGACATTTTCTTCTTTTAAAACCTAAACTATGCCCTTGAAGTAAGGTTGAGTTTGTCCTAAAGGAAGATGCTAGTGTTTGAGAACTAGGTGGCAATGGGATTATTTTTTGTTACAACTTGAGTTTCGCATCTTCTAATATTTTTTGTATTTCAACTAGATGTTGTAGTGTTACTTTAGGATACACTTGGAATCATTGCCATTTAGTTTCAATAAATGTGCTTTAACCCTAGAGTATGACCCCTTAAATGTAACATTACAAAAATTATACACAGAACTAACATTCTCGTCTCCTTCAATAGTTTTCAATAATTTAGTAGTATATCTCCAAAAAGGAGTGTTACTAATATCATCTTGAGACACACTAGCATTAGTTACATTATTTGATGAGCCAACACTTCCATTACCCTTTCGAGATGTCATAATTAAAAACTTAAAGTATTAACAAAAATTTTTTAAAAAATGTATACTTCAAGAATGATTATCACAAATCAATTATTTAACATACAAATATATGAAAAATAAAAGAAAATAAAAAGTAACTAAAAAAATAATGTAACTCATCCTTATCAAAAAAATGTAACTCATTCAAAGCATAAACAAAATGAATTATTAAACTTACCTTCAATTGCTTCAAACTTCTATGTTCGTTGAAAGTAAGAAAATGAAAATAAGAGTGATGAATGTTTAAAATAATTTTTGAAATGTGAAAAATGGAAATGTCAAAGGCAGTAAAGCAAGTACAAAGCTCAAAAACTTCTCAAATAAGCTTATTTTTTTAGTTTTTCTTTTACTATTTTTGATTGGCTATTTAATGTTTTAACTTTTAAGTCTTTTCAATGTTTACATAGGCTAATAGTATAAAAATTAGCATTTCATTAATAGGAAACCCTAAACTTCACATTTCTTCTTTACATAATTTTCTTCCTGCCGTTAACTCTTCATCTGTTACTTTTGAAAGCCAAAATTTCAATCGTCGTCTGTTAACCACCATCTACTTTTCTTGCGTCTATCACGTGTCCATTTTTAGACACCTGTATCATGATCATGTCAAGACCGTGTCCAACCTCTCTCTTTTTTACGTATTTCAATGTGTCCTGTATGTATCAGAGCATGTCCGACAAGTGGGTTTGATCCTCACCCATGGGAATGGAGCATATTTCATGGCTAGTCGTTTACCTCTTTGGATAGCATTTGCAGAGAAAGGATTAGTTACAACTATTAACGGTGGACACCCTGGTTTCAACAAAAAAAATGTATCAATATTAGTAGAAAACGATAGATCTATCAGTACGATATTGTCTATTTTGATTGCTAACCAACAAAAGAATGAAAAAAGTGAGATTTCAATTTATATTTGAGTCCCAAATATTTTACTTTTTGTTCCCTCCTTGGTGCTAAGGTTATTGAGTTTAAGCCAAATTAGCTTCCAATGTCGCATGCGTTGCATGTAGAGGTGTTTGTAAATCGAGCCTAAACATGATATTAATATACTTTGTAATTGCTTAAGCCTAACCCAAAGTTTGGACCTAAAATTTTGCCCAAATCCACCCTTACTTGCAAATGGATAACCCAAGCCTATTTTAAGCATGTTCATATTACTTTCAATTTTTAAAAAAATTATTTGTATTATATTAATTTAATATTTTAAGTCTATTCATATTTAATAATTATAGTAGTATTATATATTACTATACATTTAATTTTTATGTGTTATAAATTACATAAGATATATAAAAATAACATAATATAAAATATTACAAACTTAAAAATGGATAGGGTCGATCCTAATTTTTTTATCCAAATCCTCCTAAATTTCAGACAGACCTTCGGGCTTGGGTAGGTAGCCTTACCCATGATCAAGTTAAGCTGCATATTTAATACTTAATTATTTTTTAAAACATTGTATTTTTAATTGCAGTAATTACCGTAAAAAAATATTTCTTATTTGAATTATTGAATAATATTAAAATATATTAATTTATCAATTCAAATATTATAATAGAACCTTTACAAATAATAATTAACATATTCAAGTATTTTAGCATAAAGAAAAAAAAAGGTCAAGAGTGCTCTCTCTAGTTTCTCAGAGAAAAACAATGTCTCGTTGTGGCTGAGAGTTTGGAGCAAGGTGGTGGCTTTTGGCTTTGTTTTTCTGTGGCATCTACTGAGAGAGATGATATCTCTCTTTTAGTGGAGGAATTGTTACAGTTATCGGTGAAACGTTCTATGGTGATGTTCTTAGGTAAGCCGACGTTATTATGCACTGTTTGGTCGGGAAAATCTTATAACCCATATAGTTTTTGGGCTCAACTCAAAAGTATTTGGAAGACAAAGAGTATGTTTGAGACTAAAGTTGCGGGGCCAAATCTCTTTATGGTAATCTTTGATGAGGAAGATGATTTAGAGTCCATCATGGCTGGTCGACCTTGGTTTTTTAGAAGACAGCTGATCGTTTTTTATATACTGATAGAAACGATAGAGAGAAAGAAGGTTAAGCAACTGACATCGCCTTTCTGGATTAAATTGGGGCTTTGCCCCCCAAAGTTTGATAGGAAAGATTTTATGCATGCAATTGGATCATCGTTTGGAGGGATATTGTGATATGAAGATAAAGGGGATTTTTGTCAAATTTTTTTCAATTTATATGTTCACAAGCCTCTGCGACGTGGGGTGTTCATCAAAAGTGAATCAGGTGAAAAGCAATGGTTTCCATTTAAATATGAGAATCTCCCTAGTTTTTGCTTTGGTTGTGAACGCATGGGTCATAGCTTAAAAGAATGTGATTTTGCCTCTGAAAAAGTGAAACAATTATCTGAAGACGATTTTCCATACTCGACAGCAATAAAAGCTAAGTCCACTATCTTAGGAAGTGTGAATCTTAAATTTGGGAATAAAGGGAAAAAGTTGATGAGCTAGTATTATTATTTTGAACATTGTGAGGATTCACAATTCATGATTGGTGATGGTTATATTCCAAAATTACATGGTACTGAATTCAAGTTGAAGAATCTCGACGACACTAGTGTTGAAGATTCGATCATAGACGGAAAGTCGAGGTTGGATAAGCTGTTGGGCAACCCAGGTCCTAGGTAAATGGAGTCATGTTCAATTGTAAAACAAGTTAGTGAAGAGATTGAGACAAATATTAATTCCATTATTTTAATTGGAAACACTACTCTGGGGGAGGTGGAGTTGGAAAGGAGTTCTAATAGTTTTCAAGTATTTGTGTCTGATTTTGAACCAAATAAACCAGACCTAGTGGGATGCTTAATCAAGGATATAGTAAGAAGTATTCTCCTATTTTATTGCTAGAATTGATGGAGGCAAATTGTCATGCGGAGTCTAATATATGTAGTTATTTGGCAGTAAAGGGAAACGTAAAAGTTGAGAGGCCTGTGGAGGAGTACTTTTCAAATGGTACTATGATGGAGCACAGTGAGGCCCTTGTTGAAATCAAGCCCAGTCAAGATTCTCTTAGAGGTAAGGATGATGGCTCGAATAGAATTAGGAAGGATAGTCAAAGTCCGAAGATGGAAAAGATTGGCACGAACAAATTCGAGAGGTATTGTTTCTCAACAAGAGGGTTTTTGTAAAAGGTAAAATCAATATATGGCACAGGAAATGAGTGATGATGAATATATGCCTCTGATAAAGGAGAAAAAAGTAAAATTCCAAGAGGTTACGGTAGACTCTAAAATGGATAATATTATTTTCTCAAATGCCTTGGAGCAGGCTTCAGTTCCAACCCTATTAGGATCGGTAGTTGCCAAGGAGGCAACCAATCGGGTACAATGAAAATTCTAGTTTGGAACGTTCGTGGATTGGGGGGTCCACGAGCAGTTCGTTGACTTCGGCATTTGCTGAGGTTACATAATCCCTCGTTAGTCTTCTTGATGTAGACTAAGGTAGATAGCAAAAAATGGAAGCAATTAGAAGAATACTGGGTTTTTTAAATGGTATTGATGTAAGTTTGAATGGTAGTAAAGGAGTCTTTGTCTGGCTCGGAAAGATGACTTAAATGTCTCCTTGAAATGTTTCTCTCCAAATTTTATTAATGTTTAAATTCAAATTTCGCCTAAAGATACAAAGTGGAGATTTACTAGCTTTTATGGTTCCCCTTATGCTCACATTAGGAATGAGATATGGGACAATCTTTGACAATTGGATTGTGATAATGCGATCTCTTGGTGCGTATGCGGTGACTTTAATGAAATTTTATACGATTCGAAAAAGAAAGGTCCTTTGATCAGAGAGGAAAAATGGATGAAAATCTTTCGAGAGGTTTTAAGAGATTGTGGACTCGTTGATATCGGCTTTATTGGTTAATGGTTTACTTGGGAAAGAGGACAGCTGCCTGAAAACAACATCCTAAAAAGACTGGATCGTGGGGTAGCAAATATAGAATAGTTATCCATGTTTCCTTCGACTATTGTTCAACATTTACTTTTCACCTCTTCGGATTATTGTCCCTTACTTGTGCAGATTAGGGAGGATAATTAATACGAAGGCCTCGAGTTTTTAAATTTGAAGCTTGATTGGTCATGGAAGAAAACTTCGAGAAGTAGAGGTGAGGAGACTTTGGAGTCTAACAAGGGGTAACCTTTTTGATAAATTGAAGGCCTTACGTGTTAGGATGATATAGTGGGATAGGCTAGTTCGTGACTAGTTCGTGAAAGGCGTCATGGTGTTAATGTCGAGTTAATGAAAAAGCTGGAATTACTATTAAATGAGGATCGCTCGGATGAAATTTTGCAGGATATAACCGAAACCAAGCTGCAGTTAAATTGGGAGATAGATAAGGAAGAGATTTTTTGGGAATAGAGAGATAAGGCCAATTGGCTAAGAGCTGCGATAAAAATACAAGCTTCTTTCATAAGTTTGCTTCCCAAAGGAAACGAACGAACCTAATTGACTCTCTAGAGTATGGAGACGGTTGTATGACTAGTAACCAAAATGAGATGGACCCGCCAGTTTTTTGAAAGTCTATTTTCAACGCATAGTGGCTCTTGTAATTTGAGTCATATCTTATCTAGTATTAATAATTGCATTTCTGAGGATGATAATTGTTCGTTAATGAAGCCATATACAATGGAGAAAATTTTGGTTGCCCTTAAAAGTATAAGGCCCTTAAAAGCATCGGGTGTTGATGGTTTTCTTGCTTTCTTTTTCCAAAGGTGCTGGCACATTGTTGGGGAAAAGGTTAGTAAGTTCATTTTGTATGTTCTTAATGGCAATATTGATTTGGCTCTGATAAATGTCACTAATATAGTTTTTATACCTAAAATTCAACATCATACTAAATGGCTAATTTTTGACTTATTAGCCTCTGTAATGTAATTTACAAAATAATAGCAAAAGTCATTACTAATAGATTTCAGAGGGTTTTGAATGGCTGTATAGACGCTTCTCAAAGTGTGTTTGTGCCAAGCAGATTGATTATAGATAACGTCTTGCTTGCGTATGAGTTATTACACACATTCAGTCAAAAATGAGGAGAGAAGAAAGGTTGTATGGCCCTTAAACTTGACATGGGTAAGTCATATGACAAGTTGAATGGACTTTCATGAAAGAAGTTATGCGAAAAATGGGGTTTGCGAAGTATATTGATTATAGATATCTTATTCTGTTAGTATTAATGGCAGAATGGGAGAGTTTTTATCCTACCAAAGGTTTGAGGCAAGGTGACCTGTTAAGTCCTTTTTTGTTCCTTATTTCTGGTGAAGGTTTGTCTTCACTAATGAGGCTGGCGAACCAAGAACGGAAGATTTCGAGTGTTAGGGCAAGTAGGAATGGTCCTTTTATCTCACACTTATTACTTGCTGGTGATTGTATCCTTTTTGGGGATGCTTCCTTAAAGGGTATAAGGGCTTTGAGAAACATCCTTTAGGAATACGAAGCTTGCTCGAGTCAGTACGTGAATTTTAAAAAATCTTAAATTTTCTTTAGTAAGAATATGGAAGACGTTAAAGGTAACTATTTACACAAAACTGTGCGTGCGACACTTAACTAACTCGGAGAGATACTTAGGGTTATCTAATATTATGGTAAGAAATAAAAGGTTATCTTTTCAAGCTCTTAAAGATCGAATGAAGCAAAAAATTGATGGTTGGGTGACTAGGTTTCTATCACAATGAGGGAAGGAAGTATTCATCAAAGTCGTTTCTCAAGTTATTCCCACATATGTCATGATCTATTTTCTACTTCCCAAATCATTATGTGCGGAATTGGATGGTGTTATGGCTAGATTCTGATGGCAAAAGGCACATGGGAAACAAGGATTACATTGGTGTAAGTGTAGTAAGCTGCGTGTTCCCAAGAAAGACGATGGTTTGAGGTTCCAAGATTTAGCCAGTTTTAATATCGCTTTACTTGCAAAGCAGGGATGGCGACTCTTGTCTAATCTGAATTCATTGCTAGCATGTGTTTTAAAAGAAAAATATTATCCAAGTGGGGATTTTTTTAGTTCAAATTTGAAATCTGGTGCCTCTTATACTTTCAAAAGCATTTGGACTTTGCAAAAACTTCTACATGATGGTTTATGTTGGTGTGTGGGTACAAGTTCAAAAATTTCCATCTTTAATGATCCTTGGATTTGTGATTCTATTAATTACCGATTATCAGATTCAAGTATCGTTAGCAATTTGGTGTTTGTTGATGAATTAATAGATAGCCATACACGAAAATGGAAAAAAATTTAGTAAAGGATACTTTTATGACGTCGGATACAGAAAAGATCCTTTAGATATCGTCGGCACAAAATCCTCATGACGACGAGCTGGTTTGGAATAGCGAGTCTTCAGACATTTTCTCGGTTAGTAGTGTCTATAAACTATTACAGAGAAATTACCCTAATTTTATACAAATCATCTCTAAGGAATATTATAGGAAACTTTGGAACCTAAACATCCCAACTAAGGTAAAAATAATCATGTTGCGTATTACGAATGATTTTTTTCCTACGAGAGCTAATATGTTTAAGAAACGCTTAGTTGTTGATCCCATGTGCCCGATCTGTGGCAATGGGACTGAAGATCCTTTCCATATTTTCTGCTTTTATCCTGTTTCAAAAAAGGTTTGGGAATTAGTAGGACTCGAATGGATTTTACAGTTCTAGTATCAAGATTGGGAAAGATGGCATATCTTGGTTTTCTTTCCACCACACAAATAGAGTTGCTAATAAACTAGCAGATGTGATTGCTAAGGAATGTTTAAAGAAGAAAGAAGGATATACCTGGAAAACAACGTTCCACTAGTAGCGAGGGGAACTCTAGAAGACGACTAGCTCCAAAAACTAGACTAATCGAAAAGGCGATTGGAGTTGTAGCCTCTCATCCTTCGAACGAGCATACCAAAAGACGACTAGGCTCTTTTGGGATTTTTAGATATGTGTTATGAGGGGTTTGTTTACCAAAGAAATTTTTAGGGAAGCAAAGAACCGTCAGATGGTTTAATGGAAAGCTTTGATGAACGGGCATTCAGCCTCTCGAGGACATGGGTTGTCTCTATCATAGGCGTAAGAGTAGGGTCAGTTTTTCAAATTTCATCATACTTTTAAAATTCCTTTTTAATTTCTTCATTTCGTTGAATTACATTTAAGGTGCATTTGGGTCTGAATTTCAGTTTTATTTTGGTTTTTTTAGAGGTTTTTTAGGTCATAGAACGAGTCTGGTTTTGTTTTTTTGGGCCAGGTTTTTGTTTTCTAATTTTGATTTCTTTTATGAATAAAACAACCCAAGTCCAATTTAAAAAAAAAAACATTTTTAGCATATTTAACATACAATATAGTTTTGCTTTATGTAATTAATGCAAAATAATACTATTCAAAATAATACCTAATTAACATAATTCACTCTAATATTAATTAATTGATAATTAAGAAACTTAAAATTCTATTTAAGCAATAACTCTATTTTACATCAATAAAATTATCATTAATTTTATCTAAAATAAAATTAGCACAACTTTTGTTTGTAATATATTTTTAAACTAATAAAAAAATTTCTATATTTTATGGTTAGAATTTTATTTAAGTAATAATTTTATTTTTAAATTAGCAAAATTTTTTAATTAATAATTGCATTTTAAATTCTAATTATTTTTAATGTATAATAATCAAAACTTTTATTAGATTATAATTATTTTTAAAAGTATAATTATCACATGCTAAAGAAGAAGTACATGTTTTTTTTTTTTAAATTAGGATTTTGCGTCGTTTTTAAAATTATTTAAGGAAATAGACCAATTTCGTGGAAAGCTTGCCCAAATGGACGAACTTTTTAGATTTTAGGGTTTTAAGGGTTTTGTTAATTTTATTATGGTTTAGATTTTTAATATTAAGGTTTAGCTTCAAGGTTTTAAGGTTATGGTTTTCGATTTGAAGCTCGATTTGAACAACAATGCTCGATACGATTAGTGGTGGAAGTTTTTCATTCATACAATACTTTTGTCTTTATTAATAATTATCACTAGTTATGCGTAATTTAGTAATAAATAACAATTTTAACCAACACTGGGGCCCCAACATTTCTTTGTACAGAGAACATGTTAGCTTCGTATGACCGGGGTTTCTACAGGACCCGCATAATTTCTGTTGACTGTCTGTCTCCTGAATGTCCATGTTTTCCTTATCCGGGTGGAATTCGGGCGACCTTTCGGGTGGCGATGCAAGTCCTTGTTTGGCACCAACTCAAACAACGTGTTGGACATTAGGGGCCACATACTCTCATCTGGGACGATTAGGAATACAAGATGTGATTGACTAAAATGACTATACATCAGACAAGATCCAAGTAGAATAGATTCTAGAGTCGTTTATGGATATATTCATTTGTGACATTCATAGTTGACATTCTTTAATCTTGAGTAGATGATGAACTATGTATGTTTGACTCATATACTTTGATGTAAGTGAAAGTCTGAGTTTAAATAGATAAAGTATCGAAAGATGATACGTTGGGTATACGACTTCTGCAGTATGTAGCATCATTCTACAATAGTGGAATTCTTAGCCCAACTAAAGAGTAAATGATATCCTCTCATAAACATTACATGATAGATGAAAAGTAAATATGATCAAAGATCATTTGCTTTTATGATAAATGACTTGATTACTATTCGATAGTAATTGACTTTTTATTAAAGAAGATGTAATGATTATCATGAGATAAAATATGATCATATTGAGAAAACAAATTTATCCCAAAAAGATAAAGACAAGGTTATTGAACAAGCACTTATTAAGTAGCTTTCGTAATAGTATATAATAATAAGGAGCTTAATCACGATACTTTAACGCAATCAATTTGCTACTAATAAATTTATAATTAATAGACGAAAAATTAAAACTTAATTATAAATTATTTGAGCTCTATGTATATAGGAAATTAAGAGGGTTAGAGGGGTGGTATATGCAATACTTGTCCCAGCTTGGCAGGCGGTCGCGTGGGTGAATGGGAGTGCAAGAATTCCTGGCATAGGCTGTTGGCTAATATTTCATGGCAAAAAGCGTAGCCGTGCTACCTTTAGAAGCAAAGAATTTCATTCTCACACAATCCACTCATCCACAATGTTCCATCTTTTTTCATAAAAAAAGAAATAGTGAAGGTTCCATCTCTGCTTTGATAGCGATGCATACGATTCTCACTATGAAATTGCATGCAATTCCCTGCCCACAACATGTCTCATTAAACATGCCATTTATTCCATAATCAGTTTTAATTTTAAAAAAGAAATTAGCAGTGGGGCAAACAAATTGATAAAAAGAAATTACAAATGGAACGAATAGAATAAAGTTCATTAGTATTCAAATTCCTTATATAATGAATGAAGAGAAGATGGAGAAGAATATATACTTTTTCATTATTTGACCATATTCTTACCTTCTTTTTCCTTTTAAACTTTTTAAAAGGGATAAAGTCTCTCTGAATTCATGTAAATCATTTAATAAGGTATTTCTATTTAAAAAATATGTAATATGGTTTATAAATATTATTTGACACCATTAAAAATAATCAGCAAATATAACAGTATGATCCTTCAACAACCTCTTCCGTTTCTCTTTATATTTATGGGTAAATTACACCTATAGTCACTTTTGTTTACCTCGAATTACATTTTAGTCACTTATGTTTGAAATGTTATGTTTTAGTCACTTACGTTATCGTGTTGTAATATTTTAGTCACTGAGCCATTAATGGTACAACGGTAAACTAATGCGGCACGTTACATCATTATTTCAAACAAAAAATTTAGGTTGAATTATATAATGTATTCTCTCTTTTTCATTTTGAGCAATTTAAATTTTTTTCTTTTATGTTCTTTAAATTTTCTTCTTCTTTTTTTCTTTTTTTTCTATTCTCTTTTGCTTCTCCCTCTGGTTTCCTACCTTCTCCATTTCTTTTAACATATCAAGCAGTCGAATTGGTAGTGAAGAAAGAAGCAAAAAGTCGAAAGTCATCATTGCCTATAACCAAAACCCATAAACTCATACCATCTGCTAACTATCAAAACCCTCTACCACCACCCATCATCTTCATTTCATTCACTAACACATTCACCATTAACTTGACCTCCTCCCAAAAACATCTCAAAAAATTCCCAACTTTTGGAATACCCAAGATCAAATCTCCGTCATCGGTCATTAGATCGGCTCGATTTTTTAACATGTGCTCCTTCATCACCAATCATTGTCTAATCTTTGGCTCTCTATGATTTTTTGGGGCTTATTAATTGTTATTTACTTGGATTCTTTATTAAATTAAATATGGGTTTATTTGGTGAGGGGATGATATTATTGGGTTTGTCATAAATGATGTCATGGTAGTAGTGAAGGTGTTAGTGGATGAAATGAAGTTGATGGGTGGTGGTGGAGAGTTTTAATAGTTAGCATATGGCATGGGTTTATGGGTTTTGATGGCTTTCGACTTGCTGCTTCTTTCTTCACTACCAATTCGACTTCTTGATACGTTCAAAGAAATGGAAAAAATGGGAAAACAAAAGGAGAAGCAGAAGAGAATGAAAAAAAAAAAAAGTTAAAAGAACATAAAAGAAAAAAATTAAAATTGCTCAAAACGAAAAATATGTGGATTAATTATATAATTTAACTTAAATTTTTGTTTGAAATGATGATTTAATGTGCCACGTCAGCTTACCGTTACATTGTTAACGACAATTAACGGCTCAATGACTAAAATGTTACAACATGATAACATAAGTGACTAAAAAGTAACATTTCAAACATAATTGATTAAAATGTAACCTAAGGTAAACAAACACTCTAACACAAGCTACTTAACAAAAATGATTGTTTAATTAAAAAATATTTTACATGAAAATAATTCACCCCGAATAACCTATTTTAGTGTAATATTTAAACACAATTGCTTTAATATATGCTTTCTTGACCACTTCAATAGAGATTGATGATAAGGTCATCGCTTCTGCGTAACGCAATTGAACTTGGTGGCTATTGGTCACCAATTTTGAGTTATCAACACATAAAGTTATGCTCGATTTAGATATATCCTTTGTAAGCTTTCTGTACACAATTGTCGCTTTGGCCGAGTGGTTAAGGCGTGTGCCTGCTGAGTACTTGGGGTTTATCAGCGAGAGTTCGAATCTCTCAGGCGACGGTTTCAAATGGTTTTGACAAATTCCAGTGGGGCCAAACTTTTAGCACCCTAAGGCTGAGGTTGCTGACATGATCCAATAACTTGGTCATGGCTGACCCGTCTCCTTTAATTACATATGTACACTGGATGGCCTTTATACCATCGGAAAAGGCCCCATAATAATTAATCAACTTTACCAGTTCCAACTTTGAAATGGGAATGCAATTACCCCACCAGTCAAGGGTGGTTATAGCCATTCATTCGGAGCCTTCAATCAAGCAACTTTTTAAAAAACTTAATTTCACTCCTCCTTCAAACAAAGTGTTGTTATTTATATTCATAATCTTGGATTCAGTTACCTGAGTGTTTGATTTTTTAAAGTGTTTGATCCATGTTTAAAAATAATTTAATATAAAAAAATATAAGTTTGAATGCGTTAATAAACATGATTAGAATTTTTAATAAAATTATTAAAAAAATATTAAATATAATTTTATGCACTGTGAATAAATTAAATGATGATATATTATTAAAATTTTTAATTTATGATATGCCTAGTTGATTGACTTTAAATTACATACCGTGTAATACATCAAATATTAAAATTAATTTAAAGAGCAGAGGGTGACCGCTAAGCACTTGTGAAAAGTCAGACACATGGAAGGACAACCATCGAATAGAGATCGGCCTATGCCTCTGATTGGCAGTTACCCATCCCCTTATCACTGCTCGACACGTCTAAATCTCCAATGACTTCGTCCCTCCATTAGTTCCTAAAGGCTGTTTTTTTTTTTCTTTCTAACGCAAGTTGTGGGGCAAAGCCAGGAGTTACGATGGAGTTAAAAATTGTTATATTAACGTAGTTTTTACCTTTGTAGTTAAATATTTAACTTTCGAAAGAGTCTAAATTACAGTTATTTTATTTAAAAAAAAAAAGTCAAATTGAATTATTTACAAATATCTCAACAAATAAATATCTCTTTTGTCGGTATAAGTTGACAACTAATTGCTAATTGAAAACCTATGCGTCCATGTTTAAACGACTTTTTGAACTAAAAAAATGGCTTTAATTAATGTTATTTGAAATTTTACAAACGTAAAATTAAATTGCGGATTGCGAGTATTTGAAGTTCCATTCATAACAGTTCGAAATGTGTTGGAGATAGATAAAGTTAAAGGCGTTTTTCCTTCTCAGAATTTTATTATGTAATTTGTTTCGGTATTATTATTTTTACCACTTTGAAAATGATTAGTTAAATCAATCAATCAAACAAGCATAGATACAAAGTTAATTTAAAGAGATTTTTAATAGAGAATTGAAGAGAGCTTCGTGAAGTGGTCAAAGAGCATGCATGTACATATTTGCAGATGAAATTCATAAGAAAGCTAAAAGTCGTATAAGGAAGAGAGAAAACGTGAGACTGAGAATTCCAAACTTAGGAAATTTTACATATTTTGAGAAAAATAATATTACGTTTAATTTTAAGTTTAACTAAGATTTTATTTATTTATTTTAATTCATTTCCACTTTTTATTAAAATAATAAACATTATATTTCCACTTTTTATTTCTTTTAATTAATAAGAAACCAAATTGGAATTAAGAAAGCTAAAAGTCGTAAATAATTAATGAGTTATTTTTGCTTAATATCCCCAAATTATATATATATACTGGTATGATTATATGATAATATTTGTTCATATTTTTTTAACCTTTTGACAACGCACACACACTTTGCACACACAAGTGCTCGAAACCGAATCTCCTAAAATGAACATCATCCTCTTTTTCATTGGAACCATTCATTAGATTCAATATCCCCAAATTATATTATATATTTTAGATTGATTTCCAAAGTATTGAATTCAAATCTTTCCTTACTTTAGCTATAACTTGAGCAATAAACATCAATTCAGATATGATGTGAAGCATATTTAAAATCACAAATATCAAGTTTTAAATACGTGTATTTATTTGCATAATGTGTTAAAAAAATAAATAATTCATTAAAATTTTAGAGGAATTTTTTTAGTGTAAATTTTTTTATTCCACAAACAACCTTTAAAAATTGTCATGTGTGTTTTTTTTTTTTAATATTTTGCTATATCACTATATGATATTTGTCAACCCTTAACCTTGATCGTAAAATCTAAAAATTCTATTGATAATGCATCAAATATTATTCCTAAATTTAATCTACATGTTTTAATTATGTTCTGTGTCATATCCAAGATAATGAGAGGACTTACTTGATATTACTGAAATTTTAAAAATTAAAATAAAACATTTTAAAGTTTTATGATGGATTTAGAAGTTGAATAATAATAATAATATAAAGATGCTTAAAAGGATGGCTAAATAGGTTAATTTTTTAAAAATTTAGATAAAATAGATAAAAAATTTTGAGAGTGTGTGTGAAAGCGCATTATTTAAATCGTATTCTTTTTTTTTTTTTTTTACTTTTTTTAATACAATTAGTTTATAGTAAGATGATTAAATGTTAATGATTTTGTCCTTGAGTTTTAGGTTTGAGTCCTCCTCTATTTACATTTGTATTTTTTATTTCATGTTTTTTATTTTTAATTAATAAATATATTGTTTTCAATTTTTTTTATTTATCTTTTTAATTAATAACTCTTTTATTCATAAAATCAAATAATATATATATATATTTTACATATATCATTATGTTAAAAATATTTGAAATTATTAAATCCTTTATATATAATATAAACATCAACTAATATTTTTTTATATATAATATTTTTATGTCAAATATTTATTCTTTTTCGTGTATATTGTGGGTATGATGATTTCAAATATTATAAAATCAAATTATTATTTCAAATATAATTATTATTTTTATATGTAAAATATTTCAAATATCATTATTTTTTTCATCCACATTGTAGGTATGATATTTCAAATATTTTTATATGTGAAATATTTCAATTAATTATTTCAAATATCATTATTTTTATATGTGAAGTATTTAAATGCACATACAAAAATATATAATATTAAAATTTACTACACTCATAATATGGATTGAAAAATAAATATTAGACATATAAAAATTATATTACTAAAAATAATTATATTTGTAATAATTATTTGATTTTATAAATAAAAGAATTATTAATTAAAAATGAATTAAAAATAAAAATTGAAAACAATATATTTATTAATTAAAATATAAAAAAATTTTGAAATAAAAATTATAAATGTGCATAGAAGATGAATTGAACTTATGATTCAAGGATGAAATCAATATTTTTTAACCATTTAACCAAAAAAGCTAGTATATTAAAAATATTAATTAGAAATAAAAAAAATTTTAAAACAATATGAAATAAAAAATACAAATGTGAGTGAAAGAGTAATCAAATTTGAGTCTTAAGAACAAAACAACTAACATTTAATTATTTAACAAAAAATTAATTATATTAAAAAAGTAATTAAAAAAAAAAGGCTTAAAAAAAAAATGTGTCTAATTGAATGCATTTTCTTATCAACTGTGTAAAAAACACATTTAACTGAATGCGCTTTCAAACACACTCTCTAAAAACAGTCTATTCCATTAAATTAACTAATTAATTTTTTTTTGCGCATATATGTGTATTTAGCCTAATAGTATTAACCCATAATTCATTTATCAACCTATTCACTACATATAGAAAATATAACCTAAATTATTTTGAAATTGCCGACTTGCATCCACCTCCGCCTGATAGACCTGTGGCGGGCTCCAACCTATGTTGGGGGACCCACAAAGAAAGAAAGAGACCAGGGGCAAAAAAACGCGTATGCAATAAGGACGGCCCAAGAACTATCCCTCCAAGTTTCCCGTATTTCCCATGTGCCTTAGCCCAACCACGTGACCACCGCCGTCGCAGCTATAAATAGGTTTCCCTGCCCACAAAGCGAATCGCCCCATTCATTAGCCGATTTTTCTCTGTTAGCATATGTCTCAAAGGCCTAACGTTCCCCACTCTTCTTCAATAGCTTTTGGTCTCCATTCTCATCTCCTGGTTTCCAGTGAGATGAACCCTAATTCCAACTGGTCTTAATCGTTTCATCTCTTTCTTTCTTTTGATTTTTTTTAACTTCATTGTATTGCCTTTTCAAAAAAAAAAAAAAGTAATTGCCTTGTTGATTTGCAAGCAAATTTTGGTAAAGTTCTTAAATTTTTTGGTTTAGATCTTCTTTGAGAGTGTCGCTATGGGAGTGAAGGGTTTTGTTGAAGGAGGCATAGCCTCAATCGTGGCCGGGTGTTCGACCCACCCGCTTGATTTGATCAAAGTCCGAATGCAGCTCCAGGGTGAAAGCCATGTCCCCAATCCGGCTGTTCAAACACTCCGCCCTGCTTTAGCCTTTCAAACAACCACTACTACCACCTCTGCTATCCACATGCCTCCTCCAACGCTGCGTGTTGGACCTGTGGCCACCGGGATCAAGATCTTCCGGACCGAAGGCGTCGCTGCTCTTTTTTCTGGCGTCTCTGCTACCGTCCTCCGCCAGACCCTCTATTCCACCACCCGCATGGGACTCTACGACATCCTGAAACAGAAGTGGACTGATAAAGAGACCAAAACCATGCCTCTCTCGCGGAAAATCACCGCCGGGCTAATCGCCGGAGGGATCGGCGCTGCCGTTGGGAACCCAGCCGACGTGGCGATGGTGCGAATGCAAGCTGACGGACGCCTCCCCGTATCTCAACGTCGTAACTATACCAGCGTTATCGACGCCATCACTCGCATGACCAAACAAGAAGGCGTCACCTCCTTGTGGCGCGGCTCATCTCTGACGGTGAATCGTGCGATGTTGGTGACGGCATCGCAGCTAGCCTCCTACGATCAGATCAAAGAGATGATTTTGGAAAACGGGCTGATGAAAGATGGGCTGGGGACACATGTGGTAGCGAGCTTTTCAGCAGGGTTTGTTGCGGCGGTGGCGTCAAATCCCGTTGATGTGATAAAAACAAGGGTGATGAACATGAAGGTGGAGGCCGGGCAAAAGCCGCCGTACGCCGGCGCTTTGGATTGTGCTATCAAGACGGTGAAGGCGGAAGGGCCGATGGCTTTGTATAAAGGGTTTATACCCACAATCTCGAGGCAAGGGCCATTTACGGTGGTTCTGTTTGTGACGCTGGAACAGGTGCGGAAGTTGCTGAAGGAGTTTTAAGGCATTGAGAATAAAGACGATGACGAAAATGAATGTTGAAGTTACTTGATTGTTTCCCAGTTTTATGTTAAACGCGATGTCTGATTCTTATTCTAATTAATGATATCAATAGATAACATATTTGCCCTAAAATTATTTTAAAATTTTTTAAGTGAATTATAATAACGGGGAAATGCTCAATTAATAAATGTGATTAACGTAATTTGAATTTAAATTATATTTGAGAGTGTTTTAATAATAAATATTATTAATATAATTCGAATATAAATAACATTCGATAAATATTAATATTATACCATAAAATTCAAAATTACTGTAAATTAGTTGCTGCAAATCCACCTCAATTTTTATTTGGGTTCATGATAGAGGTATTCATGGTATTGCCGTCCAACTCATTAATCACTATTGCCTTTTCAGCAAACAAACATAAACCTCTTAATCAAAATTGAGATGGATTTGCATCTTCTTTTGAGGTACATGAGATATTTTGATGGTTGATTTGGTTTGCATTAGGGGTGGTTACATTCTTGAATGAGATTATTATATTTGGATTTTTAATAATTTGATTATTTCGTAATTTCATACTTTTAAATCGTGTCAAAATATTATAATATAGAATTACGAATTTTTTATATTATTTAAGATTTCAAGTAGAATTTAAAATTTTAAATTAAATTATCTTTTATTTTCATACTACTTTGTGATTTATTGCATTGATTGTTAAATATTTGTTATTGGTTTTTTATAAAAAAAAATTGTTTTGTTGAATGCCTAAGAAAATGAATTTTTATGTTGGGTTAAACTGTCAACTTGAATTTGATTGATTAATTTTGTTTTATGAAATTGTTTGATTAATCTTAGTCACTAGTTTCTTTATATGGTTTTTTTTTTTTGGAAAAAAATCCTCATTTTCTTATTTTACATAATTTACAAATAAGGTTAATAGCTTACATTATCAAATAAAACCCATATTTCCATAAACATTGATAATTAAAAAAACCAATCGATTTCAAGAAAAATTCAATTTTTTATGAATTACAATAATAAAATAAAATTCAAACAACAAACTTATAAAAATGAATATAAAATTCAAAACTCAATCTTTTTAAATTTGTTGAAAACCCCAAATCTTAATAAATAGAATATAAAATTTGGAGGTTTATATTATGAATTTTAGTTTTACTTCTCTTTTTCATATTAAAAGCAAACCAGATTCTTTAAAATAAACAATTATAAATTATATAAATAAATTATCGTAATTAAATTCAACAGTTATTCAGTTGAATTCATATGATAAAATTAAGGTGTAATAAAAATGAATTTTTATTATCATTACAAAAAAATTGAATTTATTAAGTTATTATTATTTTATGAAAAAATTAAGACTGAAAATGTTAGAACTTAAAAAAACAAAAATCCTATACCAAGGGTAATTTAGTAAAATTGTTTTTAAGTAATTTTACATTATCAATCAAACACGTGAATTTTATATTCCAACCAAATAAACCAAACAATGTAATCTCACATCCCACCGTAATTTTATCTCCCGTTATTTTATTACGAAATATAATTTAAGATTCGACGATCCAAATCCATCTTAACTGTTGAATTCATTAAGTTATGTAGTTTCCAAAATTTGATGGGAAAAATATGTTATCATATCTATAATGCCATATCAATTTGTTATTTTCAGACACTACTCACTAAAAGTTCAATTAATCGATTAATGATTATCATTTGCATCAATATTAAAAATTCAAAAAATATATAAACTTAAATTAATTATACACTAAATCTATAAATATACACATGGCACAAAATTAATAATTAAATATAATCAATTATTATTGTTTGCTAATTTTTAAAAAAAATATAAAGATTAAACTGAATGAAGTTGTAGGAAAACGAAGTTTATGCTTGACTTGGCAGGCGCTGATTGATTGACCCAGTCAACCTTGAAGAGGTGTCGTATGTCATTTTGAATCCGTGGTATAAATTCAATTCATCTAATCCAATTCTGAATTTTATTACTAAAATAGTTTTCGAGATCCAGCATACGTATTTGTAAAATTCAATTCAACTTATCTAAGAAAACATATACAATTCATACTTATTTTTTACAACTTCTGTTACATCACTATTTTTCTTTCTTTCAACAATAAATTTAAAATATTTGTTGATCCTGAATTTGAATTTTAGAATAATAATTTTATTTTTTTCCATTTTTAATATATTCTTTTCTGTGTTCTTACTTTCAATTTTTTTTCTGTGTCATAAATTCTTTTAATTTTTTAATATTAAATTAAAAATATATTATATCTTAATTAATATATACAATTATCTCGTGCTTCAAAACTTGTATCTGTATAATATAACAAGATATACACTAAAATTGCGGCAAAGAGTACAATTATGTTTTTTTATGTAATTTATATATTTTAAAAAAAATTTATATAGTTTTTTAATAATTATAAAGGTTTAAGTTTAAAATAATATTTAATTAGATCAAATAAAAAAATTTATTCATTTAATTTAACTTACATAAAAGTTTTTTAATTATATATTATCTATAATTAATTTTTATTTTTAAAATAAATATTTAATTAGATAAACATATTTTTTTTGGTGGGTAGATAAACATAAAATTTAAAAATTAGATAAATGTTTAATGAGATAAGTAAAAAATTTAAAAAATTGTTTTTTATTTAATTTAAGTTAAATGATTTTTTATTTATTAAATTATATACTTTTTAAAAGTAAATTATATACTGTTTTACTAAAAAGCACAATAAATATTTAGTCAAAATTTTCAAATTTATCTTATCTTGCGCTTCCACCTATTAATTTATATTTCCATTGGCATTGTATACTTCAAACATATCGTGGAAAGATGTTACAACTCTTCACCAAATCTCAACTTTATTTCATAAATATTGTTTTCCTTCCACTCCACCAAATCTAACCATTAGTTTTTAACATTCAGACTAAACTGAAAACATCTGATAACGTTAAAAATTGAAATTAATTAAGAAAAATTTTAAAAATTAAAGTGAGAAAAGTGATATACTTCAAGTGTGTATCAAGCTAAAAAAAAATTCTATCGTTAAATATTTATGCACAACATTTTTTAGGGATAAATTTTACACTCTTGTGCTTTTGCACTTGTTTGAATGTGGTACATGAAGTTTCAAAATATCTAATGTGGTACCTGAAGTTTAATTCTGTTACACAATCTGGTACCTTTCGATAACGGTGTTAATTTCTGATTGATTTTACCACGTGAAACAATTATGTGTTGACACGTGACAATGGGCAGGTTGAAGAGGTAACTGCACGGACAAATTAGGGAAGGATTGTTTTGCAATCTTCCCTTCCCCCACTTTTTCAAAAAGCTCAATTCTATTTTTTCTTCTTTCTTTCCATCTATTATTGCTTGCAATAACAATGGAGCCTTTCCTCCAATGTTGAATCTATAATAACGAAGGTTTTACCAAATTGAAAGCAAAGTGAATGAAGGTTTTTTGGGCAAATATAAAAACGCGTGCCATCTTTGATTGTTAATTAGAAAGGGATACATCCATGAGAAAATGCATGCAACAACTTCTTCTTCTTCCTCTTCGTCGTCTTCCTATTCTATTATTCAATGTCTTTGCTCTTTAGCCTCTTCAAAGCTACCTTTTTTTACCTTTATTTCCTTATATCTCCATGTCCAGGTTCATGTCTTTTCCCTTTCCAATTTTGTAGCTTTCTTTAATTAAAAGATTCTGGGTTTCTTTTCTTGTTGGGGTTACTTTTCTTCGGTCCAGTTTTTTTTTTTTGGGATTGGTTGCTGTGAGAGTTTAGGGTTTATGTGTTTTGAAGCCTTTTTCTAGGATTGGTTTCTCTGGGAGTTTAAAGTTTATGTGGTGATCACATTAATTAATGGATTTCACAATGAATTATTACATCGAAGGTTTGAGCTTCTTGCAAAATCTGTTTCAATAGCTTGGTATGTTGAATTTAATGAATTAAATTAAGAGAATTAAGAAAGCTGAATTCTTAGTGCCATGTCTGAAATTTCACAATTGGAGTTTGAATACTTTCCCTTTCTACTTAAGAATTTAGAGTTGCTTCCAAGTTTTATAGAATTTACTTGTTAAATGATGAGAGAATTGTTGGGATGCAGACTTTTGACATTTGCCAATATTAGGAAAGCTGCACAATATGCTATTTCAAACCCAACTACGAGCCATTCGGAATTTAGGAAGTATGGAATAGTTGTTTCTGTCGGGTTGCGGTTGTCGCAGTATAGAGTGTACTCCCACTATAGGTTCAACATTGGAGGAAAGGCTCCATTGTTATTGCAAGCAATAACAGATGGAAAGAAAGAACAAAAAAAAGCTGGGCTTTTTGAAAAAGTGGGGGAAGAGTAAATTGCAAAACAACCCTTCTCTAATCTACCGGTGCAGCTATCCTTCAACCTGTCCACTGTCACGTGTCGACACATAATTGGTCCACATGGCAAAATCAGTCAAAAATTAATACCCTTATCGACAGGTACCAGATTGTGTAATGGAATTAAACTTCAGGTACCACATTGGACATTTTGAAACTTCAGATACCACATTCAAACAAGTGTCAAAGTACAGGAGTATAAAATGACATTATCCCTATTTTTTATTGGTATAATAGACATGTCGAATCGATTCTAAATTTTACATTTATAATAAATATAATTATATTTATAAATTCAACAATTGAATTGTTAAAATATCAAAAAAATAAAAAAAATCCAAAAATATAAAATCATATCGTAATTGGTGTTAGACGTGATTCGCAAGAATAATCTCCATGTTTTCATTCCCATATTTTGCCTACTATCGTGTTATTGGGAATGTGATGAATAGTTTTTTTTTTTATGGGGAACCACCACTATAAATATCCCTAAGTTTAACATAAGCACCAAAAAACATTTTTTTGAAAACAATTCCCATTAATGAGGTTTTCGAGTACTTATATAGAAGACTTTGGCTCTTTTTGGTGTTCTTCATTTTTTATGTTTTGTATAACTAAATACGACGTCCTTATCGGTTGTTTGACGCTTTTGATAAGTGGTGTTACAACGCTTCGATTTTGACATTTTGGTTCGAACGATGATGGAAAATATTTATGTTCGATCTTTTTTATTGCTTACATTTCGTTTAAACTGTACTTTATGATTATTTATGCTCATATTTGAATCTCGTCCCCTATAAAATTGAATGGATAAATTAATATTTGTATGTATAACGTAAGAATTAACTTTAAATAAAAATGTATATATTAAAGGTTTCACATTCTAAGATTTTTATTTAAAAGAGGAAGTCTATTGGGCATTTGATGGCTGAAATATTTCGTAGATGCTGAAAGACATAGATTGAATACAACGCCGAGCTAAAAAGATTCGGGTGAGTGTGTTTTATGGGAGGGGGAGAGTGAGGTTGAGTTGGGTTGTTTCGTCGTTAGCAGAGAGAGAGTTCGTTGGGGAGTGAATAAGCCTAACCAGATAAGCCTACAGATGGGGGAACAATGGACAATGATGGATGGCGATGGGCAACAACGACATGCCTTGGCGCATCGCTCATCTACTATTTTCTTTTTATGGGACAAAGATCGGCGCACCATTTCCATATCTAAATTCTTGGCTCACAGCATTCTCAACCCAATCAAAATTTCAAGCTTAAAAAAAGGAAATGGCATATGATATGTCAAAATATTTTTTTTTACTAAAAATTAGCATGACGAATTTGAGTAAACATGAACATTTTAATTTTTATATAACTTGATTTTAATTAAGAAAATAAGAGTCATCATTAATCTTCTTTATTCAAGTGTGATCGGACATTGATAAAATCATTTTTTTAAAAGTAAAATTTTGAAATTATTTTAAAAAGATAATTATTTGATCTGCGTTTTGAAAATCAAAGAGATACCTGAATTCGGGATTCAATTATATGTGAAGAAAGTATTAACATTCTCACCACTCAAAAATTGGTACATTCATAATTCACATTCATGTATATGCTAATCAGCATCTTAAAATAAATAATAAGTGTATGTGCAAACCCAACATGTAAAATATTTCACCAACAATTTGCCTAAGAATATATTACTTAACATATGATAATTGCAACCAGTAATAACATATATATTCCATAATCTCAGACAACTGGATAGCATATTTAGAAACATTATAAGAAAAAGATGATAGGACTGGAAAGGAAATTTTACCAACAAATTGATGACTCCTTTTAATCAACTGTGGCAATTCCCTTCAAATTTCAGATTCTCCTTCTTCGACGATCTCTATGACCCAAATGTCCAAATCTTGCAATTACTATTGGTTCTTTGCTAATCTTGTAATAAATTCCTTCCCTTCAAACACTTTACCTCCAATACAACAAAGGACAAAAGATTGTATGAAACATCCAGTCATGATATTCTGTATCCTTTTTTAATTATTTGATTTCATTTCAGTAATTATTTTTATGCCATTAATATATAATTTTGATATTTTTTAATACGAATCTCAACTCAAGTCTTGAATTTTGAACATTAAATTCAAACTTTAAACTTTGAACTTGAACTCTAAACTTTGAACCAAAAGGCCAAGTTCAAATTTTAGAATTTATGGTTTGAGGTCCGAATTTAAAATTTAAGGTTCGAGATTTGGGGTTTAAAGTTCAAGTTAAAAAATTACTAAAATTATATATAAAACATAAGAAAAAATTACAAAAATATCAAATAATTGAGAAAGGACACAAGATGATGTGACGTCCTTATTTCATACGATCTTTTCTCTACTACAAACGAGATTTGCACCACCCTAAAAATAATGATGATGAAAACTATTGCCAATTTTATTTTAAAAATAAATCAAAGGTTAGTTCTCTGTTGTTGTTGTTGTTGAAGAAGTACATTTCAAAAATGCTTTTAGAAAAAATCTACAAAAAAAAAAAAAAAAGTGTGGTTTGTTAATTTTTAGAGTTTTTTTATTGTTGTCAAAATTTGTTGTTGAAGGTTAAAATGTCCTTTTTAAACATAGAAGTGAAAAGAATAGTTAAGTTATATGATATTTAAATAATTTAATATAATGACACATGAAGTATAAATTTTAAAGACTTTTCAACTAATTGATATAAATTATTTATAAAATTAATGATACATAAAATATTTAACAACTTAAATATAATAAATTATATTTAAATAATTTAATATAATGATACATGAAATATTTAAATAATTTAAAATAATTATAAATAAAATATAAATTAATCTAATTTGTATATGCTTTTAAATATTTAATAAAAAATAAAAATTATTTTTATAATTTTCACTTCCAAACACAAAAGCTAAAAACACATAAACTCCAATTTTTGCGGTTGGATGGAAAAACACTTTTCCACCACAATTTTAACCCCAAAAGCCGGGTGTTTTATTGCTTCTACGGTGGAAAAGCACATTTGGCTTCCCAAACGCAATAAAGAACGGGACCTTGGTACAGTATTATTTTATTATATAAAAGTATGAAAATGTGAAAATATTCTTATAATAATATTAATTATCATTTAAGATAAGGGTATTTTAGTAATTTCACAGTTGAAATGATTTCAAATTAACTCGTAATATTAATTCAATACAAATACAACTAATGGAGGTAATAAATTGTGTACATTAAAAAAAAAAAAACGTATAAAAATCATTAGAGTAAAGCTTTGGTTGAGTGGCTAATTTAAGATTTTATTTGTCTAAGACTTAATTTAACATTTGGTACATAAACTTAACATTTTTTCCTAATATGGTACTTAAATTTTTTTTTGACCTAATTTGGTACTTAAACTTTTTTAGACCAATTTGATACATTTTTTTTCTTAATTTGCACCTAAGCTTTTTTTTAGATTCAATTTTATACCTAAATTTATTAAATATTATAAAAAATTATGCAAAATAATAATGATGTTGAATTTTTTTTTGTTATGCTACAAAAATATTATAAATTTTAGAAAAAAAATTCATGTTAAAAATAAGTATTGAGCTATGCTTAACAAATTAATATTAAAAAAGAATATGTACCAAATTAGGAAAAAGAGTCAAGTTCAGATACCAAATTGGACGCCAAAAAGTTTAAGTATCAACTTAAAAAAAAAGTGTCAAGTTTAGGTACCAAATTAAGAAAAAGTGTCAAGTTTGAGTATTAAATTGGATTAAAAAAAGTTTAGGTACCAAATTAGAAACAGTGTCAAATTCAGGTACCAAATATTATATTAAAACTTTATCTAATTGGTATGAGTTCAAATCATATCATATGCATAATTTAATTACGAAAAGATATTTCTATAATTTTTCTAACTGAATTGGTGTGTGATTGATTCGTGATATCAATCCAGTAGAGTGCTTTATAGATATATAGTATATATGTAACTTTTTTGTTAACTTCTCTTAAGAAAACTTCACTATTAAGTTACAAACTGCAGGAAAGAAACTTCCTTTTTTTCATAATTTCATTCCTGCATAAAAATAGGTTTTAATTATTGCGGATGACAACTTGGCAACTTTATTTTAGTTTTGACTTTTTTTCATAATTTCATTCCGGTATAAAATTAGCTTTTTAAATTAGGTTATTGTCGATTCGTACTTGCCAATTTTAATTTAATGTTTTTGTGGAATTAAAAATTAGGAGGGCATAAACTGCACCGCCCAATTCTAATTTAATTTAAGTCCAATTATAGGTTGACATTCTTTAGATAATAATAATTTTTTATTACAATTATTCATACATCATATTATTTTCTATAATATTTACAGGTGTACTTGTGACATCTTTAAAAAATAATTTTGTAGCAATATATCGGAAATTCTGATATTTAAATACTGTATCACATTTATTTTAAGAGTATTTTAATTCCTAGACATTTGAGAATCTGACATTTTAATTTCCACATGTTTTAACTTTGTTGTTAATAAAATACGTGGAATTAAATCAAATTAAAAAACCTAAACAATAATTTTTGCAAGAAACCAATTTTCCTTTTATAATTCTTATGTTTAACTTGTTATAATTTGGTCCAAATTTGTATTATTCCTTAAGTTTTCAAGACCCACAAGCTTTTTAATTTGATTATGCCATGTAATTCCATCTTTCAATAGTTAAGAAACTAAAATGAAATTTTTATATGGTATAGGACCTTGCAGCAAACTTAATCCCAAAAGAATAAACGGTCAAGGCTTTATGTCGTCAGAAATTCAGTCCCCGGCAATGACATCCAGTCCCCGTCAAAAATTTGTAAGGCTTGAATTGAATAATAGATAGTCCAGACTGCTTTCATTTTCAACTTTCAGCTTCTGGCTAAGGAGACTTGAAATAACTAAGAACACCTTGTTTTCCTTTGCTATTTAGATGGTAGCGATTGAACCTCATTCCTCTTTCATAACTTACAGCCCGGTTACAAGACTGTAGGGAAATGGATATCAAACCTGTGACTTCCCAAATTTTCATACAGTTCTTCCAAAAAAAATTAAGGCAAAGAAATGATGGCCTCCAATGGAGACCTCTACAAAATTTCTGAAAACCATCGCTTCTGGTAGTCTTTCCTTTCCAAGCAGTGTGTAGTTCGACTAAATCTGTACAGGCGGATAAATAGACCAAGTTATAAGTACTTCACGTAATTTAAAAAATCCTCGCAAACATCGACCGCACTTCCATCACAGATGGAGGTGGCTCCAAATCTTTTTCCTGGAGTGCATTCCCTAGCAACTTCTGCATCTCTGCCACAAAGATTTCGTCCAAAACCTGCAGTTTAGCAATGTTTTCAATAACATGTAAACTACCAACGCTAACGAACAATGGGCTAATACTATATAGAAATGACAAAGCTCAAGTGTTAATCCGAGGGATCCAAATTTATATCAGAATGTTCACTGGTCGAGGAGAGACTTACTGAAATTGCAATCCTTAAGCCTTTATACCAGGACATGTTCTCTCTTCGGTTTTCCATAAAGTGTAGAACATCCTGTCAGAAATAGAAAACAAATGTTGTATATGTTTTCATGATTTTAAATTAAGGATATGAAGATATTTGCCTGTTCTACCTGTCCCATCCGGTCCCAAAAATTTCGACAGACGGTTATGAACACATGTGGCTCAAGAACAGAATGGAGGTTCTCTATCATATTTATCAAAAGATCTTTCAAAGGCTGCATTCTACTTCTTACATCCGACTCAACAACAGTTTCCTTTGAGTCTTGGATTATCTTCTTCAATTTTGTAGCAGTCTGAACTTTTGTCTGTAAAAATAAAGAAATAGAAAGCATAAGAATATCTTTAACAAAACTGTGGAAATAATATGTAAATACTTGTGCATTCACATATTCCAGGATGCTAACAATGCATCTAAATATTAAATTAGGAAAGTGTACTCTTCATACTATTATCCGAAAAAATTATTTAAAAAAAAAAGAAAGAAGAAAAGAAAAGCTGGAAATTAGAGACTCAGAACAAAAGCAAGGAGATAATGATGTGTACTAGATTCCACTGCATGATAGACAAAATGAGTCCAGAATCACAGACGTTGGAAATCTCAAAACCATGATATGAAACCAATAATAGATTCCACTGTGTACTTGAGGATACTCACATTCTCTGCAAGTTTCTCCACTATTGCTTGAATATGGTTTCTGAAGTCGGCCCTCAGCATTACCGTAATTTCACTGAGACGCTCTCCTGGAATTGCATTTCCACCAGGCGGAGTGCAAGGACACCATGACTTCAGCTTGGTTTCCATCTTGGGATGCAGTACAAAAAGTATCCTTTTCATGGAATTCAAAAGAACCCCCAACTGAAAAAATAATTATTTTTCTTTAGTTGTTAGGGGGTAAAAACCGGACAAATAAAAAAAATGCATGAAGAAAACTTTACCTCATCCGGAACAACGTAGATGACAGCAGTTCCTTTTGTGAATTTCTGAACATATTTGCCAATTATCTTAGGAGCAAGGCCATCCTTCAGTGGAGCTAGAACATCAGCATACTGTCTCTCTAAAGCTTTAATAATGGCTTTCTCGACATCTGCTATAGCCTTTTCATAGCCACAAGTAGCAATGACATAAACAGGTTTGGTTAGCATAAGGCAGATTAAACACATGTTTTTAGTTGCTATGTGATGGATGCTATTTATAATGCTAAATATTAATTTTAATTGATATATAACTATAAGTAATAATTTTTTCTGGGACCAAATTTATGGTTTAATACGTGGTATAGTTCAATAAAACCAACTTTGAATACCTACAATTTGATTTTATTTATGTTTAATTTGGATTAAAACAACTACATTCATCTTCTCGCTAAACACTAATGTAATTCAAAAAAATCTAATTAAATGTTACTACTATTTTATTTATTATTAATTAATGATATTACGTTTGTTATATGCTAAAACTAATTTAATGAAGAATAAAAGATATTCCCAACACATCAAAAGTTTCTCCAAATTTGTGCTTTTTTGTATATTATATGTTAATCACAATTCTTTAGGCAACTTTTAATTAACTAGCAAAATTTGATAGATTGCCATAAATAAGTTGTAAATCTAATACCATAATAATAGTAAGATGTCATATTAAGCAAGAACCTAACATAAGGCTCAAAACCAAAAGTATGAAATTCCCCTGAAAACTGATACTGCCATGAAACTAGGTAACATGTTATTTTGCAGTTTTAGGTCCATTTTATGAAATATTGTTGGGTTCATTTTTTTTTTGAATTCTATATGCCATTCCTGTACTACATAATTCTAAAAATCTGTAATAAGAGTAAAATATATCATAACAAAAAAAAGGTCAGAACAACATACATTTTCCAAGATGATGGTGAATTCTGGCCAGCGAGAAATGATAATTTCATATTCATTCAATGTCTCGGTTAGCTGATCATACATATCATCTATGAAAGGAATTGTTGATTGTGATGTTTTAATATCAGAACATTTAACCTGCAACCAATTTCAAGAAAATTGTCTTTGAGTGGGAAAATAGAAAACCTTGGCTTACAATACAATCAATTTTAATAAGTCATCCACACTTGGCAATTCTCTGGCCTAGGCAGTCTGCATACATACATATATATATACATACATACATACATACATATATATATATATATATATATTCAGAATGCTAATGAATGATGAACTGCTTAGATCAAACCACAAAGAAAGAAAGTTCAACCCATCAGGGTAAAATGTGCGGATCCCAAATTGTATTCCAAGCAATACTGACAGCGGTTTTCTTAAGCAAATAAAAGGAAACAATGCACAAGTGTCCAAGAATTACTTGGTTTGAACCATTAAAAACTCAAGATAACCAAAAAAAAAAAAAAAGAATAAACTGTATTTGAACTTCCTAGATAGGGCATTTTCCATGAACTTGATAATGCAGTTATGCAAGTCTGCAACATGAAATTTGTACCTTATCTAGCTTGCATGAATCAAGTAAAGAATGGCGCTTCTCTTCAATCCTACATGTTATATAAGAGTGAAATAGTTCTTTTGCCTCAACTCCCCCTTTAACAGGTCTGAAAAATGTTATAAGATCAGAGAAGAACAGAAAACAGAAAGTATTTTGAAACAATAGAAATTATAGATTAGAACAAAATTTTTTTGGCCACCAAAAAGAACAAGTTCATAATATATATGAGCTAAAAGAAGTATGATCTTTACTTAATATTTGAGGAAGACAGATCTCTTTGAAAATCTGCTGTTGCAATAACAAGTTCTATTACAGGACGAGAGGGGCCAGGAGGGGGGCATGAAACAAGAAATGCTCGCAATCTACTGCAAAGATCTGCACTGTATATAGGTGCAGAAAGATTTGGAAGGTCTATAAAACTGCAAAAAGTAGAAGATAGAGCAGCAACAAATATTAGTACAGAAGAATTGAAGCAGTCAAAAAGCAAAACCAGAAAAATACAAGTACAGGGGACAAACCTAAATACCAAATAATTTTAAGAATATTTAAGAGCTACCAGTCATCTGCTTTTAACCCTTTTCAATTTGAACCTTCCTCCAATAATAGATTTGCATTCTCTTCTTTCTTTTATTTTTCAAACTAATGTTACTAAACTTTTAACGCAAATTAGCTAACCAGGAAACTCTAGATTCTATGTTGCTACGACTTCTCAAAGTGGAAATGGGTACGGATTCATCACCTTCCAGAGGAAAAATGAGAATAAAACTTAAAAAACCCTCACTAGACACATATCCACGTCCAGCATTAGCTCACAAGTTTAAGTGCATAGCCTCAGGTGCAAATAAATTTCAACATATTGGAGCATACACAGTCTTAATAGATCAACAAGTGGAAAGGAAAAGAAAGAACAATTGTTTCAGAACTACAATAAATCATTTTGCATTCTATAATCTCTAAAAAAAAGGAGAAAATCACCTAGGAAAAATATTCTGCTTGTGGATCTCTATATCAGTGAAAATCTCATTCTTGATACTTGAAATTAAAATTTTCATCTTCTGATAAGACATTGAAAGAGTCATTGGATCCATCAATGTACTGCCATTATTGCTCAAAACGAACTCGTCTGTTTCAGCCTGGTGCCTTCTTGATCTCTTTTTTGCAGCAGCCTGCAAGGTTATAGCAAATTTATAGAGAAACAAACAAGAAAGGAATATATAAAACCATGACTATGAAGAAATAAGTCACTTATACCTGAAAATATCCACAGAACTTCAGTTGTATCTCGGGAGTTAATATATCATGTAATAGGCTATAGAGCTTGATGGCAGGGACCAATGCAGGAGCTGGTGATCCAGTGGCGGCCTTAAAAACACTCATCATCCCTGATGGCAATGATTCATCTAATGACTTGTAATTTTCAAAGATCACATTTAAAATCTGCTGGACCTGATCCTCAACTTCTCCAAGGATGCGGTTCTGATTGATGTTACAGAATTACATTCATAAGAAGAAAAAAAGAGTTTGTATATAGTAATACATTTTCTGAAACATGTATACATGCGAATGTTTACATGTATGACTTTGTGTAATTTTAACTACTAAATACTATGAGATTAAAGGATAAAAATTAAAATTAAAGAAAGATGCATCAAAATGACAATAGCAAAGTGGCATATCTATGACCTAAATAAAAAAATAAGATGGAAATTCAAGAAACATTTTAGTCAGTAGTGTACATTAAATAGTGAATCAGACGATCCAAACTAACAAGAACTATAAAGGTGCTTCAAAAGGATGAATTAAACCTAGATACATGTTTAGCAATTCTGTTTGTGAGTAGATACAATCTGATTAGCATAATGACTATGAAGCTAATGGCCAGCTCTTTCTTAGTAAAACAGACACCCGTGACATTGAAAAGAAAACAAAGATCGAATCAAATTATAAAAATAATTTTGCTCAAATAGTGCTAAAACCTCTTGGTGACTTAATTTGTGCTTGGTATTGGCCTTCACAGGAGATAATAAATCATGTATTAATGTAATGCAGTCTGCAGTTGGTGTAGCCACATCCATGATATAAGAAAGGTATCTGTAGATAAAATCAGATAAATAAAACAATTTAAACTCGGAATGATAACATGAACTACCATTCTAGCATATACCCATACCTTAACTTTGTATATGCATCTGATACACCATAGTATGATGCAAATTCATTCACCAACCACTTCCAAGGGCCATGTAGCAACAAATTTCTTTCCTGAAAGTGTTGAACTTTCATTGCGACTTCCATCAAAAGATCATATGCTACAGTTTCTGCAACAGAACCACACTGGCAAAACAAATGTTAAGTCTTACTGTCACTTCTAGTATAGTTGTTTTTTTTTTTTTTTTTGTCAAGCTCTAATTCAAATAGTAAAATAGTAGCTAGTGGTAAAGGAAAATTATTTTTTTAAAACAAAACCCTTGAGTGGAGTCACTTGAAAATTTACTGGATGATTACATGTACCTTGAGATTATTTTCCTCTTGACTGGTTGAATAGTGTATATACAGTTGAATCCGGCCAACAAGTTCATGATCCGGCTCATGATATATTGGCCACCATCGAAGCTTGTCACCCTGCATAACCAATGTTTTAAGCTTTCAGCATAACCATCTGCCTTTCTCCTAGGCCATAAAGACTAGGTATTACTCAAAAATCCTTACAGGGTCATCGGCAATAGAAACCACTTGTGCTAGGACATGACCACAATACTGCCCCTTGGAGTCATGAACTTTGACAATCAAATCGTCACCAAGACCATCAGGTAAGCTGTGAAGTAAAATATCAGGAAAGAAAGTTTCCAGAGGTTATGGAGCAGGGGAAAAAATATATATCAAGCAAGAAAAAGTATGGAGGGAGGAAAACATATATAAGGGGTCAGAGGAGCTACATACAACACATGAGTTTCACTGGATCCTGGTTGCATTTTGGTCACATCATCCTCAGAAGAACTTTTTAATTTCAGCAAGCAACAATATGTTTCTAAGAATTAAAACCACCACCTGATGTTAGATAGTGCACAAGGCAACTACAAATTCAATTCATCAAGAGATTATACACAAGGTAATAGCATCCTACTCTCTAAGACAAATCAGCATGATTATCAACAACAACAACCGCCTAAGCCTTTTTCTGTTATTTCTGGTAGGTGGGGAAATAGATCCTATTGCACAAGGAGTGCTCCCTATTTAGGATCACATCCTTGCAACAAACATGGATGAACATTACTTGAACAAAGATGTTCTCATTTAACCAAAAAAAATTAATTGCTCTATGGTCTTATTATTCTTAACCTGTTAGACTACAAAATACAAACATAGATATGTAGTAGTTCAAGAAAGTACTCTCTCCTTGTTCAAATTCCTTCAAATATTGAGTGGTCTTGCTTACTTGGTACAATAAATGCCTTATTGAAAAAATTGTTACTCAATAGTATGAAGCTAAAACCTATCCCTAGCACCCACCTATTAGGAAGAAAGAAGAGTGACTATAACTTTAATTACCATAGCTAGATATTTACAATAATTAAGAACATCTCCTATTTAGCATCCCATCAAATAATAAATGGAGGAAAAAGGAAGTCATCTAAATGTTCAGAGGTTACAACTATTACAAGTGTAGTATTTTGCTCCATGTAACTCACATGTCTTATAAAAGTTCCGCAGGATGCTGCAGGTGTAATTCATAGCTGCTGTTGATACCTAAGCAGCATTTCCCCTGCTCAAGTCATTTCCTAGAAATTAACTATTACTACTTGATAGTGCCAAAAATTCATATAATTGATCCCAAGTATCTCCAAACAATTGATGAGATCTTTAAAAGAGATGGATTGACATTGTGGAAATCCGGGATTCTTATTCGAAGATTCTCGGGATTTGATAGACTACATGTAGCTAATTGATTCTTGTTATAGCTTCTTCTTTTTTTTTCTTTTTTTTTTTATATATAAGGCTGGATAATAAGGCTGCAAAATTCAGAATACTACGAAAATTTCATCATCTCGTTTCCTATTAGAAATCTTCAAAATTCTCTTAGAATTTCTACAGTCATGTATTCATTGATCACAACAGTACTTACTGAATTTATGGAATGGCTCTAACAACCTACCACACTAATTTTAGTTATACATTCTCTATGAAGCTTTATGGAGTTATTAGAGAGTAAGGAAAGAAGCAGCACATAGGAGGAGAAACAACATGACCTAACAAAGGGTGTTGAAACCAATGAACCAGGACAAAGCCACAAAGGATAGATTCAAGAAAAATAATAGTCTAACGACCAATTTTCTGACCATATTTTAGTATTTGAATCATAACATCAGACAACTAAATTATCATAAAACTAAAAGGGGTATAAATACCTGGAATTGCTTCATATGATGTTGAATTGCTGCGCAAAGTAGTCACTCCAGTTTTCAAGAGCTTGGATACCTCCTTTATATACTGGCTGCTAGCCTGCAGATAAGCTAGGCTTTGCTTTGAAAGAGAACCAGTTACAGGTGTATTGGGAGCCACTCGAACTTTCCGAAGAGCTTCCCATCCAGAATGCAACATTGAGTTTACTTTGCCGAAACGTTGATAAACGGATTCCATCTTCACTATAGACAGATTACAGCCAGGAGGAGAATCTAAACCCATTTTGACTTTACGCACTGTCAAAAACAGAAAGAAGATAAATTTGTAGGCTTAAACATGAAATATTATTACAATTTGGTGAATTTTTTTTCCGGAAACAGGACAGTACCTTGAACTTTCATTTTGCCAATGAACCTCTTTGATTTAGGAGCAGCTGCTTCACTAACTAACTGAGAAGATTGTTTTGCCAATAGCTCTTCTTCTGGCTGCAAAAGTACCTGCTGTAGACTAGAAAATTATATGTGGTAGTCAGAGATAGGTAACTCAAAGCATAAAGGGAAAAACTAACAAGCCCGAATTATATTAACAATAAGTATCATGTACATGGACTGCATATCCAAATATAAACAAGAAAGATTGTATCTTACATGCACAGATGCACAAAGGCAGGCAAGCATGGACAATGCAATCATTGCAAGCAAAAGCCAGGAACACCGGGTGTTTCTTCTAAGTGAGCTGGTTAAAATGCAATAAACCTCATTGCAATTGTATGTTCTAAAATGGTTCTTTATTAAATGAAGTTAAGAATTCAACGCAGGCCATAGCATCAACTACTATATATTTCATAACCAACCAGACTTGTAATCTTTTGGTTAGGGTGGACCAGAAATATTTTCAAAGAACCAAATCGCCTCAATGATTCTTTGATAGAAATGAGTAATAACTAACCCTAATGCAAAGTTTTCCGGTGATGGTAACTATCATGGAAGGCAAGGAACTAACCAAAGCAACAGTATCACGTGGTCAATCTGTCTAAAGTTCCACATCCATCCATGCTTAATTCTGACCCCATATTTCCAAATATGGGTAATATTTCATACTTCTATCAGCATATCAAGTTATAGGGATTTCAATATCAGAGCGGTTTCATTCAACTAATCTTAAGTTGGATTTCAGAGTTAAACTAGTATTTTGATCAAATATTGACCTTAAACTGGCAGGGCATTAACCGCAAAAACATGATACAAAACAAACAAAAAGGGAATATATGGACTCACCCAAATGCTTTCCGCAACTCTGCACATTCTTGATTCAAGAAGTAGGGAGCCTCTTCCGTGCAACCTTTGGCCCATGAATTTAAGCATAATCGTACACATGCATCATAAGACAGCACTGCACACCATGGACCAAGCCCACTGAAACATTTTAATCAATGCAGTCAGTTGTCTAAACGTATGAAGGCAAAATGCTAAACCAAAGAAACCCATGCCTAGCTTAGCTATTAACTAACCTTGCATGAAATATAGGGAGACGTGTGGGCATATTATTAGTGGATTCGTTGGTTCCTCCATGTTCCACAGTCCTGTAATACATAATTGTTCAATTGAAGTGCATTGCAGACATTTTTCTAAGAAAACATGAAGGGAACTATGCATAGAGATGTAGAAACACAAACCTCACTGATTGGTCGAGAATCTCATCCCCACTTTTATCTTGAATAATGGAATCATAGTGAAAAGGCTTCACCTTTTGCATTCCTCCAGTGTGAAAAACCTACATGGATGTAGATAGCTGAGTACTACACAGAGTATAATGTTTTAGATTAACAATAAATTTAAGTTGATCATCAAAGCGGTCTTCACATTTCAATCTTATAATTTCATATTACAATCGAGTTAAAGAATACCCCCAAATAAAGCCATTTCGACATCTCCAGTCCCATTCCCATAACCAGTCCCATTCCCAAATGAAGCCATTTGTATAAGCATGACCAAAAAGAAAGTTGCCAAGTGCCCAGTTTTCTACTTTAAAACTTAAAGGGGCACAATCAAAGCAACTTAATAAAATAATAACAAATTACCAAAGGAAATAACATTAAAGGAGAAAGTGCTTGAGTAGAAGCAAAATTCTTAGGAGGTAAAAAAGGTTTTGTATCCAGAGGTTCACTTAAAGATGCAAAACTATTTAGATACTATTTCAATGCCTACCCTAGAAGTAACTGTAGAAGAATAACTATCTGAATCATATGCTTCCCCAGGAGGTGCACCACCATTTTTGCTTCTATACTGCATATACGAAACTTCAGTGCTACAGGCAGAATCCGAAAATTGCTTTTCTACAGTGTCCGCCTTCCCACCACAGACCCGAGCTGGTCTCTGAGCACCATTTCCTAGTTTCAGCTGAGGTCCATAATGACCATGAGCCTCTGATTTCTGCATTGAAGCAGCTGCAACATTTTGCACCTTATCATCTTGTGGAGATGAAATGAACGAGTACTGCTCATCATGGACATGCTCATCGGAATCAGATGAGATGTCCATGTCTGATTCTGAACCATCATCATTGCCACTAACAGGTATTACATTCTGGGATAAATGTCCATTATGAAATTTTGCAGAAGGAGGTAATCCAGCATTTCTTAAACTGGTAATAGGATCAAGTGCTTGTTTTGCTGTCATGGTCACACCGAAAAAATCTCTGTTCTTGGCAGCACCTCCCTAATACAAGTTTAAAACAATAAGATCAGACTCGACCAACACCTCAGACTACACTATATAAGTAAAAACTAAACATTAACATCACGAATCAATGAAATATCTATATATTTAAATAAACAAATGTTTACAGCAAATACCTAAACAAATGCATAAATGTATGAAATTATAGGATAAACAACTGAAATGACTCACCGCACGAACCCATCTGAACGCATCCTTGTCAAGGCCTTGGGTGAACATTGTATAGTTCTTCCACTTGACCTAAAATCCAACCCCTGAGAGAGAGTTTAACACGCAAATTAACACAGAAGCAAAAGAGCAAAACTAGCAAACTAAATTATTAATACAAGAATCTGGGGAATTCTGATCATGTTTCTTTCGTTATCAATCTTTCTAATCAAGCAGTGTGAAAAAAAAAAAACTAAAGTCCAAAACTTTACCAAAAAAAATGTCGAACTATAGCAAATCATTAATATGATCGATTGTTTTTAGATGAATGGAAAAGAAAATCTATATGAAAAAGATGGAAAAGTACAAGTTTCCAGCACCGACATTCTTTTATTTTATAATTTTCCTTAAAAGGATTCCGACAAACCAAACAGAGAAAATAAAGATGATGAGAATTCAATTCAACTTCACATGCCAAGCACTGATCAGAGTAGTAACAAAGAAACCAATTACTGAAATCTCATTAGCTTCAACGATCAAACCAGACTTTTGATCAAGTTTAGTAATAAAGAGAAAGTAGAGATGGAGAAACTACTCACACAAAGTGACTGAAAAGAGAGTGAGAGTGAGACAAGAAGAAAAAGAGCAAAACACAAAATGTGTGTAGTTCAACAGTTCAAGCAAAAATTCTTCTTAGCTTTATAAAAATCCATTTATTATATTTTCCTTTTAAGACTTCAATTAAGAAGAATAAATGGTTGAAGATGGAAGCGAAATTTAGGAGAGATTAAACGACCATTAAGACGGAAACATAGAACTAACGGAGAGTCGTGAAGTTAACGTGAAGCTGACGTGGCAAGTGAACGCGCGCCTCTTTATAACGGCTGGGTATATTTTAATAGTTTCTTTTTGGAGCCTGGTGTGGTTGCACACAGAGGAGAAGATGGGGTTACTTTAGGGGAGAGGGGACCCACGCGCCAGGGGGGGTGTGCTGTAAATCCCCCCTCCCCAGCTATTATTTATTTTTCCGCCCTGATTTTCCGCGCTTATTTAAGACTTAATCGCGAAGATATACAATTAAAGGGTAAACTACCAAATTGGGTACCCAATTTTTAGGTATTTTCGTTTTGATCACCCAATTTTTAAGACATTTTCATTTTAATCACTCTAGCGATAAAGTTCTAATGGTGGTTCAGTGTACACGCCATCATATTTACACTTTCATTTAGATCTCCCAAAAAATCAATGATCAAAATGAAAAAAAACAATAGAAACTAAAATAGTACACAAAATTTGTCAAATTTTATTTGTTTACCCCATTGCTAAAATTCTAAATTTTGTTTTAATATTGAAATTTTAAATTTCAATATATTAAAAAAAAGATTTATTGTATAGTCTCCAATATTTCATGCTAAGCTAAAAGTAAAGAGAAGAATACTTTCAATTAATTAAATTAATCGTTTGTTTGGATAAAGAAGTGATGAAGAAATTATGAGTATTGTTAGGAATGGAAGATAAAATTAATTAATTCAATTAATCACAAGGATTTTTTCAAGATCATATAATCAAAATAAATTTGGATTTCATAGACAACTATTAAAGTCAATAATTTTCATTGATTATTTTTAACATCAAAACATGAAAATAAATTAAATAAAATTGTTGAAATTTTTTTATCAATTGATAATGTTAACTGGTTTGCTACTATAATTTTAAATTTTAATATTTAAAAATTTATATTTCCAAAATCAAATTTAAAATTTTTGATAATAGGATAAACAAGTACAATTTGACAATTTTGTGTATTATTTTAGTTTCTACCTCTTTTTTACTTTAATCCTTGATTTTTTTTTTCAAATCAATAATTAAAAAAGATATTTTTTTGGGGAGGTCAAAATGAAAGCGACCTCAAAGTTAGGTGACTAAAATGAAAATGCAAACATGATGTGACGTGTACAATTAACCGTTGTTAGAGATTTAATGCTTAGGTGACTAAAATGAAAGCGTCCTAAAAATTGAGTGATCAATTTACAAAAATTTCATTTTGAGTGACCAAAATGAAAGCGTCTTAGAAATTGGGTGAACAACTAAATATTTTACCTATAATTAAATTACTAAAAAGTAATGAAAAGTATATAGAAGCGAATAAAAAATTTAAAATAATGATTAGGGGTGAGCAAAACTCGATTCGAATCGAAAATTTAGAAAAAAATTCGAATTTTGAATTATTCGAATCAAGTCATTCGAGTTAAACGAATCAAGTTGAATTTTTTTTCAAATTTTGAGTTCAAATCGAGTTGAATTTTCGAATTCAAATAACTCGAATAATTCAAATAAACCAAATAAAACTATATTATTTTTAATTTTAAATTTATATTACCTAGGCCCAAATATTTTTACTTTATCCCATTTTCCTCAAAGTCCAAACTTTTTACCTTATCCAATTTTTTTCCCTAAAAGTTAAAACTCATCCATAAACTAAATTCAAATATTTTTAATTTTTTACTTTTTATCTTATCCAAATATTTTTAATTTTTTACCTTTTACATTATCCAAATGTTGTTTACTTTGACTTTTGCTTATGTTTTTTTTATTATAATCTTATTGTGTTGTCATTGTTTACTTGGACTTTTTTCACTTATTTATTTCAATTTTTCGTTGTATAATCATGTTTAAAAACTTTAAATAAAAATATTTTTTAAAAATTACATAAAATTAAACAACACCAAATTAATTTTTTTAATTTAACTCGAATAAATATATTCGATTCGAGTCGATTCGAAATCTATCTCACTCGACTCGATTCATAAAAATTTCAAATCGAGTTAGGATGATGAAATAAGATTCGAAAACTCGATTAACTCGAAAATTTTCCATTCGATTCGATCGAATGCTCACCCCTAGTAATGATATTAATTTTTGTACTCTTTGATTATTTCAAATTTAATCCCTAGTTTTATTTAAAAATGTAAATAAAATTTAGTCCCTACTAATAATTTTTAGCTAATTAGTGGGCATAAAATGTTAATTAGGGATCACAATTCGACCGCATTAAAGAATAAATTATTCAGAGTACGAGTATCTTTTATTTTTATTTTTTTGGTGAAAAGGAGGGTAAAATCTTATTAATAACGCGACCCAAATTAAACTTGAAACAATAGACACCCTTAACCATCAGCCTAACATACGAGTTTTTTTATTTTATTTAATATATATCTAAAATAACTAAATAATAATTTACATAAGATTACTATAATACGATTTTGGTAACAATAAGTGTAATGTAAATACCACAGCCACTGCCTATCCAATTACGTAATGAAAAATGTTTATGACCATCCCAAACGACTAATGAGGTATTTATCGTAAGTTAGAACAAATTTAGAAATTTCTTTAAGAGTGATTAGTTGAATAATAAAATTTTAAAAAATAAAATATAATTTATTTTTATTTTTTTTGTATTTTTGAGAATTAAAATATTATTTTATCATAAATAAATTTTTAATTTTATCATTTTATAATAAACTTAAATAACAATTTTTCGTTTGAGAGAGCTAAGGTCCTGCTCGCTCCTCAAATTTGCCCCAACCAATAAATGAATTTAAATAAAGTGGTTTTTTGGTGAAAACTTTCGGGTGATATATTAACTTGACAAAGTTCTCTAAATAGGTGAAAATATATAAACTTAATTTTTTCTTAAATATAATATGTACAATGAGAATTTAAGATTAAACCATCATAATAAATCAGGCAAACTATGAAATACTTTAAGATATGATAAATTAAAAAAAACAATATGTACACATAAACATCTTATGTGTAAAAAATTATAATATTTAGAGCATGAAAAAATTAATTACACAATACGAACAAATATATTTTAGTAAGTAAATTTATTTTGATGAAATACAAAAATTATTAACATATGAAAATTAGTGACAATGAGATTAATTAACATAATTTTAGTGATTTATTCTAATTAATTTTGGATATGGATGTTATTAATTTAATATTTTTAATTATTTTTTATATACGGACAATTTATATTTGGAGAGTTGAAATACAAATTAAGAATGTGAATTTATCGTGAGATAGGGAAGTTACTATACAAAACATTTAAAATTTAAAATTATTAGTTTTATTATTATTTTATCTATTAAAATATTTCTTTAAAAGATGAATTAAGATTAAATTAAATTTATCTTTTAGAGAGAGTAAAAAATCTTACTTAACTTTCTTTATATTCTTTTTTTTCATTTTTAAGATTTTATTTTATTTTATCAAAAAGGAGAATAGTGAGACTAGAATGAAAGAAAAAGGGGACGTCACTGTAGCCACCAAGAACCATTGTTTAGTTTATTTTATTTTAAGTTTTCCTTTGAATAAAATTTCTCTTTCACTTATTTTTTATTCTTTAATTTATGACAGTTAGATTTAATTTGGCTAAAAGTTGATAATTAATTTAGTGCTTGAATCATGAAATTTTGAAATCGTACCAATATTTTTTACATCAGCATTTGTTAAATCTTTGATTTAAGAGATAGATTCAGTCATCTCATAACATCATTTTAGTATCAAATTGTGGAGGGGCGTTAAATAAAAAAGACACTTTTTGATTCAGTGTTAGATGATATACAATTAGTAAATCGATACGATTCATAATTGTTATATTTGATCTACCAAATAACAAATTGACATGATCAATTGAGTGAGTAGTTGAATTCGTCAAGAGTTAATAATCAAATTTAAATGGCCGCACAATCGAAATCATTGATTTAAGTCCACACAATTAATTTTTAATTTTAAATTTAAGTATTTAATGATTAGATAAAATTTTAATCTCAATTTTTTCGATCAATTCATTCTAATGTTAAAATAATTTATCTTAATAGTAAAAATTAAGAAAATTATAAAAAAATTTGAATAACAACATAAATTTTAAAATTTTAAATTTAAGATAATAAAGTTAAATAAAATTTTAAAAGGATTTATTTTAATATTTTTGAACCATATATTTTAAACAATTAAATTAATTTCAAATTTTTAAAAAATTATTCTAATATAATCTCTTCATAAAATAAAATAAAAAATCTGAAATGTCTATAGTCATTATCCTACCATTTAACTAAATTACTTAAACCATCAAAGAGCTACAGTGTGTAGCAGTAGTAGCATCATTCTCCATTAGTCAAATTCTGGATAATACTTGTCCAAATTCAATTTGGTCCAAATCATTTATCTAGTAATAAAACATTATTTTCGTTTAATATTTAATTATAAAAATAAATTTTAATTTATACAAATTTTTCAGTGAATTACAAGAGATTTATAAAAGGAGGACAAAATCATAACAGTAACTCAACTAGCGCGACTTGAAACTAGATCATATTTAGGATTACGAATACCATGGCCATCAAATTAACACACAAATTTTAATTGTAAAACAAATTACTCGATAGGTGAGGATAAATATAATTAGATATTTATGCTAACAATTAATTTGATTTTGTTTTAGATAATAACTTATTATAGTCAATGAATTAATAATAATAATAATACAAAATCATAATGCCAAAATTGACCACTAATATTTACAATTTTTGATATTTTAATTCTATTTTTTGACACTTTAATCCTTAACATTATATTTTGAGTTAAATTAATTAATTTTTAATTAAAAATATTGATTGAACCATTAAAAATTAACGAGGTTGATGTAGCAATTTGATGTAGACAATGTTTAAATAATATGACAAAAGCAACATAATTTTAAAATAAATTAATTATATCTTAAATTTTACATGAAAATTAAAAAAATATTTAAAAATAAGAAATAAAAGATTTGAAGACTATAATAGGTCAAAATAGATGAAACAATGCATAAAAAGGATCCACCTTAGGCATTGTAGAACCAGCTTCATCGGAACCAAAGCATGGTGATAATTTCATTCCCCCAGGGGATGATATATGGGATCATTGTAGACATCATTATATAAGTTATATTACATTTTTTTATGCAAATAAATAAATAAATAAATCTTGTACATTATATCAAAAAATAAACTAGTTTTTAATTTAAAATTTAATTTATTTTTGCCGTTAAAAATTGATCTCTATACATCTGGATGAGGTACATGTGATTATTTTGTTAACAATGCTAGTTTTTAATAATACAAATGGATGAAACTTTTTAACGAAAAAGACCAAATTATTTTTTATCTAACATATAAGTATTAATTTGTCTATTTTTTAAATAAACGGGGTCAAACGCAATCTATAATCAAACACAGGAGCTTTCATAGTACTTTTACCATTTTTATACCAAAGAGGAGCTTGGCAATGGGACCCTTTTTTGTTTTGTCTTCGACTGGTATTTCAAAGTTCCATATGTAATGAACTCCGTGTGTTGACCTGATGATCAAAGGTGTTTATTGCTCCAGGTGCAACCTGGGTTCGAGTCACGTCAGTCGCGTTGTTGTTAAGACTTTACTCCTTTATAGTTCACCAAAAAAAGAAGTTTCATATTTAAAATACTCTCTATTTTCTATTGATTCGAGTTTTTGAAGAATGTTGATGTTTCATTTTTTTTCTTAGCTTTAATTTCTGTTTTTTTTTTTAATTTTTATGTCAAATTGGGCTAAAGTGTTCAAAAATTAAAGTAGGGACAAAATGTCAAAAGGTGTAAATGTGAGGGGTGTATTTTGGCATTATGCCCAATACAAATTATAGTTTTATTTTAAGGATGCATGTGAGGGGTGTATTTTGGCAACTCAGATCCAACCAAACTCTTGTCCTTTACCAATACAAATAAAAAAAAAAATAAAATGTTATAAAATAAAGAGACTGATAGTAAATAACAAGAGAATGAGAGAGTAAGAGAGAGAGCATATTTTATTGATCAATAGAAGTGTCTTACAATGCTTCTCCAAGGTCTATATTTATAGACATAGAAAGTATAAAAGGAATAAAATTATAGTTCTGATGACAACTAGAATTTAAACTTCAACCAACTTATCTTGATCTTGATGGACATCCACTTAATAAAATATTCATAACACTCTCCCTTAGTTGTCCATTGGTAAATAATGTGTCTCGTTAAAACCTTTATTAAGATAAAAACCCTGTGGGAAAAAAAAATTTCCTAGTGAAGAAAAAAGAGTACACATATCTATAATATGTATAACATGTTGCCTCGTTAAAAACTTTACCAGAAAAATCCAATGGGACAAAACCTTGGTTAAGGGAAAAAGAGTACAACGCGTACTTACTCCCCCTCATAAAAACATCACATAATATCTCATATTCTATGTATTCAATCTTGAATACTAGTCTTTCAAATGACTATTTGAATGTATCTGTTAAGCATTTATATCACCATTCTTTTGAAAGTCATGAGAGAGAAAATTTGGGAGAGATATATTTTGATCTCTTCAAGAGTTTCAATAGACTTTAATCATGATTTTTTTTATAAAAACCCAAATAGGTATTTTGGATCATTTTATAATCCTCCTTCAACTATTATTGACTAAGTTAAATTTACTACATGTTCAATTATTTCAATTCATATAAATGAATAATTTTCCGATAATTTCATTATCCTTCTGGCATTCCAAATCCTTCGAGGATTTTAATATAAAATTTATTATATAGTGATTCACAAAAAGTTGTAACAACAACCATAAGACAGAAGTATGAACTGTCAGTTTAATAATATATCTAAAGGTTATTGCATCCACCATATAAGAATATTATATCTTCTCATAATAAATGACAGGACTTAGCGAAAAACTTCATATTTTTATTTCGCTTTTGCAAAACTACTTCATTTGTATCCTCACTGGCTTTGTACCTTTAGATATTTGGACTGCTGGTCCAAAAACTCTACAAATTTAATTGTATTTGAATTGCGTCTTTCTATTTTGGCCAATTTATTCCATATCTCTATTTCCCAAGAGATATATTCAATATCCTCCTTTTATTTCATTATTTCCACAATAATATTGCATGCAAAACCATTGTCGACCACTTTTACTATTGGTTCGACATTTTCTCAAATTGACATAACTTATCGAGATCTCTTATTTTCACTATTTTAATCTTCAGTTTCAGGTACCTGAATATTTTCTTATTAGTTATGTCTTGAGTCTCTTTTGGAGCACCCGCCTTCACTATATGACTATCTAAAAATTTTCTTTTATGAAAATTTTCATATTTGGAACTTTAATGAGTTATCCATGTTGAACCTTTGGTTCAAATTACTCTCCCCCTTAACTCATTATAAGTTATTGGTTCTCTCCCCTTAATGTCGAGAAAACTATCAAATCAAAATAATAATCACAATCATGTTATAATTGAATCTCCAATATATTTAATATATCATAATAAAAGGAGGCCCATAATTAATATATATTTCCAACTTTCTTTGAAGATTCACTCATCTTTGTGCGTTGTGGTGGAACAATTGAAACACATACGCACATACAAAAATTCAAAGATGAGAAATATTTAACTTTTGACCCAAAATCAATTACGATGGGGAGTATTTAAAACTTATTGGCTTGATGCGTACAACACATAAATTAACTTAATCCCATGTTGAAAGAGAAAGTTTAGTTCTCATAAGTAATAATCAAATGTGATCAATCAATAATTTCTTTAAATCATTATGCGCATAAATAACAAACTTTTACCAAAGTTTTTCAAACTCAATCAATAAAAGACTGAGATATAAACTCATCAATATTAGCAAGATGAATTGTCTTAATTGCATTATTTGAAGTTAATTATTCAAACAATCTTGCAAACGACAGGTTGCAAGTTGATAACACATATGTGTTTATTTTGTAGATGCATCTACCAAAATCATATAATATCAAAACCATCCACATGGTGGATTAATGGACCCATATTCATTTAAAAAATGCAAGACATTAGATCTCAACTTTAGCTAGTGAGTTTTAACAACCAATTTTCATTGAGAACAACCAACAGATGAGAATTCTTTAAATTAAAAATCTTCTGGTTCTTTAATAAATGTCCATATGAATTCTCAATTAATTTTCACATCATATATGATCCAGGATGGTTTAACTAGTCATGCCAAGTAGTAAATATATTTGTACCAATAAACTTCTGGTTTACTTTAACATACGTTTCAATTTGAACTAAATCGTAGCAAATTAATAATTTTACCATCATTCCTTTCACTTTGTATCCACATACAAGTACCATTGTGACATTTATTACGGAAAAAGTCTAAATAAATGTGAAGTTTATAATGACACTAAGTCATATAATATAATTTCCAAATAATTATATGCAATATTCGTTCCAGGGAATATGCCAAAATCTTCAAATGCAGGGCATTTATTAATAGCAAACTTCGAGAGTGAATCTTATTTTCCAACTGTACAACAAGTACATAACCAATGACCTTTTCTACATAAGTTGTCTCTCTTCTTAAAGAGTTCTTGGAAATTTTTGGTCTTTCTTACTTTCTTCATTTTTCCACTTTGGTGGTGAGAAAAATTATCACGATCATCCCCCATGAAATTTACTACATCCATGTCAAAGATTATATCCTTTGAATTTATCACATAATGTTACATTCTCTTCAGAGAATCGTTAGGTTTCGTGATTAAAAACTTTTGTTCAACCATAGTAAATTTTTTTTCATGATATTGCTATTGTAAGAGCACATTCGAATCATGAAAAACTAAATAAGTTCTCTCCTGTAAGGTTCTCATCAGTAATATTTTTCCACGTATTTTTAATTGAGAACTTATTTTGAATACTATAAAGTTATACTCACAGTCTTAGAAACTTGCAACTTTAGGTGTATCCAACCATAACGAGCTTTAGATAGAATTACCATATTCTATTGCTCATATTTTTCCTTCCACAATTTAAATAGATATTTCACAGTCAAATATTTTGATTTCAACCCCTTAATGAGGATAATGATAAAAGAATATCACAAAGATAATCACAATCAATTCAATATAAATCAATAACCCAATCCTCTTTTGATTCATATGAAATATAATATTTTCCTCATTCGAATATGAGAAACATCATGAATATCTTTTTAAACCAATGGATTAACCATCACAAGATATTAATATATTAGCTCTTCTGGAGCTTTCGACCAATTTTGTACCACCAAATATTGGAATAATATTGGTTTGTTTTAGTACCAAATAAAATAATTATTTTCTATCTGTAATGATAGAATTCATTACTAGATTCTCATATTCTTCCTCAAAAAATATTAAAAAAAAAAAATATTTGGGCATACGCAAAAAATATGTGGCCAATAATCTTTCATATCACATTGATAACATAAGTTATCCTTGCCCTTTGAAGAATTTTTTGGGAACCCTCATTGTTCTCTTATTCATCACTATGTTCCCACTTTTAGTGCCCATGATTATATCTTTTATTTTATTTTTTATATTTGCATTCACTTCTGGGAATGCAACAAATTTAGTAGGATAAACTTATAAATTTCTCCACTCTTATCAAATTTAACAGTTGGAATTTACTCAAATCAATTACTAAAAATTATGTCTCATGCCAAACTATAAAATATTTTAATTAAAAAATAAAAAATATTATGTCTCATGTGGCAACATGAACGTATTTATTTTTCAATTTGAAAATTGAGGACATTATATAAAGATATTATGATTTTTTAAATTGTATTAATTAGATAAATGTGGAGGTATACCTAATATAAAATTATATGGGTCTCCCCATATTTTAAACTAAAAAATAAATTTTATTGTGTAAATAATTATTGAAAATCTTCATCAAAGTTCATTTAGCACAAAAAAAAACCTTCTTCAAAGTTAGTAGTAAAGTGTAGTAGAGATTTAAGGAATTATGATTTAAATTTTTAATTTAAATTTTTTATAATTTATAAAATTTTAAATTAATAATAATAAAATTATACTTTAATCCCTTAAAATAATTATATTATATTTTTAATATCGTAAAAATATATAATTTAATTTTATCAAAAAATTTCAGATTGCATCACTGTACAAAGTCTCAACCTAGAATGGGGTGGATCTGTGTGGGCAATATTATCTAAAAGCTATGGTTTTATTTGAAGTCAGGCCTGGTGAGTCCTCCAAATTCTAGTTTTTGGGCAAATGTAAGCCCTTCTCAATCTGATTTTAAACAAAGCCCCCTTGGGCAGTGCTTATAGGTCAGTAAGTGTTTTTCAATATGGTTGCATCAAATATGAAATGCTTTATATTTTTAAAGTTAAATTTATTTTATTTCCTAGGGATTGTAGTTTAATTGGTCAGAGCATCGCCCTGTCAAGGTAGAAGCTACAGGTTCGAGCTCCGTCAATCCCAATAGATAACATTTTTAAAATACATCAATTGATCCTTTCTTTTTCTATCAAAGAGGATATAAATGATAGAATTTTATTTCCAATGATATCTTTATCTCTTTTTTCTTTTTTTTTCCTCTCTTTTTTGTTGGGGTTTATTTGTAAACTATTTGTAAATGGTGAAAGTGGAAAAGTAGTCAGATGATATATCATCAGATGATTGTAGGCGATAGATTATCGAAAAAAAAGGCTGGAAAATAATATATATAAATAGAGTAAAGGAATTCTTTTGATTGGACCAGGCATCACTTTTTGTATTCGGTGTGAATAAAAGGTCTTCTTATGTTATATTATTCAATTCTCGATAATGAATCGATTTGATAGCTTAGATATTGTTATTCATGATATTGATCTGATTCGATGTCATTGAAATGTAAGTCATTGCATTGAATTTACAAGCGACAAATTCATCATCTTTACGGGATTAAATCTTGAGTTATTGTGAAGTAAAAAAAACAAAGAAATTATGGAAGTAAATATTCTCGCATTTATTGCTACAACACTGTTCATTCTAGTTCCTACCGTTTTTTTACTTATAATATACGTAAAAACTATCAGTCAAAGTGATTAATTTGAATGGAACTTGACTTTTTATCAAGGAATTAAGAAAACAAAAGGATTCAAATCTCATTTCTTAAATAAAATGAATGGACTAGAATCAACAATATCCTATACAACTCGATAGTATGGTAGAAAAAATATGAATCTTTCTACCATACTATCTATATCTATTATTGTAATGTAGAAAGATACAAGCTTAATATAGATGAATCCATAATATGTATCTTCATACATGTTGATATCAATTAAATATATGTACTATACATAGTATCTCAATTTTATTTCTTTGCTTGATCTATTTTATTTGTGTTGATTTCAATTAATCTGAAATAAATAAAAGGCAAGTCTTACGATTTTATAATTCTTTCATTTCATGGATTTGATTTTTTTGGTGGATATCGAGATTTCTATTAAAATAATCAGAAATAAAGGAAAATGGAATGGAATAGGCATATATTAATTAAATTAATAAAAAAAATATAAAAAAATCAAGTAATCTTTTTTTTTAAACATTCCAAAAAAGTAATTCGTTGAGCAACTGACAGATGATCCAAAGAATTTTATGGTAACTCTTTTTCGTATTTCGTTTCAAAAAAAGGGTATACCCTGCCCATTTTGAATTTAAGTTCTTTGATCCATGATATGAAATGAGTTAATAAATCATTTCATAAATGAAATTCAAATAAAATAGGGGGCTTTGTTTCAATAAGTGTTTATTTCATAAATAAAATAAACATTATACTTTATATTTTTAAAGTTAAATTTATTAATTCATTCATTCATTTAATGGAACCATACAATTTAGGAAAAAATAAAAAAAACACTCGTTGTAGATGGTGAAAGACAAGCTCCATCAATATAACAAAGATTTTAGCCTCAGCATTAATAGAACATTATGAGATGTTGACAATTGACTTTGTCATAACTCAAGCACGACATATTTGGAGTGATTGCAAGCACTTAATACGATAAGAAAATCAGCCTGGGATGGTTCAAAGCGGCAAGCAAAACTTGACAAAAGAATCGAGTATTTACCAAACTAGAGAGGATGACAATAAAATCATCCCTAAAATCACTTGTAAAACTAAGGTTACATGCATAAGCAAGACTAAAAAAATGTTACAAGAGCAGGTAAAAACTTATTGACCCATAGGCAATGCCCAACGGTCTAACTAAAATAAATAAATTTGTGTGTCTCACGGGAAAGAAACTAATTATTAGTATGAAATATAATATATCAATTAGAATGCACGTATAATCTCTCATTACATAACCTAGACAAACCTAAAAACATATAAAAATTTCGACTTGCTAATACAGATCTGGGTGAATAAGAAGTAACTCCTTAAAAGTAAACATTACATCAATAATAATAAAAACAGAATTACTAAAAAAATATGCTCTCCAGCATTAGTAGCACTATCTAAATCAAATCTCCACATTCCAAGGACTTAATTGATTCACTCAACTCCAAACCTATCTTCAAATGCTAATGATTAGTTTTCATAGATGAACCAAAGTATCTTGAAAATAACAACACATAATTAGCTCCAAAGATTTTTTTTTTTCACTAAATTGCCAAATCAAATAAGACAAAACTTTTTACCTTCTTAGTGATACTATGTCGTTAACACTTTCAAGTGCTACTTAACAACTTTCAGCACAATTTACCTCAATAATTTTACCCTATTTTCAGTTATTATATAACACCATTAGAACTATTAAGTTTTTTGATTTTATATTTAACCCAACAATCTAATCATTTCCACTTACCAAAAAGGACATTGGTGCATAGTATTAAATTACGGCCGCAACGCAACGTTACGATCGCATCATAACGGAAATGAAAATCACTGTGACGCAATATTGGCGCAACGCATCAAAGAAATTGAATCACGATCGTTATGGTTAAAATCCGTTATGTAATGTCGCAACGCAAATTAAAATGCAGCGCAACGTCGCATCAGCACTGCAACAGATCATTTAGCTCTTTGTTTGCTTAATTGTAAACTTAATTACATCTAATTATCAAATTATAACTATAGAAGCCTAATTTATCCAGCCCAAATTAAATAAAACTAAATAAACAAAATTTTACCAAAGCCCATTTTATTTATAATATTGATGTCCAATTACAAGCCCAAATAAAACCCAATTACAAAGAGCCCACGCAGCCCACTAACTTAAGAATTCTCAGCAACTTGAAACCCTAAAACATATCCAATGTCGTTGCCACATCATCACCCTCCACGTCAGCACGTGCCACGTCAGTGCCATGTTAGCCACAAGACCTTTCAGCATCTGATCCCTCGCCTGTCGTCCCTTCGACTTTTGACCTTTGGACTTTTGACTTCTCGACATCCGAGGTCTTCTATGCCACCATTGCACCGAAATGGCGAGGGTGCTCCTTTCAACGCCGTTGACCCCGACAAAGCCTCTTCCACTAGCATGAAAATGGACCTGCGAAAAAGAAGGAAAAAGACAATAGAGAATAGGAAAAGCAGGGAAAAGAACAGTAAAACTATGTATTTATTTCGGCTATAAAGAGCCAACTACCATGTGTAATGTTTACACACGAAAAATCGATAAAATCACAGAAAAATTGAATACAAGCAATAGAGATTCAAAAGGCATTCAAAGGTATATCGCTTTAAGATATTTATTTTATTTTATATACTGTTTTTATTTCTTATTTTGGAAATATATCACAAAATATAAATTAAATAAAACAAAAAAAGGGTAATCGGAGTTCGTACCTGGATCTGAACCACTGCCACCGTGGAAGAGAACGGAATCCCTCCGAACCTGTCTATATTCGCGAGGGATTCCACCGCTCAAGTTTATCAAAAGGTAAAAAAGTAAAAAAAAAAACAGAATATAAGAAGATAGATTTCAAATAAAGAAGTAAAAAAAAAATACATTCGAAAACCTTTCCTTTTTTTTTAAAATTTTTTTAAAATATCTAAATTTAGATCTGGGTTTTTTATAAAAAAATAAAAGGGAAAATAATAATAATAAGATATAAGATAGAGTTTTTTTAAAAAAAAGGGGAAAACTCATATCTGAGTTCTAAAAAAATTTTATTTAAAAGAAAACAAAACTTTTGTTGTTTTCATGAAAATCAAGGCTCGATATTGTTAGATCGAAGCCTCGATTTGCTTTTTTTTAAAAAAAAAGTAAAAAAGGAAGTTTTACTTACCTGACCACCGTGCGCGATGGTTCGCGACGGTTTGAGGCGACAGTGGAGCGACGGAGCCGCGGTAAGCCTCATAGTCGAAGAAGAGGACTGAAGAGAAGGGTTGAGAGAAAAAAGAGAAAGGATTTTGTTTTTTTAAAGAAAAGGTGAAAATGAGATTTTTTGGGAAAATTTTGGTTTAAATAGCATTACCATACGACGTCGTTTTGGGGTCTAGTGTTTAACCCTCAAAACGATGCCGTTTCGTCCTTATCAGCTTTTTGGCTCGACCCATCAGCCAAGATTTGCGTGTTTTCCTTTTAAGGGCTATTTACGGATTTGACCCTTCTGCATTTTTTAAAATCCATAATTTCATCCTTTTTATATTTTTAATTTATTTTAAAATTGCCCATTACTTTTATTTCTTTTTTAATTTAGTCCTTAGACATTTTGGTTGCTTGAAATGTTGCCACGTGTCAATTTCTTGGGGATTATTGCTATTAAGCCCTTATTTTCTGTAAAAACTATATTTTAACCTTAAACTTCGCTAAAATTTAAATTTTACCCTCGAGCTTTCTAAAAATTCATTTTTGACCCCTAAATTTTCTAAAATATCATTTTCGACCCTTGAACTTTCTAAAATTTTAATTTTGACCCTTAAATTTTCTATAATTTCATTTTCAACCCTTAAACTTTCTAAAATTTTATTTTAGCCCAAAACTTTATGGAAATTTCATTTTGACCCTTAAACTTTTTAAAAATTTCATTTTAACCCCTAAACTTTTTTAAAATTGCATTTTGACCCTCAAAATTTTTGAAAAATTACATTTTAGCCTCTAAAATTCTCCAAGATTTTGATTTTACCCTTATTTTTCCTTATTTTCACTTTTTGCTTAAAGTTTTCATTTTAATTCAAAAGTAGTCCTTTTTTAGTATTCTTCATCTGTTTTAGATTTCCTTTTTGATATTCAAAATTTTTAATCTCACATATATTTTTGTATTTAATTTTTTTATTTTCTAACCAAAATCATCTTTCGTATTTTATTTTTTTAATGTTTAAATTAAGTCCCTTTGTTTTATCTTTTTTTTTATATATCTTTCATTCAATATTCAATATTCGATTGTCGTTTAATTTCATATTTCGCATTTGGATGTTACTCGTATTTCTATCTTGTCATTTTTTATTTTTGCAAAATCATATGTATATTTTCCCACTTTTCATGCATAAAATGTTCTAATGATTGAATATTTTGATGTGAAAAAAAAGAAATGTTCTTTATTTTAGGAATTCGAAAAAAAGTGCCGTAACGTGTTGGGTGCGATTTTTCTCCAAACCTAAAAAATCGAATGTCCTACTTCAAAATCGAAAAATTGCTAAAATGTTTTTTCAACAAATATTAAAAAAACACATAAATTGTTTAAAAATAAAGGCAATGATATTTTATTTTAGGAACATGAGAGATTGTGCCCTAACGTGATGGGTACGATTTTTTTGAACCTAAAATAATCGAGTATCCTATTCAAAACCAATAGTTGCTCAATATTTCGTTATTTTAGGGGATTAAAAAATTGTGCCCCAACGTGTTGAGTATGATTTCGCTTTGAACCTAAATGATTGAATACCTTATTTAATGTCTCATTCATATATTTATGGATCGCATTTTGAATTTTTACTCGAATCTTCAATTTTCAACAATTAAGACCATAGAATAATCGATTAGGTACCAATTCCAAGCGTGTGAGGGTGTTAATATTTCCTTACACATAACCAATTCCCGAACCTACTTTCTAGATTTCGAAGACCAAATTGTTTTTTCTAAAATAAACTTAAATATTTTAGGTGGTCCAATCACACCGGATTAAAAGATTGGTGGTGACTCCCATTTTTTATTCTAAAAATATTTTTGAGACTTTTTTTTTAAAAATGGTTTCGATAGCTTGGCGACTCCGCTAGGGACAAATAAGAGAGTCAAGCTACGAGTCGATTATTTTTTTATCTTTTTGATTGAAAATTGAGAATTTGATTTAAATTTAATTTGCGATTCTTGCATTTTGTGTTCATATGTTTTTTTTTTAAATTTGAATCGTACATTGTCGAAGTGAGGGTTCCATGCATTTGCATTGATGGTTACTTTACCCCATAACTGGAAGTGTGAAACTATGCCTTCGTGAGGTCTTCACCTCCATGCAGGATAGTGGATCGCTTTCGGGAATACATTCGTACCTATGTTTTCATGAAGTTTTCACTTCCATGCAAACATATGAGAAATGTATCCCTCTAAATTGAACTCATCCGTATGAACCTATAATGGGTGAGGATAGAGGAATCTGTTGGTTTAGGTACCCTTACTTTAGAACTCAAATCGCATGTAGTCGACTTTAGGAGCCTACCAAGCATCGCGATAAACCTTTAGCAGTCACCCAAATAGGAGAGCTACGTTATTACTTTTGCTTTTAACTGCAACTTTTATTATTAGATTTTATCTCTGTGTAGCATACTGACTTGCTTTATTTTGTCTTTGGTTCTATTTTTCGCATTGCATTTCCATCATAAAAAAGGTGTTGGTTCATACTCGATTACCAAATAGAGAGCTTTGTCATGGAAAATAAATTTCTTGATAGAGTGGAAGACAATATGGCCGTGCGCTTATGGTCGGAGGAAAAACAGTGTGAGAAGAGAGATAGCTTAACAGAGGGGCATTTATTAAAATTTTGGGATCATACTCGAGCAAATGTGACCCAAAATAGTGTGCAAGAATTGAGGGACATTTGAGGTCAGTAGGATGATGAGACGAAGTAAATGTTCTATAGGGAATACGGAGATATACCCTATTTACTAGAGGTAAAGATAGACAAGTATCTCTTTCGAGCTCTTACTCAACACTGGAATCCTGCATACAGTTATTTCACTTTTGGAAACTTTGACATAACACCCACCGTGGAAGAATACACCGCATTGATCCATTGTCCAAAGATTCAAGTCAGTAAGACTTATTCGAGATCTGCATGTGTCTCGATCTTTTTGAAAAGGTTGATGAACATAATCGGGATGAGTGAAAGGTGGGTTGCATTACGGATCAATGTAAAAGGAGATAACAAGTGTATCACTTGGAAGAGTTTAAGACATTTAATACTGTCACGCCTAAATATGAAGAAACACGTAGACATTTTCGCTCTAAGCATTTATAGATTAGTTATCTTCCCAAAAGCACTAGGGCATATAGAAGATGCAGTTTTTGATCTTTTCGACCGACTTAGCAAAGAGTCACGCTAGTCCCAAAAATGCTTGTCGAGACCTTTAAATCGCTAAATGCTTGTCGAAGAGAAAGAGAAGGGAGGTTCATTGGCTGTGCACCGCTTTTAATGGTTTGGTTTCAAAGCCATTTTTGGAAGGTAGAAAAGTTTTTGTACAAGGTGTACTTGGCAGATTATTCGCATTTGAAAGAATTCGTAGCCACACAAAGGGAGCATAGTATATCTGAAGAAAAGTGGATGGCTATCCTTCAAAATCTTCTGGATGAAGACGTTGAGTGGAAAACACCTTGGTTTATTATTGATGAGATTCTTTACCATTGCGGCAGTTTCAATTGGGTTTCCTTACTCGAAGTGTGGGGAGCTATAGGATACGCTTTTATACTTGTGTTAAGGTAATACAAGACAAGGTAGTTCATCTCAATAACACAAGGTTTGGCCCAGTGGGAGTTCACCTACAAAGGGGATAACTACAAGAAGAGGGTTAGAGAAATTACAAATGCATGGAAGCAAGTGCATAGGATAAAGGTGTTCGTTGTAAACCCGATGATGACGCCGAAATATGACTAGTAGAGAAATAAAAAAGGTAATGATAGTACTCTAATACCAAATCCCGAAGATATCTAACCAATAGAAGAATACTTGCAAGTGGTTCCGTCAAAGTTGAATATTATAAAACAGGATTTTGAATGGAAGAGCTTGGAATTTGGGAATAAAATGGAAGTGTTAGAAGAGGAAAAGATGAAGTTAGGATTGGATGTGGATATCCATAAGTTAAAGGCTAAAAGTTAAGAAAAGAAAATAACAAAGCCGAGGAAGACTTAGAGGATTTGAAGAAGAATTACAAAAAAATTCATCTATCCATGAGGACTACTGGGCTAGGCAAAACGTCAGAACAATGACAACAAGAGATTCAAGAATAAAATGATTGAACAGAATAGTGGAAAAGGAACTTCCAAGATGGTCAAGCTCGAGAGAATGCTTTAAAAGGGGAATTGCTGGAAAATCAAGTTGAGACGGCTGAACTGAAAGCCCAAATACCCAAGCTAGAAGCTAGAGTAGTTGAGCTAGAATAATCTTTATGGAGACGTTGGAACCGAAACTTCGTTACAGAACTGAAGGCAAGTCTGACTGAAAGTAAGGAGTTGAGGAAAAGAGTGCAAGAACTTGAAGCCTCGTTAAAAAATAACGAGATACGGTTCGAGTTTCTCGAAAAGAATCTAGAAACAAGTGAGTGTCACCTTCAACAAGCTTAGAGGCAAGTTGGAGAAAGAGATTATGTTATGGCCGAGGCACTCACGTAAATATGAGAAGTGACTGATCACATGTAAATGCTAGCCATTGAAGCTGATGAGATGAGCATGCAGTATGATTCAAAATCAAAATGGGGATAAAAACTAGCTGGACTTCTTAGAAAAACCAAGGCTTTGGGCATTAAGACAAAGCCATTTATGTAATTCGCTTTATGTAAAGAAATTTGTCTTCTAATAAAGTTGTTCTAATGGAATTGAATTCAGAATCAATGCCTTCTCTTACATTGCATACATGCATTCATTCGCATTGCATTTTCATATTTTAACACAACGACTCTAATTAATTAAAATTTTAAACAGTTAAACTAGAAACCATAAAGAATTCACACCGTTACGGTACTCGAAAAGCGATGGATCAAAGAATCAAGAGTTTAAAACAAATCTAGAAGGAAATGCATGAGCAAATGCAAGCGTAGCTGCAAGACCATTTGGCAAAGGTGCAGCAATATATGAAGGACCAAATTATAGAGTCTCAAAAAAGCATTATAAGTGAGCTAACTCAGTTGATAAGAGAAGGGACTGATAAAGGAAAAGGTCCTACTGTAAGCCTGGGGGAGAAATGTAAGGAGCATAGATATCTCCTAAGCTATGCTTTTGTGCATATACAAGCACCACCAGAAACGTACCCATGTGGGGTACCTATAACGATAAGAGCACAACAACACCCCGACGGCATGTTAGGGCCAGCAAATTTCAAATGGGATCTGGTTCTAACCCTAGAGATAACATAGCCAATCATCGTCCACGACTTGGATGACGTGAAAGAGACAAAAAGAGCAAGGCCTAAGATCCCTAGACAATTAGAGGACATATACAAATGATTTGAAGAAAAATTAAAAGCAATGGAAGGTGCTAATTCTTTCTATGAGATTGACGCTAAGGAGTTAAGCCTTGTCCTAAACTTAGTACTTCCTCTAAAATTCAAAACACCTGACTTTGATAAATACAACAGGACCAGCTGCCCCGAGGCACATATTACCATGTTCTGCAGGAAAATGACTCGACATGTCAATATTGACCAGTTATTAATACACTGCTTCCAGGATAGTCTAGTGGGATCTATTGCAAAATGATATAATTAGTTTAGCCATGCCAAGATAAGTGTAAGGAAATATCTAGCACAAGCATTCATGAAACAGTACAGTCATGTAACTGACATGATACCTGATAGATTGACCCTGTAGAGAATGGAGAAAAAGCCAAATGAAAGCTTCCGATCATACGCTCAAAGATGGAGAGACATAGCAACCCAAGTACAACCACCATTGTTGTTAAAGGAAAAGACTATGTTGTTCGTTAATACTTTGAAGGCTATTTTCATTAACCATATGTTAGTAAGCGCTACTAACAGCTTTTTTGACATGGTCATGTCAGGGGTAAAGATCAAGAATGTGATCAGGAGTGGAAAATTTGACGTAGGGGAAGGTGTTAAGAGAGTAGCCCTCAGAAAAAAGGAAAATGAAGTTAATAACACGGACCTATACAAGACGAATTACTCAAAGCCAATGGTAATGACACCTCTCAAGACCATAATGAATAATTACCAAAGAACTCCGAGGTAAGGGTTTGGCTCGAGGTTAAACACTGAATTCACTCTCATCCCTACGACGTACAAAAAACTTTACTAGAGATTATTTGATGAACACCTCATATCACTAGCCCATCCAAAACCACTGCTACTGCCATTCCTAAAGTGGTATGATGTGAATGCCCGATGTGAGTATCACACTAGAATAGCTGGGCTTTTAATTGAGAACTGTGCAACCTTAAACAGACAGATCCAACAACTCATCAATGTTGGGGTACTAAGATTCGAGAACTCTACAAGTCCTAATGTTTCAGGGAATTCGCTACCCAATCATCCCGATCAGGGAGTGAATGCAATTGTTGGAGAAGGTAGAAAGATCAAAACCCGTAATGAGATCACCGTTTAAATGGGTTTGGTGTGAGATGGTGAAGTAGGGTTTGATCACCCAAAATTCAGAGAAAGTAGTAAGAGTAGGATGCTACTACGAGTTCCATGAGGATGAAGGACATGAAATCCAATAATGTGACGAGTTCAAAACCTTGGTACAGGGTTTAATGGATAATAAAGAGTTAGAATTTTTTGAAGAAGATGAAGAGATGGAAGAAGTGTGTGCTTTCAAAGAGGACAGAGCCAAAAGAAATTTTGGGGTCAATCACCCAATGATAATCATTTCTCGACCGAGAAGAAATGAAAGTAAAGAAAGAGTAGCTCCCAAAATAATAATAAAAAAACCCATAGTCTCTCCCTATAAGGATAGCAAAAGGGTACCTTGGAATTGTGATTGTAATGAGATGATATCAAGGGGTGAGAATTCTAAGGTTGTATCAGAAGGAGTTTAAGATGTGAGTCTTATCACACGCAGCGGGAAAAACTATGATCCAATGAGTACAGAAAACGAAACACTTGAAGGAAGAGCCTTGGAAGAGCCCCAAAAAGGAAAGATTGATGGACTTAAGTCGCCAATGAACGAGCCAGTAACGGAAAAAAAAGCTAGGGAATTTCTGAAGTTCCTAAAGCATAGTGAATATAACGTGGTGGAGCAATTGCACAAGCAGTCAACTAGCATATCGATTTTGACACTATTATTAAGTTCAGAACCACATCGTAACGCGCTAATGAAAGTGTTGAATGAGACCTATGTAGCCGATGACATCTCAGTGAACGAGCTAGATCACTTGGTCAGTAATGTAAGCGTCAATAACTTTATCTTTTTTAATGGTGATGAAATACCCCTAGGAGGTATGGGATCGACAAAAGCGCTACCTATCACCACCCGCTGTAAGGGTTACACATTACCTAGTGTATTGATTGATAATGGTTCAGCTCTGAACGTTCTGCCATTAACCACACTGAAGAGGTTGCCGATCGAGAGTTCTCACATGAAAGCATGCCACAATATAGTGAGAGCATTCGACGAGACAGAAAGAAAGGTAATGGGTAGGATCGAGATATCACTACTAATTGGTCCAAACACATATGAAGTAGACTTCTTGGTAATGGTGTAACTCGTAGGTTTGTGCAAGTGTACACAGTCGTTATCAAGTAATAAGTAAGTATCAAGTTCTCGTCTCCATAGGGATTGTATTTATGTTAAATCACTTAATTGTAAAATTATATTAACCACTTGGTAAATTTAAAAACACAATATGATTGAGAAGTGATGATTAAATATACTAAATGCAATGATCCCTAATGCAAATTAACCTAAGTATGCAGATTAACCTAAGTATGCAGGGTATATGTATGAAATGGGTTTTAGCAAGATTAAACATAATTTGCAACAATTATAACATAAATAAACTAGGACAATTACTTTGATTAAATTCAATTTATTATCAACATGCTTAATAACATTCGGAAAAACATTCCATGGCAACTTGATCTTTCATAAGTTTAGAAACCACATTAGGTCCTTTCGAAATCCTTTACTTAGTAAATATGCATTTTAATGATCCTTATTTACTAAGGGTTTCTTAGCATTCGTGTGAGGTAACAGGGACGTGTTAGGTTTGAAACAGTTTAATCACACAAATGTAAAAACTATGCAGATAACAGAGCTGGGTTAGAGTTGTTATATAACCTGCAATTTAATCGGGTTAGGATCTAAATTGAGCATGCACATTTCAATTATGTATCTACTAGCCATCGTCTGTTTAGGATCTCTTAGTTAATTCAGGTGCATTTCAATCACGTATGAACGAAATACAGACTTGATTTTAATTGAAAACATGATTGATTGAGGCACAAACCTCATAAGCATGAATCAAATAAATATTATTAAATCAAAACAATTATCCTAGCTTAAATAAAATTAAGCTAACATTGTTGTAAACAAGAACAAAGAACACATAGCAAACATTTTCATATTAAATTAAAGAAAAGAAAGATTAAACCCAAATCAAAGTGGCTGTCACCCAAGACTCTGATCGAATAGGGCTCCTTCGTTCCTTCGCTTTGCTCCTTTGCTGATGGCTCTCCAAGGTGGCCGACCAAACTTGGTCAAATGTAAATCTTCGAGCAAATTTTTATTTCTTCAACATTGCAAGGACCTTGTGCAATTAAACCAAAAAGTGGTTTATGAGGGCAGCCATGTGTAGCCGAAATTAGGTTGACTTAGTCTTTAATTTGGATGGTTTTGTGATTCAGCAAAGTTTATTAGACCTGTCAAAAATAAATTAATTAATTAAAGGACTAAAGAAATAAAATTAACCCAATTTAATTAATTAATTCAACCCAAATTATTTAATGAAATATTTAAAATGAATTATTAAATATGATTTTATATTTTATTATTTAATTTAATCATGCATGGCCCACTTTATGTCTTAAAAATATAATATGTTCAAATAAATATAAAATAAGTCATTTTATGCATGAAAACTATATAATAAAGCATAAAATCACATTTAAATAATTTCTATGTCTTAATTTCATATTTTCACATATTTCATTAATTTATTTAAACATTTACTTAGTTTTAACAATGAATTTAAGTAAAAAGGTGATAAATTACATAGGAAAAATCCTATATATTTTTCAGTTTACAAATGGATATCAAACCAAACTATAACTGCTGGCTTGGAAGACCATGGATCCATTCGGTAGGGGTCGTGCCATCATCACTGCACCAGAAATTGAAGTTGGTGATCGAAGGTCGATTGGTCACAATCAGTGCTGAGGAAGACACAATTGCATTAATAGCAAATGATGCACCCTACATCGGAACGGACGAAGAGGCCTTGGAATGCTCTTTCCGGTCTTTGGAGTTTGTTAACGCAACCTTCATTGTCGAAGGAAGCAATATCCCCACACCTAAAATATCACAAAACACAAGGATGGGTCTGCAAATGACGGTCGGGAAAGGAGCGTTAATGGAAAGGGACTAGGAAGGTATCTTCATGGGAGGATCAGTGTGCCAATGTTGATAGATAAACGAGATTGCTTTGGCCTAGGGCACAAGCCAGATGTAAGAGAGAAGAAGAAGGAATTAGAGAAGAAGCAGGAGAGAAGAAGAGCATGTTTAACCAGGGAGGAAATCAGGTGGGAGCCAATGGTTTTTCCCATATAACAAAAACTTTAATATCAGGGGGAATAATCAATGCAAGACCAAAATTGGAAAGGAAGGAGAGGAAATTGATTGAAGTAGCAGGAATGATGTAGGATTTACACATCAACGCTGTGTCCGAAGAAAGGAATAAAGACAGAAGTTTGTGGGAAATTCTTCCTTACACTCTCGAGAGTACTCTTGACAAAATTACTCTTGACAAAATGGACTGTAGAGGAACTCATTATAGTTTTTAGGGCCTCTCCAGAATAATGCTCAAAACAAACCTACTACTCTAGGCCAAAGAGTAGTAAGCATCTTTGTAAAAGACCCATTGTCATTATCAGTTGTTTTAATGAAAAATGCGTTTCTTATGACATTTCGTAATTTTATTTATTTTTTGCCAAGTTTGACGAATATTTTATACTATACGATTAACCATTCTTCAATTCAATTTATTCTTATTTGACAAGTATTTTTGCCTTTGTCAAAATATTTTTTTCATTCATAATCATACCATATAATCAATCATTCTTAAATTCATTTATTTCTTTGGATCTCTTCTTATCCCTCTAACAGGTCTTTTGATATCAATGATATGAGCGACACTATTGTTGACTCATAGCCTCCTTTTGAGCAAGATATATGTTCAATGAAATTTCAAGACTTTGAAGAGAACCAAGAGTGTAACTTGTCTCCCAATTTATTGAGAATGGTGGAATAAGGTGAAAAACAAATCCTGCTTCATAAAGAGTCTTTAGAAATCGTGAGTCTAGGAAATGAAGAGGAAAAGAAGTAAAAATCGGGACGAGCCTTTTTGTAGTAACAAGGCAGGATCTTATTAAGCTGCTCTGAGAGTTTAAAGATGTTTTTGCGTGGTCCTATTAGGATATGTGATGGTATTACAAATGATATATATTTTCTCCCTAATTTAGTGCTTTTATTGTCTCTTTTGCATCTCATTTAGTATGCATCATAAGTATTTTATAATTAGTTTTTATATTTTCTAATACATTGCTAGTTAGTTTAAACTCTCGTTATTTCTATACATTTTGTACTAATGTCGACGTAAGCAAATGGTAAATTTCATATTAAGATTGTTAGCATAGGAACTTAGTTTAGAAGATCAATATTGATATAATGCAGCCACAAAACTAGCTTGGAATTGCGACCAGAGATGTCGTTGCATTGAAGTTGAACCTCAAATGAGTAGAGTTAAGCTGAGTTTACACTAGAAGCACCAGCGCAGGAATATCACAGATGTTGTTGTAATTACAACATCAAAATGCGTCTAATAGTACAGCGACAATCTGCAGATCTTTAAAGAAAACATGTACTTTGCGTGAGTGCACAGTTGTACTCTAACTAACTTTGACAGCTGCAGAAAAATCCAAATCTGAATATGAGAATGAAGGACGAAATCTGTAAATATTTAAGGGTTATAAATAGACGAAAAATAAGGAAAAACATCATCAGGAACAAGAGGATGAAATTCTGAAAATTCTTCGTGAATCAAAGATTTGAGCTGGAATCGGGGTGCTGATGAACCACGTCTGCAACTACTTCTTACAAGAGGTGCTTGATGCCGAGCAAGAGGAACAGTTAAAGAGTAGGCCTAGTAGTTTAGAGATAGAGAGCTTCGTTGTGCTCTTTGTTTCTTCTAAAACGATGATGGATTCTGTTGATGTTAAATGAATACGAGAGTATCTTTTAATATTATATCATTTTGATTCTTATTTTACATTACTTGTCCGCTTATTCTTAGATTTAATAGCTCTAAACACAAAAGTGAAATTACAGCACATCGACATCGAGAGATGCGATGACAGGTTAGATTAACAAGTGGGTTAGGCGAGAGCTTCTCAGGACTGAAACAAACTCTAGTTACTTGTTCTTGGATACACATTATTGCTCGCATCAAGAGGTGAAGTAGTGTATTTGAGTCAGGATTAAGTAGGGAGTTATTATGAATAAGAACTCGAAAGGACTTCATTGTTGTGACAATTCGTCTACATTTTACCTTGTTGATGTATCGAGCGTTGCAACCTGGAGAATCAGTGAACAATTTCCACCCTTTACACTTGATCACTTTTATTTTTCCTGCATTTAAATTTCCATTACTCAAACTCAACACTTTTGGATTTATTTTTAGTACACTGACATCTAACTTCTGAGATTTGACTTTAATACAATGACAGTAATGATTAATTTAGTGTGCATAATTGATATAATTGTGCTGACAACCCTATTCACATTATACTGATTTTTCTTCTATTAATTACTTTAACATTAAAACATCGGAAACCATTTCCTCGTGGGATTGATATCTGATAGCTCTGTCTATCAACTATATTTGCATCACGTGTGTACGCTTGCACAATCGTGTGTCATAAAATCACCGATCAATATGCTTGGGTTAAACACCGATATTGTGGTACATAAACTCTCTATAAAGAAAGATTGTAAACCTGTTCAACAGAAGCTTTGAAGGATAAGGCCTGACATGCTATTAAAGATAAAAGAATAGGTAAAAACAGTAGTTCGATGCTGGTTTCCTCCAGGTGGTCAAGTATTCCGAATGGGTAGCTAATATAGTCTCGATCCCCAAGAAGGATGGGAAGGTACGAATGTGTGTCAATTATCGAGATTTGAACAAGGCAAGCCCGAAGGATAATTTCTCGTTGCCTCATATTGATACTCTAGTTGACAACACAGCGGGTCATTCATTATTCTCCTTTATGGATGGTTTCTCCGGATACTACCAGATAAAAATGGATCCCGAAGATATGGAGAAGACCACTTTCGTCACGATGTGGGGAACATTTTGTTATAAAGTGATGTCATTTGGACTTAAGAACGCGAGAGCAACATATTAAAAAACTATGGTAACCTTGTTTCATGATATGCTGCATAAAGAGATCGAGGTTTACGTTGATGATATGATTGCAAAATCTCGAAATGGGGAAGAACATGTTGAAGTCTTGAAGAAATTGTTCTTAAGGTTGAGGAAATACCAACTAAAGTTAAACCCAGCTAAATGCACCTTCGGAGTTACTTCAAGCAAATTGTTAGGCTTCGTGGTCAGCAAGAGAGACATCGAGATTGATCCTGACAAAATCATAGCCATACAAGAGTTACCATCACCGTGCACTTAGAAAGAAGTTCGAGGTTTCTTAGGAAGATTGAATTATATCACAAGATTTATTTCACAATTAACCGAGAAATGTGACCCAATCTTCCGTCTTCTCAAGAAACATAACCCAAGTGTATAGGACGAAGAATGCTAGATGACCTTTGACAAGATTAAACATTATTTATCAAATACCCCGATTCTAGTACCATTAAGCCCCAACAGGCCTCTGATCTTATATTTAACAGTCTTTGAGAATTCTATGGGATGTGTGATAGGCCAGCATGTCGAGTCTAGAAGAAAAGAAAAGGCGATATATTAACAAGGTATTCGCCAATTGAGAACTTGTGTTACGCTTTAGTTTGGACCACTCGAAGATTAAGATAATATATGTTGTATCACACAACTTGGTTTATCTCGAAATTAGATCCTTTAAAATACATGATGGAGTCGACTGCACTAAATGAGAGAATGGCTAGATGACAAATTCTACTCTCCGAATTCGATTTAGTTTATGTGAACCAAAAGGTAGTAAAAGGAAGCGTAACAACAAACTTTCTAGCCAGCAGAGCTCTAGAGGATTATGAGCCTTTAAATTTTGATTTTTCAAATGAAGACCTAATGTACGTTGCAACCACCGAGGACAAAGCTCTGAGAGAACATCCTTGGAGGCTGAATTTTGACAGTGCCTCGAATGCCACGGGTAATGAAATTGGGGCAGTTTTGGTATCTCTAGAAGGTGACCATTATCCTTTCACTAGTAAGCTCGACTTCGACTGTATAAATAACATGTCTGAATATGAAGCATGTATCATGGGAATCCGTGCAACCATAGAACGAGAGATCAAAATTCTAGAAGTATATGGGGACTCTGCAATTGTAATTTACTAGCTCAATGGGGAATAGGAAACAAGAGATTCCAAGTTAATTGACTATCAAAGATTGGTTCTCGAGTTAATCAAAGAGTTTGATGACACTACATTCTATTATCTCCCACGTGATGAGAACCAAATGGCTGACGCTCTGGCTACTCTTGCTTTAATGATTAAAGTAAACAAACCAAAAGACATAAAATCCATTCAAGTGAGCATTTACGAAGCTCCTGCCCACTGTTGCAACATCGAGGAAAAAGAAAAGGATGACCACCTTTGGTACCAAAGCATCTTACATTATGTAAGAGATCGCAAATACCCAGAGCAAGCTACTAAGAATGATAAGCGGACATTGAGAAGACTGACAATTGATTACGTCTTGGATGGAGAAATTTTGTATAAAAGGAGAAAAGATCAAATGTTGCTAAGATGTGTTGATGCTATTGATGCTAAGAAAATCCTAGAAGAATTCCATGAGGGTGTTTGTGGGACGCATGCCAATGGTTTCACAATGGCTCGACAAATAATGAGATTTGATTACTATTGGTCCATTATGGAGAGTGATTGCATCAACTATGCCAAGAGGTGTCACAAATATCATATTTATGGGGATAATATCCATGTACCGCCGTCACCTCTCCATGTCATGACTTTTCCATGACCATTTTTTACGTGGGGCATGGATGTCATTGGACCGATTTCACCAAAAGCTTCCAACGGACATCAATTCATCTTTGTGGTCATTGACTACTTCACTAAATGGGTAAAAGTTGTTTCCTATGCCAATGTTACAAAAACTACAGTTAGCAAATTCCTGAAAAGAGAAATCATATGTCGATATGGAATGCCGGAAATGATCATATCTGACAATGCCTTGAATTTGAACAACAGCAGGATAGCGGAGGTCTGTAGTCAGTTCAACATCAAACATCATAATTCATCTCCCTATCGCCCAAAGATGAATGGGGCAGTAGAGGTAGCCAATAAGAACATCAAAAAGATCATCGGGAAAATGACGGAGACTTATAAGGATTGACAAAAGAAGTTACCATTTTCCCTTTATGCTTATAGAACTTCTATCAGAACCTCTACATGGGTAACACCGTTCTCATTAGTTTATGGGATGGAAGCAGTTTTACCTATTGAAGTGGAGATTTCTTTTCTCTGAGTCTTGTCAGAATTAAAACTAGATGAAGCAAAATGGATCCAATCCAGATACGATCAGCTGAATTTGATTGAAGAAAAGAGATTGAAAGCTGTTCGTCATGGTCAAATGTACCAAAAAATGGATTATGCGAGCTTACAATAAAAAGGTCTGCCCTAGAGAATTTCATGAAGGAGATCTTGTTTTAAAGAAGATACCCCCCATACAAAAGGATTTATGAGGAAAAAGGACGCCAAATTGGGAAGGACCTTATGTGGTGAAGAAAGTCTTCTTTGAAGGAGCTCTCATTTTGATCGAAATGGATGGCAAAGAGCTCTACAACCCTGTGAATTCAGACTCGGTAAAAAAGTATATCACCTAAAAAAATGAGAGGTCAAGATGAAAACCCGAGAGGGCATTTTGAAATCAAGGGGGTTTTGAGTTAAAAACCCGAAAAAGGGCGGCTCGAATTTGGAATAAAGGATGGACTTGTAATGATTGAAGAACATTACACCTCGGGGCATCGACAAAGTTTTCCAAGCCTCTAACACATATCAGGCTCAAAGTAGGTCTCATCAAGTTTGCTCAGGAAGCTCATACATTGATATTTAGGACACTTGATTTTGTTTTATTTCATTTTGTACTTGACAATTCTTTTACGAATGTCTGCCATTTTTCAATCTTTTCGTTTTTCGAGCTTTGTCTCCAATAAAATTCAACTTCATTCACCTTATGGCTTTGTCCAAGCATTGTTGCATTAAAATAACAGATAATGGATTAATGTGATAAAACATACAAATGTTATTTGAGTATAATTCTGGGGAGTTCCTAAATAGTACAAGGACCTAAAACAGCGCCACTAGTTAGAAAGACCCATAACCGAAGGGTGGAAGGCTCCCTAAGGCCAGTAGCTTAGATAATGGTCACTCATACCTGAAAAGAGGCCATAATGATACGACAGTGATGAGATTTAGACGATCATCGAATGATGTTGACCTAAAGACTAAAATCATCATTCTAAAAAATGACATTTTTTTTACATTCATACTCATCACGAACATTTCATCCATAGCATACTAAGTGCATGGAAAAAATGCCAAGAGAAGCACATTTTATAAGTCTCTTACCCTGATCATGGGGCAAATCAAAGCATTCAAATCTCTTACCCTAATCAAAGGGAAAATTAAAGACCGCCAATCTCTTACCCCGATCATGGGGCAGATTGAAGCATCCAATCTTTTACCTTAATCAGAAGGAAAATTGAAGACACAACAATCTCTTACCCCGATCATGGGACAAATTGAAGCATCTAATCTTTTACCTTAATCAGAATGCCGATTGAAGACATCAAATCTCTTACCCCGATCATGGGGCAAATTGAAGCATCCAGTCTCTTACCTTAATCAAAAGGCAGATTGAAGACATGTAATCTCTTACCCTGATCATGGAACAGATTGAAGCATCCAATCTCTTACCCCGATCATGGGGCAGATTGAAAAAACTCAATCTCTTACCCCAATCATGGGGCAGATAGAAAACACATCAATTTCTTACCCCGAACGTAGGGCAGACTGAGGGTGAATCGCGAAGAGAAGACAAAAATTCAACAAGACCGGATGAAATTAGCCTTTCTTAGAGTCTTTGCTTTATTCTCGTTACACGACAATGAGCAAAGAGGGGCAGCTGTAGAAGCCCAATTAATCTGGCCCAAATTAAATAAAATTAAATAAACAAAATTTTACCAAAACCCATTTTATTTATAATACTAATGTCCAATTACAAGCCCAAATAAATCCCAATTACAAAGAGCCCACTAACTTAAGAATTCTCAGCAACTTGAAACCCTAAAACATATCCAATGTCATTACCAAGTCATCACCCTCTATGTCAGCACATACCATGTCAGCGCCATGTTAGCCACAGGACCTTTCAGCATCTGATCCCTCGACTGCCAACCCTTTGACTTTTGACCTTTGGACTTCTGACTTCTCGACATCCGAGGTCTTCTCTGCCACCATTGCACCGAAATGGCGAGGGTGCTCCTTTCAACGCCATTGATCCCGACGAAGCCTCTGCCACCAGCATGAAAACAGACTTGCAAAAAAGAAGGAAAAAGACAATAGAGAATAGGAAAACAGGGAAAAGAACAGTAAAACTATGTATTTATTTCGACTATAAAGAGTCAACTACCATGTCTGTAATGTTTACACACGAAAAACCGATAGAATTACAGAGAAATTGAATACAAGCAATAGAGATTCAAAAGGCATTAAAAGGTATATCGCTTTAAGATATTTATTTTATTTTATATATTGTTTTTATTTCTTATTTTGGAAATATATCGCAAAATATAAATTAAATAAAACAAAAAAAGGGTAATCGAGGTTCGTACTTGGATCTGAACCATCGCCACCGTGGAAGAGAACGAAATCCCTCTGAACCCGTCTATGTTCGCGAGGGATTCCACCATTCGAGTTTATCAAAAGGTAGAAAAGTAAAATATATATATATATATATATAAAAAGATAGATTTCAAATAAAAAAGTAAAAAACATATACATTTGAAAACCTTTCCTTTTTTTTATTTTTTAAAAGATCTAAGTTTAGATCTGGGTTTTTTATAAAAAAAATAATAAAAAGAAAAAATAATAATAAAAGAATATAAGATAGAGTTTTTTTTTTAAAAAAAAGAGAGGAAAACCCAGATATGAGTTCAAAAAAATTTTATTTAAAAGAAAACAAAACTTTTGTTATTTTCATGAAAATCTAGGCTCGATCTTGTTAGATCAAAGCCTTTGCTTTTTTCAAAAAAAATAAGTAAAAAAGGAAGTTTTATTTACTTGACCACCGTGCGCGGTGGTTCGTGACGGTTTGAGGCGACGATGGAGTGACGGAGTCGCGACAAGCCTCATGACCGAAGAAGAGGACTAAAGAGAGGGGTTGAGAGACAAAAGAGAAAGAATTTTGTTTTTTTAAAAGAAAAGGTTAAAAATGGGTTTTTTTTGGGAAAATTTTGGTTTAAATAGCATTATCAAACTACGTCATTTTGGGGTTTGGTGTTTAACCCTCAAAACGACGTCGTTTCGTTCTTACTCGCTTCTTGACCTAACCCATCAGTTCGGATCCGTGTGTTTTCATTTTAAGGGCTATTTGTGGATTTGGCCCTTCCGTATTTTTTAAAATCCATAATTTCGTCCTTTTTATATTTTTAATTTATTTAAAATTGCCCATAACTTTTATTTCTTTTTTAATTCAATCTTTAGACATTTTGGGTGCTTGAGATGTTGCCATGTGTCAATTTCTTGGGGATTATTGCTCATTAAGCCCTTGTTTTTCTAAAAACTATATTTTAACCTCAAACTTTCCTAAAAATTTAAAATTTACCCCGAGCTTTCTAAAAATTCATTTTTGACCCCTAAATTTTCTAAAATTTCATCTTCGACTCTCGAACTTTCTAAAATTTCATTTTTGACCCTCAAACTTTCTAGAATTTCATTTTTAACCCTCGAACTTTCTAAAATTTCATTTGTGAACTCTGAACTTTCTAAAATTTCATTTTGACCCCTAAACTTTCTAAAAAATTCATTTTGACCCCTAAACTTTTTGAAAATTTCATTTTAACCCTCAAACTTTTTGAACATTTCATTTTAACCCTTGAACTTTTAAAATTGCACTTTGACCCTCAAACTTTTTGAAAAATTGCATTTTAGGCTCTAAAATTCTTCAAGATTTTGATTTTACCCTCATTTTTCCTTATTTTCACTTTTTGCTTAAAGTTTTCATTTTAATTCAAAATTAGTCCTTTTTTAGTATTCTTAATCTCTTTTAGATTTCCTTTTGATATTCAAAATTTTTAATCTAACATATATTTTTGTATTTAATTTTTTTATTTTCTAACCAAAATCATCTTTCAAATTTTATTTTTTTAATGTTTAAATTAAGTCCCTTTATTTTATCTTTTTTTTTTTTGTTTATTTTGATCTTTCGTTCAAGATTCAAGATTCAATTGTCGTTTAATTTCATATTTCGCATTTGGATGTTACTCGTATTTTTATCTTGTCATTTTTTATTTTTGCAAAATCATATATATATTTTCCCACTTTTCATGTATAAAATGTTCTAATGATTGAATATTTTGATGTAAAAAAAAAGTAATGTTCTTTATTTTAGGAATTCGAAAAATAGTGTCCTAACGTGTTGGATGCGATTTTTCTCCAAACCTATAAAATCGAACGTCCTACTTCAAAATCGAAAAATTGCTAAAACATTTTTCAACAATTATTAAAAAAACACATAAATTGTTTAAAAATAAAGGCAATGCTCTTTTATTTTAGGAACACGAGAGATTTTGCCCTAACGTGATGGGTAGGATTTCTTCTTTGAATCTAAAATAATCGAGTATCCTATTCAAAACCAATAGTTGCTCGATATTCCATTATTTTAGGAGATTCAAAAATTGTGCCCTAATGTCTTCGGTATGATTTCACTTTGAACCTAAATGATTGAATACCTTATTTAATGTCTCATTCATATATTTTTGGATCGCATCTTGAATTTTAACTCGAGTCTTTAATTTTCAACAATTAAGACCATAGAATAATCGATTAAGTACCAATTTTGGGTGTGTGAGGGTGCTAATCCTTCCTTACACGTAACCGATTCCCGAACCTACTTTTTGGATTTCGAAGACCAAATTGTTTTTTCTAAAATAAACTTAAATGTTTTAGGTGGTCCAATCACACCGAATTAAAAGATTGGTGACGACTCCCATTTTCGATTCTAAAAATATTTTCGAGACTTTTTTCAAAAAATAGTTTCGACAATAGCAGCTGTTATTTTAATTCGGAGTTAGGTACAGTGATGTATTGGGTCAAGAATTAGTGTAAATTTCTTAAAATATAATAAATAGGAATTTTGAGTATTAAATTAGAAAGTATTTAGAATCGATAAAAAATTAGAAAATATCCCATAAATAAGAAATTTTAAATAGATGTGTTGACTTAATTGAAAGAATAGAGAATTTATTGTGGTCAAAATAGGAAAAATAATAAATTAGGAGATATATAGTAGTAGTGGAAATGAAGGAAAGATTTAAAATAAATTTAACCAAGATGAAGTATGAGTCATCTTAGGAGATAAAAAGGTAAATAGACAAGTAGATATTTTAAGGTGTAATGATGATGGCTAAAAGTGAAAAGATGGATGTCTTAAGGATTTATTAGCAATTTTACCATTTTAAATAAAAAAAAATGAAATATTTTAGTAGAATTGTGTACAAAATTAAGGAAAGATGAAATGTAAATATTTTCACCCACCAATCGTCACTTTCATCTCTACCATCACCCATCTTTTGTTTTTTATTCCCTTTGTGTCCTTTCTCCATTGTTGAACCAACCAAGCTCCAAACGTTCTTTTTCTTTGATATTTCTTTAATGAAAACTAAAAAGAAGACTAGTGAACAACTTAATCTCATGAGAAAACTTCGATAGATGAGTTAAAAGGGAGAAAAGCATGAGTTAGAGTTTTGGATTTTCAAAGAGTTAAAGTAAGAGATGATAAAATTATGTCATTCATGTTTATTTTCATAATCTAACATAGAAAAATTATTTGATTTTAGTTTTAACTTATAAATGATATATGTTTTATATGAAATTGAAGAGAAAAAGAAGAAGGGAGAGGATAAAATTGAAGAAAAAAGAAAGGAGAAGACTAAAGAGTGAAGGAAGAAGAAAATATATCATCTCAACCCTCTTGTTGTAAGTACTACAACTATTTAAATTTATTTTTCTTTAATTTTTTATGATTTTTAGTATAGAAATTATTTATGATAAATATGTTAAATATATATACATAATAAACAAATGAATAAATTGTGAAAATTATGTAATATGTAAAGAAAAATGTAGGTGAAGAATATGTAATGGTAGATTTGTTTGATTACTAAGTAATAACATTGAGAATAAATATATGTGTGAAAAAAGGTATTATACATGTGAATTATTCATTAAAGGCTAAATTGTGAAAAAGGAGAAGATGTGAAGTATTTTTCTATATATATACTTATTATGAGGAGTGGAATTGTAGTATTAATTTTACTATGTAATTAATAATTAGTTATATTTATATTGAATTTTATCTGAATTTTTGTAAATATTTTGTAGTGTTAATTATAATTTTTACATTTTTGTGAATATTTTGTATTATTAATTATAGATCTTATAATTTTTTTCTATTTTTTATTTTTAAGTCTTATTAGCAATGCTTCTGTCGTTAGAGTTTTATTATTTTTGTTTCATTTTTTAGTTTTAAGCCTTATCATTTTTGTTTCATTTTGGTGAATATTTTTTACTATTAGTTTTAAGTCCTACAATTTTTATTTCATTTTATGAATAGTTGGTTTGAACTCAAGTAATGATTAATAATAGCTTTCATGCAAATATAAGAAAAAAGATCATGTTCAAGAAATAAAGAAGATGCAGCTCCTAATGATGATTATGGTTGGAGGTGGGGAGAACCTGTTGAAGGTGATTGTAATAATATCAAATGCAGATTTTGTGAAAGAATTATTAAAGGAGGAATAACACGGTTGAAAGAGAATTTGGCTTAAAAAAAAGTGAATGTAGCACCTTGTCCACATGTCTCGACAGAAGTTAGAAAAACCATTGCACAACAACTTCAAGAATATTATAGTGAAAAGCTGCAAAGTAAAGGAAGAAAGAAGAATTAGAGAAGACAATAAGATTAAGAGACCATGGAGACTATGGTGATAGTGGTGATGATGAGTTAACCATCGCAAGACATGAGAGTATGAGATCTCAAGTTGAATGAGAAGAAAGGCAACGTCGAAGAGCAAGAACTGGTCAAGATTCAATTTTTGAAATTGGAGGAGGTAATAATTCTGGAACTCAAGGAATTAGATGATCATTTAGTGTCCGTAATTCTAAAAGAAGTGGGAGGGAACATTAATGTACTAATCTTGACTCTCCTATAGCTAGACTAGCAAACATGAATCCTGTTCTTGAAACACCAAAAAGTTCGAAGCAATACTTCAAGTTGCAGCGGAAGTTGGAAAATTGGTTAAGGGTCCTTCATCTTATGAGGCAACGGGAGTGTATTTGGAAGATGAGTATAAAGAGATACAAGAATGAATAAATAGCTCTAGGCTTATATGGGAAGAAAGAGGGGTGACCATTATGTGTGATGGGTGGAAAGGGACAACTAATCAACATATAATCAATTTCTTGATTTATAGTACAAGAGGTACTGTTTTTAAAAAATCCATTGATGCTAGCTATATTACCTCCCATACTGCTGAGTATTATTTTGGTTTAATAAACAAAATAGTCTATGAAATCGGTGAATAATTTGTTGTTTTGGTGCTTACAGACAATGAAGCAGCTATCAAAGCCGACGGTCATATGTTGATGCAAAAGAGAAGGCACTTGTATTGGTTTGCATGTTCTTCTCATTGCTTGGATCTTATTTTGAAAGAAAATTGGCAATAGAAAAAGTATGAAAAAGGTCTTAGATTAGGCAAAAAAGATAACTTCTTTCATATACAATCATGGACAATTGATTATATGAAAAAATATGCCAAGGGTGAGAACTCTTATGACCTGGGATCACTAGATTTGCTACCAAATTTATTGCTTTGGAGAGCAATGTTAGAAGCAAACAAGCACTAAAGGAAATTGTGACTTCTTCAGCATGGAAAAGGTCCACATATGCAAGAAAACCAACTAGACTAGAAATGATGGAAGTCATTAACTCAAGTGAGTTTTGGAAGAAGACTGTTGATGTCTTAAAGATCTAAGAATCGTTGGTTAAAATGTTAAAATTGTCTGATGGCGATGAAAAACCAACTATGAATTTTATTTATGAAGCCATGGATCGAGCAAAGTTGGCATTTCAAAGAGATTATCGCTATTACCAAAAATATTGAGACATCATTGATAAAAGATGGAGTAATCAACTTTATAATGATTTGCATTTTGCTGATACATCGTACAACTTTTAAATATTTTAATTTGTAAAGTATTTTATTTAAAAATTTACTATATTATTTATTATACAAAAATTTTGGATTTAAACAATATATAATAAATAATATAATAAATATCTAAATAAAACACTTTATAAATTAAAATATTTAAAAATTTTACGACATACCAGCAAAATGCAAATCTTTATGAAGTTGATTACTCCATCTCTTTCAATGATATCCCAATATTTTTTGTAATAGCGACAATCTCTTTGAATTGCCAACTTTGCTCGATCCATAGCTTTATAAATAAAACCCATAGTTGGTTTTTCATCGGCGTCACACATTAACACTTTAACCAACGATTCTTGGATCTTTAAGACATCAACAGCCTTTTTCCAGAACTCACTTGAGTTAATGACTTCAATAATTTCTAGTCCTACTGGTTTTCTTGCATATGTAGATATTTTCCCTACTGAAGAAGTTATCATTTTCTTTAGTGCTTGTTTACTTCTAACAATGCTCTCTAAAGCAATAAAATTGGTAGCAAATCTAGTGATCCTAGTCCGTGAGAGTTCTACACCTTTGGTATATATTTTTTTCATATAATCAATTGTCCAAGTATGATTATCTATGAAAGAAGTAATCTTTTTTGCCTCATTTAAGACCATTTTCACACTTTTTCTATTACCAATTTCTTCCAAAATAATATCCAAGGAATGAGCAGAACATGCAGACCAATACAAGTGCCTTCTCTTTTGCATCCACATATGATCGCTGGCTTTGATAGTTGCTTCATTGTCTGTAACAACATGAACAAAAAATTCTTCATTGATTCCATCGTCCATTTTGTCTATTAAACCAAAATAATACTCAGTAGTACGAGAGGTAACACTGTTAGCATCAATGGATTTTTTAAAAACAGTACCTCTTGTACTATAAATCAAGAAATTGATTATATGTTGATTAGATATCCTTTTCCACCCATCACACATAATGGTCACCCCTCTTCCACCCATCACACATAATGGTCACCCCTCTTTCTTCCCATATAGGCCTAAAGCTATTTAACCATTCTTGTATCTCATTATACTTATCTTCCAAATACACTCCCATCACTTCATAAACTGAAGGAACCTTAACTTATCTTCCAAATACACTCCCATCACTTCATAAACTGAAGGAACCTTAACCAATTTTCTAACTTTCGCTGCAACTTGAAGTACAGGTTGGAGAGATGGTGATTGTGTGATTCTTTAAAATAAAGCTTCATGCAATATCAACTTGGACATGGCTTTCCCTAACTTAGCTTTTGCATTTTTAAGAAAGCTCGAACTAAGTTTTGATTGCTTCGAACTTTTTGATGTTTCAAGAATAGGATCCATGTTTGCTAATCTAGCTCTAAGAGAGTCAAGATTAGTCCATTAACGTTCCCTCCCACTTCTTTCAGAATTATGGACACTAAATGATAGTTTAATTACTTGAGTTCCAGAATTACTACCTCTTGCAATTTCAAAAATTGAATCTTGACCAATTCTTGCTCTTCGACGTTGCCTTTCTTCCTATTCAACTTGAGATCTCATACTCTCATGTCATGCGATTGTTAACTCATCATCATCATCATCACCACTATCACCATAGTCTCCATGATCTCCTAATCTTATTCTTTCCTCTGATTCTTCTTTCCCCCTCTGCTTCGTAGCTTTTTCACTATGATATTCTTGAAGCTGTTGTGCAATGATTTTTCTAATTTCTACCGAGACATGTGGACAAGGTGCTAGATTCCTTTTTTTTATTTTGCGTCCAAATGCTCTTTCAACCGTGTTATTCCTCCTTTAATAATTCTTCCACAAAATATGCATTTGACATTATTATGATTACCTTCAACAGGTTCTCCTCACCTCCAACCATAATCATCACTAGAAGCTGCATCTTCTTTATTTTTTGAACGTGATATTTTTTCTTATATTTGCATGAAAATTATTATTAATCATTACTTGAGTTCAAACTAACTAATAAAATATTCATAAAAATGAAAAAAAAATGATAAGACTTAAAACTAACAATAAAAAATATTCACAAAAATGAAAAAAAATGATAAAGCTTAAAACTAAAAAATGAAACAAAAATAATAAGACTTAAAACTACAAAATGAAACAAAAATAATAAAACTCTAACAGCAGAGACTGTTAATAAGACTTAAAAATAAAAAATGAAAAAAACATTACAAGACCTATAATTAATAGTACTAATGATTCACAAAATTATAAAACTTATAATTAACACTACAAAATATTTATAAAATTTCAGATAAAATTTAATATAAATATAACTAATTATTAATTAAATATGTAAAAATAATATTTAAGTATATAAATATAATTAATTATTACTTACATAGTAAAAATAATAATACAGTTCAACTTCTCGTAATAAGTATATATATCGAAAAATATTTCACATTTTCTCTTTTTTCACAATTGAGTTTTTAATAAATAATTCACATGTATAATACCTTTTTCACAGATATATTTATATTTCAATGTCATTACTTAGTAATCAAACAAATCTACCATTACACATTCTTCACTTACATTTTTCTTTACATGTTACATAATTTTCACAATTTAATCATTTGTTTAGTATTTATATATATTTTACATATTTATCATAAATAATTTTTATACTAAGAATCATAAACATTTAAAGAAAAATAAATTTAAATCTTTGTAGAACTTACAATAAGAGGATTGAGATGATATGTTTTCTTCTTCTTTCCTGGTTTTCTCCTTTCTTTTTTCTTCAATTTTATCCTCTCCCTTCTTTTTTTTTCTCTTCAATTTCATATAAAATATATATCATCTATAAGTTAAAACTAAAATCAAATAATTTTTCAATGCTAAATTATGAAAATAAATATGTATGAAATGATAATTTTATCATCTCTTACCTTAACTCTTTGAAAACCCAAAACTCTAACTCATGCTTTTCTCCCTTTTAACCCATCTATGAAAGTTTTCTAATGAGACTAAATTATTCACTAGTCTTCTTTTAGTTTTTATTAAAGAAATCTCAAAAAAAAAAAAAAAGGTTTGGAGCTTGATTGGTTCAACAATGGAGGAAGTACACCAAAGAAATAAAGACAAAAGATGGGTGATGGTAAAGATGAAAGTGACTATTACACAATTCTACTAAAATATTTCATCTTTTTTATTTAAAATTGTAAAATTACTAATAAATCCTTAAGACATCCATCTTTTCACTTTTACCCATCATCCTTACAATTTAAAATATCAACTCGGCTATTTACTTTTTTATCCCTCCTCATCTTTCTTAATTTTTAAGATGACTCATACCTTCCTTCCTTTCAACTATTATTATGTATCTCTTAACTTATAATTTTTTCTACTTTGATCACAATAAATTTTTTATTCTTTCAATTAAGTCAACACATCTATTTAAAATTTCCTATCTAAGGGGTATTTTCTAATTTTTTTATCGATTCTAAATACTTCCTAATTTAATACTCAAATTTTCTATTTATTATATTTTAAGAACTTTACACTAATTCTTGACCCAATCCATCATTGTACCTAACTCCAAATTAAAACACGGATGTTACAATTTAATTACTAGATGTAATTAAGTTTGCAATTAAGCAAACAGAGCTCGAAATGACCTGTTGTGGTGTTGATGCGACATTGCATTGCATTTTAATTTGCGTTATGGCGTTACATAACAGGTTTTAACCATAACAATCGTGATTTGATTTTTTTGATGTTTTGTGCCGATATGACGACGCAATGATTTCTATTTCCATTATTGCGTTGTGGCTGCAATTTAATACTATGGTAGGACTAGATATATAGAACAGTTCTTACTCCATCGTAGCTTGTTCTTGGTGTTCTTATGTGAACCTAGCGCAGTGTTGATTGATTAAAAAGGGTTCTTAGGAAACCATTTGCGGTTGATGTACAGACTATAGGTTAATGGGAGGGACAGCATTGTCATCATTTAAATACTTACTCAGATTACCTAACATCTGGGAAGCAGTTTGGTACAGTTTTATGAGATACATTGTATTTGTATTTGTAATCTGCCTTCCTTTTTATTCCCTTGCATTAAACCCTAATCTCCTACTACCTTCCCTTTGTGAAAAGAACCAGGATGCGAATTAAAAACCTTAATTTAAAGTCTGATCGTACATAATGTGTTTGGTACTGGGCAGTGATAAAAGTAGTTGGCAGCTACAAAACAAGTTACTGTAAATCATTGAGTCGTCTTCTTTTTCCTTATTGTATTGTAATCAAACCTTTTCTGCTTGGCTGTGTGATTGATGGGGGAGCAGGCTGATGAAGCATAAGGTGTTGGTGTTTGATAGGTGTGGTCGTTCAGGAAAGTGGGCTCGGATGCTGCGTAAGTTCTGATCTAATCCACTTCATTTGTCAGTTTATCAGAACTATACGTTAATGATGATTTCCCCCATAAAAAGCAAAATAAATAGATTCTACTCACTTGGGAGTTGTTTAACAATGGTATGCTGTTTTGGTGTTAGAAGTTTGAAGGGTTTTTTATCTAAATATTATAAAAAAAAATTATTAATGATTAAAATGGTATTTTTAAATTATTATTTATCAAAATAATATGTTTAGTTAAGTGGAGATATTAAAATGCATTTTTGACACGTATTTTTTTTAATTTTTTTTATTTTTATATATTTAAAAATAAAAAAATATTATTTTATTAGTTGAGGGACTTAAAGTGGCGGCACTCAAAGTTTTTTTTCAGAAAATACGAGAAAAATACAACAAAAAAAAATACCTGACACCTAGTGGAAGAACACGAAGTGGCGGCACCAATGGAGGGTTTTTAAGTGGCGGCACTAGGGAGTGTTTTGCCACTTGGCAGCACCCCATTGTGCCGTGTGTGTGTGTGTGTGTTTGTGTGGGTTTTTTAAGAGGTAGAAATTAATTTGAGTGGTTGGAGATTTTTGCTAAGTGATAAAAATTAAATAAAATAAATTTTTTTGTTATAAAATAGGTGGGGAGGGGGAGACCAACGAAAATTGAAGGAAAAAAGAAAGAAAAAAGAGAAAGAAAGAAAGAAGAAGAAGGAAGAAGGAAAAGAAAGGGAAGAAAGAAAAAGAAAAAAAAGTAATGTGTTTATTTTTAAATTTAATTTTAAAATATTTTAATTTGTTAATTAGTAGTAATAATGTGATTGATTTGTTATTATAATTTTATTTGTTTAATAGGTTGATTAAAAGAGTAAATTAAGAGTTGTGGAAGAAAGGTAAGTTTAATTACTATTTTAAGTATGGTTAATTTTAAAATATTTTAATTTGTTAGTTAATTTGATTATTTTAAGTTTTTTGTTTTCTTTAATTTAATTTTTAATTGATTTGTTATTTAATGTTGTTATAGTTGGTGAGTAAATTAAGAAGAGAAGAAGAAATGCAAGTTTGGTTATTATGTTATTATTAATTTACTTTAATTTAATTTTGCTAGTTAGTAATTTTATTTTATTGTTAGTAGTAGTAAGTAAAAATATTGTTTATATTTATTGATTTAAAATTTAATAATTTTAAATTTTGTTAGTTAATAATTTTATTATACAAGTCATAAGATTGTTTAATAAAATGTGAAAGAAAACTATTACAAGTGTTTAATAAAATAAATAATAATTCATTTTTAAGTTAAAAAATATTGTTTATATTTATTGATTTAAAATTTAATAATGTTTAAATTTTGTTAGTTAGTAACTTTTTTATACAAGTCATAAGATTGTTTAATAAAATGTGAAAGAAAACTATTATAAGTGTTTAATAAAATAAATAATAATTCATTTTTAAGTTATAATTAAAATTAATTACAAGTATGAAATTAAAAGATTTATTATTTTATTAAAATAAGAGAGTTTTAATAATTCTCAAAAAGTTAAACCTAACTAATTAATTACCAAAATATAATATAAAAAATAATTAATTATCAAAATAATATCCCCATCATATTATTTACCAAAATGGTACAAAATAAATATTTATTTTTTATTTTGTATCATTTTAATAAATAATGGTGTGTGAATACTTTTTTGATTTATAAATATATATTTTGTACAATTTTAGTAAATAACACATTTTTGTATTTAATTATTATTTTTGTATTATATTGGTAAACTTATGTATTGAACTAATTGATAATTTTTTTTCAAGTTGCAGAATGACTTCATTAATTAACTCGAAACGTCCTCACATAGTGAAATCAGTGAATACGGATACACCCCAAGCCAATATGAATGTAAAAAAATTATTATTCGTTCATTATGTCATTCACGATATTATTATTTGTTTACAAAATTAATTTTGGTTATACTAACTATTTTTGTAAATTAACAGGAATAGCTCGCGTATCGTTCATTGAGGGGTCGTGCACAGGGCCTTAAATTTCCCCCTCATGAACGTCTGTTTCCGTACTTGCAGGATGCCGGATTTGGATTAGCAGCATTTATCCAGAAATTTGAGTTAAGATATGATTTAATTAGTGCATTGGTGGAGCGTTGGCGCCCGGAGAGCCACACATTTCATCTGTCTTGTGGGGAGTGCACTGTGACATTGGAGGATGTTGCGGTCCAACTAGGGCTACCAATCAATGGTGTATCAGTCACCGGTATTAGTTCGTTTCAAGAGCTGGTAATGATGTGCATCCAGTTACTAGGTCGCTCACCTAGTAATAACAATGACTTCACGTCGTTGTTATTTACATGGTTAAAGAGCAATTTTCAGCACTTACCCGAACACGCAACTAAAATGGAGGTTTCTTGGGCCGTTCGAGCCTATATTTTGCTAATGATAGGGGGCATACTCATGCCGGATGAAAATAACAATAAGATCCACTTGATGTATTTGCCCTTACTAAGAGATTTGCGAAAGATTCATGAAAATAGTTGGGGATCTACGGTGCTTGCCATGCTATATCGAGAACTTTGTCACGCCACAAACTCTTCTTCCCGGGATATAGGTGGATGCCTAGTGCTATTGCAATCTTGGGCACTATATCGGATGCCATTCTTGGCATCCGTTAGGCACCAAACATATGTTTTTCCACTCGTTAACAGGTGATTACCATATACCCTAAATTTTACTAGGGTATCTAATAGTGTTTAAATTTGACTGTTGATGAATTATAATGATGAATTTTTTTCTCCATAATGTACATATATTTTAACCTATTTGATCATTTATTTAAATTTCATAACATTAAACCCTAAAACCTAAATTATAAACCCTAAACTTAAAACCTTAAATCGTAAAATTAAAAGGCTTAGGGACTTAAAGCATAATTTTACCATTTTTATTAAGTGAGATATTTTTGAAGAAAAGTGTAGAGAATTTGAGAGATGGAAAATTGGAAGATAGATAATTTTTAGTGAAGAAAGGTCGAAACTGTCAGGTAACAGAGAAGGGGTAAATTGGAAGAATTTACTGTACAAATTGGCTAAAGTAAAAATTCTGAAATTTTTATGGTAAAAAGATATTTGAGTCTAATTTCAGAAACATCAAACGAATTATAATTTTGAATTTTTTACCTCAAGATATAAATAATTTAGTGACTGTGACGCAAGTGGACAACTTTGAAAATTAATATAAAAATAAAAGTAAGAGGTATATGATGATGAACCGGGTTTAGGCCTTACTCGATCCGGATGACTGACCAATATGATAGGTTCGTTGAGGGCAATTACGCCGAGTATGCCCAGCTAAAATACACAGTCCATACAGCTTGTCGCCGTTTGTTTTCTCCATAATGTCCATTTCGTTACGGATTCTGGTGATATGGGACGACCTTTCGGATTCCTTCGTAAACCTTTGTTCGGGATAAGCTCGAAAGTCGTCGGAGGTACCTCTCATGTGGACAAGTCAGGCAGGACGGGGAACTCATTTTCTTAAATACGTAACGTACGCTGGAGAGTGTAAACGGGGTCAATGAACTGTTCAACATTGAGCGACACTTTAGCACAAGCTGCAACGACATACGCACAGGGATAACGAAGTGTATCAAACCTCCTACAATCGCAATGTCTGTTTTGGAGATCAACTCCGTATGACCTAGGTGAGATACCAAGTCGACGCCCAATAGTCTTAGTAACTTGAAATCGTTGAAACTGTCGTGAATATATTTCAACGTTCATCGTCCTCGCACTCTGACGGTTTGCATTCATTGCATTCCTGATAGCTTCGACAAACACGTGACCGACATTCATCTGATTGATTTGTCGCGTCCCCATTACTGGCATCAAGGTAGCTAGCCTATAGAACGTAGTGGAGAACACGGATGAAATCGGAAGATGTCGTATTCTCTTGAACACACCGTTAATCCATTACCATCTGTTTCACAATCCATGTTTTTCGATATGAAACCCGATAATGGAATCATGATTGCATGTCCACAATCAATGTAGAAACCTTGATGGTCGGGTTGTCCTTAACCATTGGCATGATATGTGTGCAGATGATTCTGGAATAAAGTTTTCGGTGATCTTCTAACAAACGTGTTGAACTGCATGTGTGAGGCCCATCAATTTTTCTTATCTCCCACATCTGCGACTTCTGGATAAATGCAGCTCACATCCGTCACTTACAACCTTCCGTCGACTTTCAGCACTCCCCAATATACAATGTCGGTTTAGACACTGTGACTTTGTAGTCTATCGACACATTCATGCTATATCGCTTAATAGCAAATATGCACTCTTCCTTGGATTCAAAATTTTGGCCCACAAACAACTCTTCACAATCTACTGCTACGGCCAATCGATGAGCAGGTACTATTTTAGGGTATTCTGCGAACTCGGCATGTGTCGTATCGGGGTTTATAAGCGACATGTGTACCCTAGGAGGATTATTGTGCATCACAATATGTGTAACTGGATTTTCATCGTCATTTGCCCCTTCACCGTCAATATCATCTGAGACCTCATCCACATCCGGATCACTATCAATATCGACTTCATTATCAGAAGGAATACTACTATCATATCCACCATCTTGATCTGCATAATTCTCGGGCGCAGTTAAGATCGATGTCTAGCCCAAATACGATTGATTGACTTTCAATGTACGATATTGGAACCACCATACACGGAGTTGAATCTTCATTTTCTAATGGAATTGGATCTTCATTTTGTACAGGTTCCACATCAACTAACTCAGCAAACAATTGAACCGGTGCATTTGGGTCACTTTGATTCGAACAATAAAGAGCGATCATTGTCTCCACGTCTTCATCGTCTACAAGTTCCATCTCGGTGAATTTAATGGGATCTATCGAAACCGAAAACTTGTAGAAAAGTTTCGAGATCCTTCTCCCACAACGTCTAAAATTTTTTGCACTAATCCTTGCTTTCATATCATTAACCGAGATATTTCAACGAAATCTCATTCCTATTTGTTCCCGACAATCAAATATACATCCAACCGATGTTCTCAAAATTACTCCATCAAAATAAATGCATACAAAAAATTGATTATTCATCTTCAATAAATCTGTTAAAAATTAAATAAAATTTAATAAACAAAATACGATTTTAAAAAGATATCATACTGAAATAAATTTAAAAATAAACACATTATCTTTCTTTCCTTCTTCTTTCTTTCCTCTCCTTCTTCTTTCTTTCTTCTCCTTCTTCCTTTCTTTCCTTCTTTTCTTTCTTTCTTTCCCGTTTATTTGCTCCCCCATTTCCTATTTTATAACAAAAAATTTATTTCATTTAATTTTTATTACAAACCCTAAAAATTCCCAACCATCCAAATTAATTTTTACAATTAAAATAAAATAAACACACACACACACACGACACAATGGGGTGCTGCCAAGTGGCAAAACACCTCTTAGTGCCGCCACTTAAAAACCCTCCATTGGTGCCACTACTTCGTGTTCCTCTACTGGGTGTCAGGTATTTTTTTGTCGTATTTTTTCGTATTTTTCTGAAAAAAAACCCTGAGTGTCGCCACTTTAAGTCCCCCCACTAATAAAATAATATTTTTTATTTTTAAATATATAAAAAAATAAAAATAAAAATAAAAAATCACGTGTCAGAAATACTCTTTAGTGCCGCCACTTAGAGTTCCTCCACTTAACTAAACATATCATTTTGGTAAATAATAATTTGGGGGTACCATTTTGGTCATTAATAATTTTTTTTGTAATATTTGGGAAAAAAACTCAAGTTTGAATGAGTAAAATTCGATAAAAAATTTAAATTTTTAATTAAATAGTTTGAGTTATTTGAGTTAATCGAGTTATTCGAATTAATTCGAATAAAAAATTATGTTTTTCGGTTTAACTTGGATACAAATTACACAATTCGAGTTATTCGAAAATCCGAATAATAAAAGTTAAAACTACGTTGTTTTAATAAATGTTTACCCTTTTTAAAGTTAAAAATCAAAACCATTAAGTTAAAAAGTAAAATTACGTCATTATGATAAATGTTTACTCATTAAGTTAAAAAGTAAAACCATTATATGTTTATGTAGTTAAATAATCTTATACTTCGTTTACTAGTTAAATAATCGGTCCATGTACACGCAACATTGAGTATAAATAATAGGATTCGTTAACTCGAGTCGATTCGATTCGATTTTTTTTTGCTCGATTCGATTCGAAAAAATTTAAAATTGAATTTGGTTGCAAAAATAGTATTCGTCAATTCGACTAATTTGAAATTTTTTGACTCGATTCGACTTGACTCGATCGAATACTCACCTCTAGTTAGAGGTGGTTTTAGGCTTAATTTTTTTTTTTTTTGTTGATGCTTTTGAAAAATGTTTCTACAAGAAATGTGGTGAGTGAATACTATGAAAAATAATTCATTTGTTGATATCAAGTATTTGGTATCGTTGTAAAAAAATTGGTGAAAAAATAAAATATCTTTTAGATTCTGGAAATTGGAATTTAGATTTTAAAATTTTAGTTTTGAAATTTAAAAGTTATGAATTTTTTTTTTGAAATTTAAGATTATGAATTAATTCAAAATTTGCTGTTTTGATAATTTAAATTCATATTTGGATTTTAATTAATTTTAAGTCTTAAAAAATATATTTTTTAAATTAAATTATTTAAGAAGATTTTAAACATTATTATTTGAATCGGATTGGATTGGGAAGCCAATGGTTTAATTATGGAAATTATAAATTAAAAGTTAGGGTCTATAAATTAAAACTGTGGAAATTATGGTATAAATGTTTTTGAATATTTATATTGTACTAAATTAAATGTATGAAGCTTCATCATTGTTTTTAGAATTGGATCGGATTAACCAGTCAGATCGATTGGATCGGGAATTGGTCTGAGTTTCAGCCTAAAATAAAGGCTCAAATTGGTTGACTCGTGAATCAATCGAATTGGGTGATTCATACTTTCTTAATCCTTTAACAACGCACACACACTTTAGACACATAGATGCTCGAACACTGATCTCTTAAGATGAACAATATAATCTTTACCATTGGAGCCGCTCGTTAAATTCTATATTATAAGTAATATTAATTATCTATTGTTTGAGTTTTGAAGAAAGTGTGAAAAGAAGAGAAAACAAAAAAGTTTTCATGTTTTTTAATCAATCTTGGATTTCGAAAATTTCAAATTTTAAATGAATTTTGAAATCCAAAATTTAACTCTTATGAAATTGGACTTGGATTTATCCAAATTCAAATAAAACTTTTTATTTGCTATCTCTTTATTTGAATTTTCAAATTCAATTTTTTTTATCCAAATTATGGTTTCCAAACATGGCATCATAGACAATATGTTTATGAAACTTTAAATTTAACGATAACTAACATTAAATAATTTAATATAGTGATATAAATCTAAAATTTTAAATATATTAATCATTTCACCTCAAAATATAAAAGCCAAAAGTTAAAAACATCTAAGTCTCAAGTTTTGCATTTGGGTGGTAAAACATTTTTTATATTTTAAAACTTAAGTATTCTGCAATGCTTTCCAAAACAATGAAAAATGGGCAATTAGAGAATTTGGAGATTTGCGAACATATTTTGGTAGGTTTATAATATTTAGGTTACTTTTAGTTTTTTTTTTGGCTTGAAATTGAATGAGTGGAGATTGGAGTGGGCATCTCTGAATGTCTTTGCTGCTATATGTAAGATTATAAAGTGCTTGTCACAGGAGACTTCCTGATTAATCTTAGTGATATGTTGGATCATATTTAAATTTTGTTCTATAATTTCTTGGGGACAGGAGATGTTGGGTTCCTAAAACAAATGAATGACACACAATATATACTTAAGCGGTGACATGTCTAAAGGGAGACATGCGGAGCCAAATATAGATCCCAGAGTGGAAAGTCATGGCTGATCTTCGATAGTTTAGATGGCCCAAAATAAACCATATGGAAGATGATTGGAAAGGTAAGCAGTCCCTCCCAAAAAAGGAAAAGACATATCAAAGACCGTGTGTGGACCACTCAATTGAATCCGTACTAGGTTCCATCAATCCGCATGTGAAATGTGTTTTGTAGTAAAAGCTTCTTCAGACTTCATGTTTGGTCCAAAGAACCCACTTCTACATTTAAAAAAAAAGGGAGAAAAGGTAGGATGTAAGCATCTTGAGAAGGGATAGGCATGTGTGTGTAACATTTAGAAAAGTGCCAATAGGTTAAAATTTTATGTTTTTCTAGATGGGTTTGTGATTTCAAAATAAAGGGAGAGATTACATATGTTGCCATTCCATTTCATCCACACATTTTCATAATGGTTACATGAACAAAGCAGATTTTAGGTCAAAATTGGTTATGAACAAGTAGCTTTGATTTTAAATTTCCATTGCCTGGGGCCTGTAATAAGTAACAAAATTCAGTTGATGTAAAAAACAAATTAAGAAAGGTAAGGGTATGTTAAATTATTTTCATTTTGATCTTTTTGGAAAATGAAAAATACTAAAAAATTGTGTTTGGCTGGAAAATTAGAAAAGGGATAATATATAATTTGGCACTTGAATTTTTTTCATTTGTATTTAGTTGGTCTTTAAATTTTTTTGACGTGATTGATCCTTGAACTTGTATTCCATCAACTAAGTTGTTAGTTTGTGTTGACGTAACATAGTTAATCAATTCATACATTTTTTGGGGAAGGTGTTTGGAATTAAATTGTATATTTTTATGATAGTAAAATTACAATTTCACTATTTTAATAGCCTATATTATCATAATTTTTAAAGGATTAAATCAAATTTTTAGAATTTTTAAGGAGCTAAAATACAATTTTATCATTACTAATTTAAATTTTTATAAATTATCAAAGAGCTAAAAGGATAATTTCACCATTTTAGGGAGATCTGAGGCCAATTCTCTAGCTCCGCATATGGTGTCAACCTCTCAGAATGCCACGTGATAAACATAATTAAAAAAATAATATATATAAATTAATTTACAAAATATAATATTCTTTTTACATCAAGAATGAACCTGCTAGATAATCATTTGTTCAGGTTCATTACATATGTGTTTATAGTAGTTATATACATATATATTATTTATTTATAAAATATCAGTTTTTAGGTTTTTTTATTATTTTAAGAATATATAAAATATAAAATATAAATTTATAAAAACTATTTAAATATATATAATCCTATAATATATACATATGTAAAACGGTATAAATTTATAAAAACTTTTATTTATAAATTTTTATAACATATATTTGTAATATATAACAAAATTTATAATATAAATTTTAATAATATTTTTTTCGTAAGCCATTAAAAATATATTTTTTTTTATAAATTTCTATGATTTTATAGGCTTTTATATATTTAAATAAATTTTATAAAATTATATTTTATTTATATTTCAAAATCATAGTAACCTAAAAACTGATATTTTATAAAAAAAAATTGAAAAATAAAAAATAAAAAATAAAAAATTATTACAAACACATCTATAATGAACCTGGGCAAATCTATATCTGAACAACCATTTGTCTAGGCTTATTTTTCATGTGAAAAAAATATTGTATTTTTTCTTAATTAATTTATATATATCTATATTTTTTAAATTTATGTTTGTTGTGTGGCATTTGAAAGACTATCACGTGGCACCACCGCATTGGTTAACAATATTACATCAGCATAAATTAATAGTATTAGTGTAGAAAACTAACTTGACTGACGAAATACAAATTCAGAAACCAACTAGGACCAAAAAAATTTAAAAACTAACTAAGTACAAATAGACAAATTTAAAAATCAAATTATGTGTTATTCCATTAAAATAACTTTTAAGAAATATCAGGAAAATATATAAGAAATTAGAAGAAATAAATATTTTTCTTCATTATTTTCATAAAAATATTTCGAAAATTAGAAAAAAAAATTTGAAAATAACGGTAAATTGAATTGACTCTTATGTTCAACTTTAAATAAGAGTTGAAAATTGTTATTTATGTAAGAATTATACTTTACATTAATTATTTATATTTAATACATTAAAATGTATAATTTTATGTACTATCAAATATCAATGAATTAAATCATAATACGTTATTAAAAGTTTAACTTTTAATTCTTTTAATTTTATTTTTAAAAATGATGTCTTACTCTTTGATTCATTGATGATAAATGAAATTATAAATTATTGGGTGTTAATTTTTACATTAGTTACTATAAGTAAATATTTTTTTATTATTTAATTAATTTTCGTATTAGCAAAGAAGTTGATTTTATTGAATTAAAATGCTAAACACACGGGATTTCATTGTTTCAGGTGTGCCCTAGATTTGAGTCACGCTAATCGCATTGTTGTTAGGGTTTTATCCTCCTATTATAATTAAAAAAAAAAACTAACACTACAGCAAAACAGGTTATTAGCGGCGTTTGGACAGTAAACGCCGCAAAAGATAAAGCAATAGCGGCGTTTTTTCATAAACGCCGCAAAACATAAATCAATAGCGGTATTTTTTCGTAAACGCCGCAAAAGGTAAAACAATAGCGGCGTTTATAAAAAAAACGCCGCCAAAAGTCAGAGCATTAGCGTCGCTTCCCATAAGCGCCGCTAAAGGTCAGAGCATTAGCGATGCTTATGGGAAAGCGTCGCTAAAAGTCAGAGCATTAGTTTCTTGCAAAGCACTGCTAAAGGTCAGAGCATTAGTGGTGCTTATAGGAAAGCGTCGCTAAAGGTCAGAGCATTAGTTTCTAGCAAAGCGCTGCTAAAGGTCAGAGCATTAGCGGTGTTTATGGAGAAACCGCCACTAATTTATTTAAATTTTATATATCTTAAATTAAATTAAGTAATAATTTTTTTAATTATAATAGTGTGATTACATATGGTAGTATCTGCTCATACTTTCTTATCCCTTTGACTATGCACACACAGGCACTCGAATCCGGGACCCCAAGGATAAACAATATCCTCTTTCCAATAGAAAAATTAGAAACCTTAGCTGATCAGTCACAAAATATATATTAAAAAATTTTCGACTGAGATTTATTATAAAATTTAATAAATTTAATATTCGAATCTCAACAAATCTTCGTATTATGACAAACCAAAGGGATAAGGATGGTAGCATGCATCATCTAAAAACTCCAATTTCCACCATTGTTATGTATTTAGTGGATGAAACAAATAGACAAAAAAAAAAATCCTAATCAAAACTTTCACGTTAAAGTATATTAGAAAACACAAAATATGAGAAGGGGTTTCAATTTGGTGCCAAGATCAACAAGAAAATGCCATGGATGGGAGTGGCTAGGGTTGTGAAGATAGAAGATAATTTTATAATAGAAAAAATTGATCACGTTAAAAAAGGTGATTAGGAAGAAAAAGAATATTTATAATTGAATTATAAATATGATTAGGAATTAAATACAAAAAATAAAAAAATTATTAACATTTCTAAAATTTTTGGTAATTTCTAAAATTAACATTATTAAAATGACTTTATGTTCCGGTATTTGCTACTCATATGGAATTAATTATTTGACTCAAATCTCCTTATATAGTAATAATGTATATTAATCAATATTTAATAGTTAATTGACTCAATCTCCTCTTAGACTAATATATATATATTAATGTAATATTTAAGAGGTAATTCACTGAAACTATCAAATAGAAAAATATTTAAACTTCATATGTACAAAAAGAATTCAAATTGTTAATAGAGAGATTCGAACTAAGGCAATAAAGAAAAAAAAAACAAGAATTTTAATCAATTAAGCCAAAATCATTTAGTTGATACATTAAAGAAAAATTTTATTTATATTAATATAAATATAATATTGTACAAAGGTTACAAGGATAAAATTAAAGCATTCTAACCATCTAAGTTAAATTAAAAATGTTAACAATTCAACCTATTAATAAATAGATTCGAACCAGGGCAATAAGGCAAAAAGACAAGCATTTTAATCAATAAGTTTAAATCATTTAATTGATACATTAAGAAAATTTTTTAATTATCTTTAATTATATTTATATAATACTGTATAAAAAATAATTTAATTTGTTAACAATGAGATTTGAACTAAGGTCATAAGGAAAATAGGCAAGCATCTTAACCATTAAAGTCAAATAGATTAATTAACATATTAAGGAAGTAATATTATTATATTACTTATATTACGTGTTTTAAAGATTTATCGGACCTATTCCGTACACGTGTCAAATTTTAAAAAATAATACGATAATTCTGTAAAAAAAATTTGTGTTTGCTTCGAGTAAGAAAAAAAAAAGTTTGAATGTTTCAAAATTCAAATTTAAAACGAAAAAATCAAAATTTAAAGGCAAGAAAAGCTCGTTTTGGATGAAATTCAAACATTATTAAAAATGCAAATATATATATAAAAAGATTATATCAAATTTGAATATATAAAAAATTTGTTACATTTATATAAAATTTGAAAATAAATTAAAAAAAATAAGCAATAACAATATTTTTTTCATAAACGGCGATAATGCTTTTTTTTAATAAAACGGCATCGTTTTTTCTCCCTTAAATTAAACAAAAAATCCCCAATCCCTCAAATCCCCAAATCCCAAATTAGAACCCTAGCTCTCTCTATCTCCCGTTTCTCCTCTCTCTGTCCCTCAAACCCCGATTTAACCCTTCTTTCTTCCCTCTCGATCGCCGACTGGTATAATAAAACTTTGCAGAAGCATTTGAATAGCAGCTTTGTTACCACTTTGCAGAAGCATTTGTTACCAGTCATCTTTTTTGGTATTAGTCGAATCCCCAAGGTAATATTTCTCTAACTAAAAATTTACAGTTTTTATGAATTTCTGTTTTTGAATCATGGGTTCTTGATTATCAAATCCCTATTCAAATTGGTGGCTTGTATATTTTTTCCTGTTGTAACTTGAAAATTTAGGGCGTAATTAGCTTTTTCTTATACGATGGTTAGGGTTTATTGTTTTGTAATTGAGGAGTTTTGGATGTTTAGTCAATGATTTGAGCGGTTGTATGGTTCTATTTGTGATAGATTAAAATCTGGGTTGTTTATGTGTTAATTTATGTATTATAGTTCATTCACAATTTCTTTTCGTAGTTACCCTGTATTTAAACCTAGTTCCTATCTGTTTTTAATTGTTCCGAACACGCTCTTCAGGACTACGATATTAGTTTGAACTTTGAATTATCATTGAACCAGTAAGTGAGGAAGAATGTGAGACTTGATTCTGGGTCATTGTTTTTTTCCCTTCATTTGAATGCTCATCTTATCATCTCTAGTGCTTCCTGAAGAAGAAAGTAAGTACCTTCAGAACACCATCTCATTTTCTGTTTTATTTTTTCAAATTGCTTTCACAAATACATTTCTACTCCTTGTTGTGTTTGTATTTGGTTGTTGTTATAGCATTTATTTGAACTATAACAAATACATTTCTGCTTCTTTCAGAATTAGCTTAAAAATACGACTGTCTTGTAGACTTTCTTATCTTTCTGCTCGATGATTATGCAAGCACTACTGCTGCATTACTAGTTTCCTCTCTTTGTACTTCAGCATGACTCTTTGAAATCAACAAACAATAGAAATCCTGTATGACTCTTTGACTGAGGCAAATCTGAAAATTTTTTAGGGTCAAAATTTAATTATTAGTTTTTAAGTGGTTATAAAGAAAATGGGAATGATGTTGAAGAGTCTTGCCTAGTTACTTGGGCAAAGAACCAGTCTTTTTTATAGTCACTAGTGCCAACTGTGTAAACTAAATCTTCATTGGTATACAGTTCTGCATATCTTTCCCAAAGTCCATACTGTCTAAACCTGTCACCACAAAGGTACATTACTACACATATTGACCTGCTGTTTATATGCAAAATTAAGAACATAACCACTGAAAAGGATGAAAAGCATTAAAAAATTATTAAAATCACTTCTTAAAGTAAGAGTGAGGTTTTCATTCATTAAAAAATATATAAGAATAAGATTGCAGCATGCATAGATCTTTATTATTTTTTTACTTTAACTTAATCACTCTTTACGTACAAAATGTTGCTAGTAGCCTTTCTCCTACACAAAATAAAGTAGTAAAAAGGCTAGTGTGCCATGTGCAGACAGAATGGTTGTTCTGGTATGATTATATATTATATATGATATCTTTTGGAAGTATAATACCAGTTTTACAGTTGGCCAAAAGCTCCTGTTTCTTCATGAATTTTCTTTATGTGTGCAGACAGAAGGATTTTCTACCTCCATTGCTTGAGCTACGTTCCTTTTGTAATCTTCTCCAATCTCAGGTATTCCTTTTTACTTTTATTTTGATTCTATAGTGTTTATGAGGTTTCTATTAACTGTTCTGTAATAGTTATTGAGAATTCTTGCTTTTTATAACTATTTTGTTAGTAACAAATTTAAGTTAATTGAAAAAAGGTTTAAAACCAACACCATTAACTATTAAAGTAACCATGATCATGTAGAGAACTCGAGCCTTGTGGCAATGACTTGATCAACAAGAATTCTCTGATTTGGTTGTTTTTATCATTTGGAATCAAGTTTATGGAAACAAGATTATGTGTTATAGAGCATCCAAAAAAATAAGTACCCTTAGATACATTACCTTTCCTATAAATGTTTAAGAAAATAATGAATTTAAGTTGTTAATATGGAAAATAATGTAATGAATATGAATTTTTTTTATATGAACATATATATATATATATATATATGAAATGTGTTATAATTGGGTGAATGTGTTTAATATGTCACTTGAAAGACTTGGTTATTAACATTTACACCAAGACGATTTTGGGACTGCAGCAGTAGTGTGATTTTCAAAATTCATCAAAAATTGTATAAATTGAATTAGAAGTTAATTATTTAAATGTTTAATTACTAATAACATTTAATTAAATAATTAAATATTTAATAATTTAATAATTTAAAACAACTCAAATATTTAATTAGTTAATTATATTTAATTAAATATTTAATTATTAAAAATAACCCAAATATTTAATTAGTTATTTATTAAAAACAATTCAAATATTTAATTAAAATTATTTAATTATATTTAATTAAATATTTAATTATTAAAAACAATCCAAATATTTAATTATTTAGTTTAATAATTAGTTATTTATTAACAACAACCCAAATATTTAATTCAAAATATTTAATTATTTAATTATATTTAATTATTAAAAAAAACCCAAAATATTTAATTACTTAATTATTTAATTAGTTATTTATTTGCAACTATGAGCATATAAGTATTTCCATAAAATTTTTCCATAATTAAATATTTAATTATTAAAAAATCAAATATAACAACTAAATATGAATATAAGTGACATTTAACTAAAGAAATAAACTGTGATGATTCTTTAGTGTCATATGACACTATAGGCATAAAATTTTCCTTCTAAGATTTAAGTAAAATATTGTCACTAATATATATTTTTAAATTTAAATCTATTTACAACACTTAAATAACCATAATTTATTGTCAACTTTAGACTTCAAGAACTACGAAATGGATAAGAGTTAGATGCAATTGTCAAGGGTAAGCGTCGACTATCGAAATGGAGTGCAAACTTTTCTAAATTTTGCATTCAAAATGCAAGCAAAGAGAATATGATTCTTTGCTCGTGTAAGAATTGTGACAACATCAATTGGCATATTCGTGAAGTTGTCTACGAACATCTAGTTGTTGATGGCTTTATTCGGGGGTGTAAAAAATGGATTTTCCATGGAAAGTGTACACCAAGTAGAACCTCTTCAACGATTAATCCGGGTTATCCTCATTATGCTCATCATCAGTATGCTAGAGAAGATGACATAAAAAATTTTGCCTTTTCCAGAACAAAACTTAAATGAAACTATCCCTAGTACTAGTACACAATTTCAATGTGTTCGCCAAGATGTGGATGAAGATATTTACGAATCATAATGTAGTAAGATTTTACGTTTTTAAATAATATGTAATATTATAATTTAAATCTTGATCTTGTTAAATATATCAATTACTATTATTGTTATAATTAGTTATTAATATTTCAACTATTTTATGTGTATTGCAGATAATATGCCTAGAAGAAAATTTTGAGATCTAAGTATTATCCAAAATCCTCTGAATTTGGAAGAAACAAATAGTGATCAACAAATTGCTATCGGATCGTCGAATGTTTCGGAAACTGAAGAAAATCAAGGTAATGTTACGTTTAATTTTCATGCATGTTCACTTTTATTTTTTATTTTTGTTTCAAATTCTAATATTAACAAATACAATTTTTTTAGCTGAATATTCTGAGAGGCGTAGAACTCGAGGACGTACTCTATTAAAGGATTTATACAGTCTAAATCCTGAGGAGCGTGTCAAAGTATCTGCAAATAGTCATGGTCAGCCTGTTGGATCAGAAGCTCGACTTTTGGGAGGATACTTGGGCATTGTAGCACGAAATGACAGTCTGTTGCCAGTTAACTACAAGTCATGGCATCATATGCCTGATAGTAACAAAAATCAAGCTCTCGATAATATTAAGGTAATAAAGTGAATGTAATTTATAATATTTGGTTTAATTTTAATTTATATTTATTTTTTAAACTTATGTTATTTGCAAGAGAGATTTATTTTAGAGGTCTCGGACGATTATGTGAAGAAATCATTAGGAAAGAAATGGAGAGACCATAAGAGTACTATAAAGAAAGATTATTTTAAGAATAATACGAGCCTCGAAGATAAATTGCGAAATGTTCCGTCGAAAATGCTGAGGTACCAATGGGAAGAATAAGTTAGATTTTGGAGCTCAAAGAAAGGAGAGGTATTATGTACTACTAAACTCTTATAATTATTTCGGTTTATAGTATTTATTATATACGTAATAATAATTAATGTAGTATCGTGAGCGTGTTAGAACTATAAGTAGGCAAAAATAAAAAATTCACGCACACAGTTGGATCGAGAAGTTTTGCTTGTGTAGCTGTTGATGAGGTATTTTGAATTTATTAATTATTTTTTACTAATTAATATTTTTCTTACTATAATGTAGGAGCAGTTGTCAGGTCAAAAAGTTGAGGCGATCTCTTATGATTTTTGAAGCTACAAAAATTATGGTATATTTACTTAATAAAATTTGAATTATTTTGAATATTTATCATGGTTAATTATAATGGTTTAATTTGTCGTTTGTTATGCAAATAATGGCAAGTTATGTTGCATTTATTTGAATATATATTTCGTTTCTAACTCTTTCATTAACTTATTAGGATAAATTAAATGATAAGAAGGCGGAGTATGAAGCGATAGCTTCAAGTGATAGCTCGGTTAATCTAGAGGACATTGATAATCGAGTTATTATTGAAATTTTGGGTTTTGAAAGATATGATCGAGTTCGATTTCAAGGATCTTTTGTTAACCTATCTCGATATTTTGGATCCAGCTCGTAAAGATACATGCCTTCGGGGAGTCAGAATCAAGCTGAAGTTCAAAGGTTAAGAAATCAAATGGCTCATATGCAATCGAGCACAATTGAGCAAATTGCTCAACTTAAAGAGGAGGCAGCAGAGGCTCAAAGAAAATATGATGAACTTCAGTTATAACTTAAAGCAGAGGCAACAGCGAGGGAAGTGGAGGCAGCAACAAGAAAAGCGAATGAAGCAGAGGCAACAAGAAAGTATGACGAACTGCTACAGCTTCAAAATATGATGAAAATGTTTTAATAGAATCAATCGCAGAATCCGTCATCTTAGAATTTTTTTTCTTATTATGAGAATAATATACACAATACTACTTTTGAAAATATTTTTATTTATTTATTAATTTAAATCATATGCATATTTTTTTCATTTATCATTTACATTTAGATTTAAAATTATTAGTTGGATTTGATTTTACAGGAAAAGATATTGAAAATTCGGGTTCTATGTGAATTAAAATAAACTGTTAAAATTTGTTAATTTTAGCGGCATTTGTGAAGAAAACACCGTTAAAGATCATGTTTTTTAGCGGCGTTTGTGGGAGAAGCATCGCTAAATGTTGTGCTCTTTAGCGGTGTTTGTGGGAGAAGCGTCGTTAAAGATCATGGTTTTTAGCGGCGTTTGTGGAAAAAATGCTACTAAAAACCATGTTCTTTAGCGGCATTTTTTCTTATAAATGCCGTTATTTTTAGCGGTGTTATCTTTATTGGCATTTTTTTGCAAGCGTCGCTATAAACTCAAAAAAACGCGGTTAAAAACCTATTTTCATGTAGTGTAAATACACGCTGCCATACATTAAAGGTGCTCTAATGTCATTCACAACAATGACTAATGTCATTCACAACAATGACTTTCATTCACTACTAATATTTCCTGTAAAACCAATTCATTCCTTGCCAACCATACTCTAAATCATATTCTTCATGTCTATTTTACAATCCATGACAATTATCATGTTGAAGAATTTTCTCCAAAGTAACCAGCGGCACATCAAAACTATGAGCACCAAGTCATTAACCCCTTGCAAATTTTTCCGTTGCATAATAAGAAACAATCTCATTTTAATAGGTCCTAAACTACTCTCAACACTGAGTTCGATAAACATCCACTATCTTGCCGGTTCAAATAGGAAACAATTTATTGATAGTCAGTCTCTAGCATAACCTTGCAAGCTACTAATATTCTTAGTCTAATGATTTGATTTATATGTATTTGTAATTTTTTGAACAAATTAGTTTAATAAAATATCCATCGAAATCATTAACATCTTCATATAGTAATCTCAATAGTATTTGCACACAAAGCAAATGAAAGCAAATATTGACTCACTAATTATCTAGCGTTTAACTAATATTAAATGATATTATGTGGTCTGATCGTAATATGGAAAGATAACTTATATTAGAAGATAAATTAAACACATCATTAGTAAAATCAGAATTGAGCAAATAGATTGAAAGACTAATATGTCATCTATCGAGTCCAATTAGAGAGATACCTTATCTTAGGTATTGAAGCAAATGACTCCAAAAAGATAAAGTTATAGATGTGACTGACTAGACCAACAGTACATCAAATAGGATCCAAGTAGAACATATCCTAGATCCGTTTATGAATTTATTCACATGTGACGTTCATAGTGTGGTCTACCTTAATCCTATATGGATCATGTATACATGACTCGTATACTTTGATGTAAATGAAAGCTTAAGTTCAAATAGATAAAGAATTGTAAGCTAGTGCGTTGGGTATATGACTTTTGCATGATGTAGCATCTTTCCACTACAGTGGAATTCATAGCCCCATAAAGGGTAATTGATATCCTTTCATCGACATTAATGATAGATGGAAATTAATGTCCCAATGGGTCATTTGTCTTAGTGATAAATGATTTAATTATTATTTGATAGTAATTGATTTTTCATGAAGATATAATGGGTACCATAAGATAAAATAGGATCACATTGGGAGAGAATTTATCCCAAAGAGATTAATGATACCTTATGAGGGTAACACATTTATGACAAAGTCATTGGATGAGCACTTATTTAGTAACGTTCGTAATGATATATAATAAGGGAGAGCTCGGTCATAATACTTCGGTGGAATGACTTTATGACTAAATAATATTATAATTATTAGGCGAAGAGCCAGAACTTAATTACACATTATTTGAGCCTTAATTATATATGTTTCTCCGCTAGCTTAAGATAACCAGAAACGAATTACATGTTGAACCTATAATATGGAACGAATGAAAATGATGAAGAAAAATAGATTGCATGTATCACTATCCGGGGTGAATGAATTTTCTTGCTAAATACAAAAGATGACTTGAAAATTAATTTAAGTTATTTGAATTATTATTTAATTAAATAATTAAATAATTGAAATTCAAAGTGAGAATTAGATTAATTAGTCATTGTGGATTTGTTGAATAAGAAAATTAAATGTATTTCCCTAATAGATTCTAATACTATAAAGTTACTATAACTTTAACAGAATTAGAATTAAGTTAAGAAAATAATTTAATTGATAAATTAATTTAGTTAATTAAATAAATAATATTTTGAAAATAGAAAATAAATATTGAGCTAAATAAATAATAAATGTTGGATAAAAGTCTCAATAACACATATAATTGGACTTAATATATAAAAGACTCAATAAGACCATAATACATGTAAGGGGCGACAACCCTAGTGTCTTCATAAGGTGTTCAGTCACCCCTTAGTCTTCTACTTGTAGTAGAAGTTGTATTTTTTATTTAAATATTATTATTTAATTAGATCTTACTAAATTTTTTTTTTTGTATTGATACTCTATAAATAGGACCTATTTAATTCTATTTTCTAGAAAAAAAACACATAGTTTTCGGTTAAAGAGAGAATTAACTTTCATACTAAAAGTTGATAAAGTTTTCCATCTGTGCAATTGGTTCATAATACTTTGAGCCCACACTTAAAATAGTTCATGGTTTGAGACTAGTCGAGAAGATCATTCGATAGAAAGTCGAGATCGACTTAACCGCCTCATACAAAACATATATAATTTCGATTGAAGTTTATTACTATAAAATCTCAAAATAATTTACTTTTAAAGAAAATTTTTAAATTTCTATTGTGCTTGAAAACACTGATTTTTAAATTGATTTGTTTCAATACAAGCCTTGTAACACCCCCATACCCGACCCAATCACTGAGTCAAGGAATTGTGATGTCACATTCGTTGCCAGAACAACTGCTAAAAATTTCAGAATCAATTTATCATATTATTTAATTAATGAAGATCATTTACTCATTTTAGTAAATATTGAATTTACGACAGCATTAATTATGAGTTAAAGGAGCTTATTAAAACATCCACAATTGGTCAAAGACCAAATTATAAAGTCTATAAAAATTTTGGACTGTCGTCGTGACGTTGGGGTTTCACGTCGTGACATGGCAAATTTGTCATCATGACGTTGTCTCTATTTCCACACTTTTTATTTATTTATTTATTTTATTTCATTACCTAAATCGTATTCGTATGTCATAATCGCCACTTCATTTTACATATCATCCACTTACATCTATTTCTAATCTCAAGTCCTCATAGAAACATGATATTCAATCAAAGATAACGAAAATTATAAAATTAACACAAATATTTAAGTTTTACAAATAAGACATTGGAGGACTTACACTTTCAAAAGTAATTTACCCACTTTATATATATTTCATATTTATTTTTGAATTTTTCCAATCAATTTAATTCTTCATAATTATTTCAATATCATATCAATTAACAATTATTCACTTATTATTATCAATTCGTTTAAATATACTCACATGTATTAATTTTTCCTTCACTTATAACCATTTCGAAACATTTCAAATTCATCTACTATATATATATTTCCTCTTTCTCCTCCTCTCCATTTCACATCCTTTATGTATATATATATATTTATTAGAATTTTTAGCTTTTAGTATAGAGCATGTTTATATGTAACAATACATTATCTATAATTCCAGTATTTATTTATGTGTTAATTTTAAAGCTGTCCACTTGAGTCATAATCATTAAATTATTTATATCTTGAGCTACAAAATTTGAAATTAAGATCCGCTTAATGTTTTTGAAACTAGGCTCAAATATCTTTTTACCATAAAAATTTCAGAATTTCTACTTTATCCAATTCGTACAGAAAATTCTTCAAATTTTCCCCTTCTCTGTTGCTTGACAATTTTCGACCTTTCTTTACTAAAAATTAATTATCTATTAGTATAGGGATCGGATGATGTTTCTCTTGAAAATAGACTCATTAAGAATTTAAGCATATAAATTTCAGCCTATAATCATTTTTTTACAATTTTTTTATGATTTTCCAAAGTCAGAACAGGGAAACTCGAATATACTCCGACCTTGTTTCACAAAAACTAATATATCTCAAAATATACAATTCCGTTTCTTTCACCGTTTCTTTCATATGAAACTAGACTCAATAAGATTTAATTAAATATTTAATTCAAACTCTAACTAAATTTTTATAATTTTTGGTGAATTTTCAAAGTTAATTCACTGTTACTGTCCAAATTGTTTTAATGAAAATGTTTCCTTTTCCATGTTTCTTTGCACTATGTTTCATTCAATCACACATAATTGCCGTACTTTTGATTACTATGCAATTTAATCACTTATGTTTTTGTGTAGATTACATATTCATTTCTTAATCTTAATACTTTTCACCATACAAATCACATTCTCTCTTACCAATTTAGTGTTTTTAAGCCTTTATTTTTCATCAAATACTTTCTATTTATAGTATTAGATTAAATACATGTATTATACATCTCACTCAAAACATTTTAACTCAATCTATTGAAATACAAGTAGGTTGAGTATGAAACTTACCTCATTTGTCAAGAATTTCTTCCTTTCTTCTTCATTTTCATGCATTTCTCTTCTTCACCACTTTCCTTCCTTTTTCTTCTCATTTTCTCCTCTTTCATCTACTATTTTCTTGCTTTTAAATTGATGAACATATTCTCTAGAATCTCTACTTCATCTTCTCTCTCTAATATCTAAGGAAATTTTAAAAAAATTGGGTAAAAAGATAGGTTTTTATGAAAAAAGATCAAATTATAAAAAAAGAAAAGAAAAGCAAACTTCCTTTTCTCACCCTTTTACTCATGTTGGAAGGATGATAAATTTCCTTCATCCTTCTTTTCTTTTTATAGTACCATTTTTTAAATAAAATAATAATAAATATCTAAATAAAATATTAATAAAATAATATTTAACTAATTAATTAATGAAAAATATCACATAAACATATAAAGATTATTATTAAAATTTAACATATTCAAATATTTGAAAAAATAACTTCTAGTTCGGAATTGGATTTAAATGCTAATTATCAAATATTAAACAAATTCAAACATCATACAAAACCGATTCGTATTCTTCAAGAATTATATTAAAAAGTTTGGATTCTTGAAATTAGTTTTCAAGGAAGTTGATTGGATTCTTGGAAAAGTTTTGTTTTTTATATTGTTTTTAAATAATTTTTTATTTTTCTTGTAATTTTTATTATTAATTAATTATAATATTTTGAATAAAATTTTATAATTTCTATATATTTATTTTTAAATATTTATTAAAAAAAATTAGATGATAATATTATTGTGCCGTCATTAATTGACACGTGATGAACAACGAACAGTTAACAACTTTGGGCTTTTTTAATAAATTTTATGATGTAATTCATTTACGACTTTATTAATTACATATCTGCTCAACAATTTAATTTCAAATTAATAAAGTATTAAAATTACAACTATTGTTATTAGTTTAAAAAAATTATATATCTTTCAATAAATATACCTTTTCTAATTATAATTATAAATATAATCTTAAAATTAATTAAACCAGTGTAAGCTTACACCAGTATACAAGTTTATTATAAAAAGAAAAGTACAAGCTTAGATTTTTATATGAAGCAAAATACTCTCATTTTTTGTTGAAAAATAACAATCTCATTTTTCTCACGAAAATAGTAAAAATATAAAAAAGAAAGTTTGTCATTGTAAGTTTTTTGCATATTTTCCATTTTTGCATAAATTTTAAGATTTTCCATCAATTTCCTTATTGTTATGGCAGCTTTCTCCACTTTCCCTCATATCTCCTTTTACCCTAGAACACAAGATGGGTTCCCTTACATAAAGCTTCTTTCATTACAACAGTCTCTTCTCAGCCCCTCTTTCTTTTTGGCTTTATTGTATGATGATGAACATGTTCTACCCACGAGCCACTGATGAAACCCTTTTGTAAACTAAGCTTTTCACCTTGTTGAATTGATTAGTTCATTTTTGGGGTGTTTTATAATACCATCTATATTTTAGGACACCCTCTTGAAAAATGGCAGAAAATCTTGATTGTTCAGCCTCAAATCTTCTCTGTACAGAGAACACAAGCTCTTGCTTTGATCGTGATCGTGATTTTAATGCCATAAATGAGTTTGGGTTTTCTGCTGATTGTCACCACCACCTTAAAAACCAAATCTTTAATCAACGACACCGCTTTCTTATAAACAACAAATCAATTTCTTTGATGGGTAGCTCTGGTTTTGCAATACAGAGTGATGATAGAATCAAAGAAATGATTGAAAAGGAGATAGAGCATTTGCCTAGAGATGATTATCTTAAGAGGCTGAGAAGTGGGGATTTGGACTTGAGTGTTAGGAGAGAAGCTCTTGATTGGATTTGGAAGGTCTGTGATCTTCAAAATCAGTTTTATTCTTATAAAACTCCTCACATTGTATTCTTTTCTCATCTAAACTCCTCACTTTCTGTGTTTCTCTTTGTTATCTTATTCAATTTCATTTTATTTCTGTAATGGAATTTATGTTTTGTTTGGATCAATCAATTTCTGAGCTATTGATAATGTGCCATGAATGATGGTCTCGTGGTTGGTGTAAGAAATGGTTAGATCATCTATGACTTAACTTTTTCATTTTTGATCAACAGACTTGTGCTTATTACCAGTTTGGACCCTTGAGTCTTTGCTTATCTATCTACTACTTGGACCGATTCCTATCAGTATATGAATTACCTGTAAGTTCAGCCAGGTTTGGTTCTTTCATTTCTTACATCATAATCATTTCCATTTGTTCTTTTCGCATCATGATTTTATGTTATTTTTTCAATCTTTTGGGATGACATAGAGAGGTAAAACATGGACGGTACAACTGCTGGCAGTAGCTTGTTTATCAATTGCAGCCAAAATGGAGGAGGCAAAGGTGCCATTGTCTGTAGATTTGCAGGTGATTAGAACATGTAGATTTGGTTTGATGTGTTTGGCAATAGATGTTATTCAGTTCCCTGACTGTGTTGGATTTGTTGTGGATTTAGGTGGGGCAACCAAGGTTTGTGTTTGAAGCTAAAACAATATATAGAATGGAGCTTTTGGTTTTAAGCACATTGAAGTGGAGAATGCAAGTTATCACTCCTTGCTCCTTCATTGACTACTTCATGAGTAAAATTTGTAACGATCAATGTCCATCATCAACTTCAATGTCTAGATCATTACAACTAATAATGAGCACAATCAGAGGTTTCTATCTCACTGTCTATTTTATTCCTTGCGTTACAAATTTTTTGTTATTTAGGATAAATGGGGTCTGAACTTTGGACTGATCCAATGAATGCAGGCATTGACTTCTTGGAGTTCAGACCTTCTGAAATAGCTGCAGCAGTGGCAATATCTGTTTCAGGTGGAATGCAAACATTAGCCCTTGATAAGGCTATTTCAAGTTTCATCTTTGTAGAGAAGGTAAAAAAGAGAAAAAAAACATAAGAAAGTGGTGCCCACATGAGTAATAACTCAAGAGAGGACAAATTTGTTTATGGTGTTAGGTCTTTTCAAGATCTTGGCATTTGATCTTTTCAAGTTTATTGTTTGATAAGTCATTGAAGTGAGAGTTCTCTATATGTTTGGTTTGTGGGACTTGTTTTTGCAGGGAAGAGTGTTAAAGTGTGTTGAAGTGATGAAAGATTTGTCATTGATCAAAGGGCCTGCTACAGCTTCTTCATCAGTGCCCCAAAGGCCCATTGGGGTGTTGGATGCTGCTACATGCTTGACCTGTAAAAGTGATGAAATAAAAGTTGTGCCTTGTGCAAATTCTTCACATTCATGTACCCCAGACATTAAAAGGAGGAAATTAGACCACCACCACCACCACCACAACAACAACAAATCATCCCAACTGGATTTCAAGTCATGAGATCTGAATTTTGCCATGCCCCCTTTTCACACCCTTTTTTGTCCAAAAGATCAATTTTTGGTTGAATGGGAATTTTGGTGTGGTTTTGAAGCACAAAGAGAGAGTGAAAATGGGAATACAAAAAAATTAAGAAAAAATAGAAGGTGAAAAAAACATTATTTCAAGTCCTTCCATGCTTAAAGCATGAAAAGAGAGGAAAAAAAAGTTGTCACCAGCTGTTTATGTGGATATCAGAGGCAGATGAAATGGATGATCGTGGAGGTGTTTTTAGTTTAGATGGAAATACTATACGTTTTTTTTTCTTAAATTTAATTATTATTTGTTGCAGCTTCCAATTATATAAATGAGAGAAGAAAGTAGAGAGGTAAAGAAAAAAAGAATATAAGTTTTTGTTTAATATGGTGTTTTCAATGAAAATGAAATTATAAGGAAATATATGGCAATTACATTACTCTGTCTAAATTTGTTGGAAGCAAGAAGCGGTGTCGTTTATATGCGAGTAGAAAGGGGGTGAGAGCGACCAACATCGGGTTGGACTTGGAAATCAAAAGGTTAACGGTGGGTGTGGGTTGGACCCTTTCAGCATGCCTTATTCATTGATTATCATGGAGCTTCCTTTCCTCACTTTCACATCAACTGTTTACACGTGTTTCTTTTTTTATTCTGTTTTAATTTCTTTGATTTTATTCGTAGCTCATGAATTAATTTTTTTTTCATTTTTTTTGTAGTAATTCATTTTAATACTTAAAACTATAAGTGTTCATGGATCAGAGTCGGGCTAGGTTCGGGTTAGGTCTAAGCATGATATTAACATGCTTTATGTTTGTTCAAGCTAAGTCCAGTTCAAAATTTGAGCTTAAAATTTTACTCAAACACACTTATGTTTGCAAAAGATTAATCCAAATTTATTTTAGACCTATAAATATTATTTTTTTAAATTTTTTAAAAATATTTATTTATTTTATTTTAATATTTAATAAGCTTATATATTTTTTATTTATTAAATTTTTTAGTTTGTCATCTTAATATTATTTTAATGTTTACGTTATAGTAATATTATATATTTAGTATATGTTTATTTTTTTAAAATATTTTAAATTACATAATATATATATATATATATAAAATAATATAAAATATTATAAACTTAAAACGGGTTGAGCTGATTATAATTTAAACGGGCTTAATTTTTTTGCCCAAATTCATTTTTGAACTTAATATTTTTACTTAAACTCTCCAAAATTTCATACGAACCTTTAAATCTAAACGAGTAATCCGACACATGAATAAATTTGCTTAAAATTATCATTAGTCTTAATTTAGTTTTAAAAAGCAACAAGTGGATGATGTCATTTGTACTGTATAGCGTTCTTATTATCTGTTTTTTTCAAGTTTTTTTGATAAACTTGACAAAATGATAATTTAATTAAGTACTACACCAAAACAAAAGTTTAGATACTAAAATAAAAATGAGTATAATTTACGGCTTAAATAATGAATTAATTTAATTTTTTATTTAAAAATCAGGCTTGAATAATTCATATAATTTTAGATTTAATTTATTTTCTCTAATTAGATTTTTTGAATTTTGAAATTTCACGCAAATTGTAGTCGATAATTCATTAATTGAACTTTTAGTAAATTTATGGAAATAATAAGTTGACATGATATGATAATATGTTTGGTGAGAATTGAAATTTTAAAATTTGAAATGTACAAGAACTAAAAATGTTAAATAAAAGTACAAGAATTAAATCTACAACTTTTGCTAAGTACAAGGACTAATAGCGAAATTTAACCTTAAAAATTATGTTTTTATGTTTAATCTTTATTTATTTTCTCTTGTTCAAATGATAGTGTTGGTCCTTCTGTTACGCAAAAATCTAGGATTAAGTCTCTATACTTTAACTTTGATATAATTTGATTCTTCTACTTTTATAATGTCGTTAGTTATTTCAAGTAGCTAACACTTTTAACTATTCAAGTTAAAATAACAAAGCGTATCTTTTATTGAAAACACCCCTTCTATCCACGTCAAGACTTAATCACTCTATTGGTAGCAGCAGCCCGAACATTCTCTCTAAGATTCATGCGATCCAATTCTTGCCTTTGGTGTTCGTTCTCCTTTGAGATTGAACTGTGGGTGTAAGGTGTCCACTCTGGTTGGTAACGATGTTCTTTGTCTTTTTTTGTGTTGGCTTACACATTTTATCGTCGTTTTCCTTGTTCGATCTCTCACTTTCGTGAAGAACTTTGTGTGGCTTGACTTTCTTATTCATGCTCATGGGGACGAAGAGGGGGTTTCACATTGGTGCAGAGGTGTCAGATGATCCGTGAGCCGGTGCTCTTTGCTTTGTAGTATTGATCAAGGTATTTTGTTCCTTTTGTCTTTCTTGGAGGCTTTTTTCTTTTGTATTATTTTGCGTTGTTTGTTTGGATTTTCTTGATCAATGTTTCCGGGTCTTTGTTCTATCAACGTGGGGGTTGTTTCTTTAGTTTCCGTGGTATGTTCTTGTTCTTTGACACTATTGATGTGACATGTTGTTATTTCTTGTACGGTGCTACTGTGGAAGGGTTGGGTGCTCTGGTCGAGGATTTTGGGGTATCAATAGTGGGTCTATGCATTTAGCATGTCAAATGCTTATTCGTCGGAGTTTTTTTCATTCAGTTATTTCCACTTTGCATCTAGGGTGTAGGGTCCGTTTATTGGTTCTTTTACGTTTGATTGCATAATTTTGCATGCAAAAGTCGGTGTTTTACGTACTTTCTCTAGACAATATTTTTTACTCGACTTTTTAGCCTTCTTGCTTCTCTGTTTAGCTTACGAGTGGAAGTGGTTCCAAGTATCTCTTACCCTGATATTGCTTAAGGGTTCTTTTACTTTTTTGGTTTTGTGGCTCTATTTTCTTGTTTTCCTTTGCTGTTTTGCAGGGGTTTATGGTGTTTTGTTTTCTTGTTTGTGCACTTTTCTTTTCCGACTGCGACGCTGGAGTGGGTGTTGTCTTATTCGGAGAGGGCTGGCTGGTACAATGGACGAGGAAGACCATGAAATGCTTGCAAGACTGAAGTTTTTGGAGGAGTTTAAGAAGATCTTGACCCAAAATTCCTCAAGCATGGTAATGAAAGGCTGGGAATATTGGGTGATGGGAAAATTACTGACGTATGAAAAAGTGAACAAGGAGATGTATAGGGTCCTCCGTTCACTATGGTATACTAATGATTGGGTTAACTTTGTGGAGGTTGGGGCTAGGTGTTTCTTGATCAAATTTGACTTGATGGACGATCGTGAGAGGATCTTCAACCTTTCACCTTAGCTTTTCAACCAACATGTTCTCTCAATGGTCCTGTTCGTCAGAGAAAAAGCTTAGGATTCATTTTTTTTTTGTTGGTCCTATTCTAGATGAGGATTTACAATATCCCTCTAAAACTCATGGATAAGAAAATCGCCATGAAAGTAAGGGGAGTAGTGGGAAGAGTTCTTGCCATTGAATGGAGGGATAAAAGGGGGTTAGGTTGACTTTATTAGAGAGCGTGTGCTGGTGGACATAACGAAACCACTATGGAGGGTAGCTTGCTTGGTGGACAAAGAGGGTAGTGAGATCACTTGTGTGCTGAAGTATGAAAGGCTTCCCATATTTTGTTATATATGTGGGAAGATTAGTCATGAAACAAAAAAGTGCATGCTGTATTCGCAAGATGACAATTCTGCCTCTTATCAATATGGTAGATGGATGAGGGTGCACCTCATACCTGCTGGTCAAGGTGGGGGCAAATTACGAAATGGGGTAGAGCTTGTGTCTGATGAATTTATCTAGGAGGCTAATGGGCATCAAGAGGTGTCAGAAGGGCACCAAGAAAACGGGGTCAAGGTCTGCATGCGGGATAAAGCGAAGTCATCCGAGGAGGCGTCAGCATCCTGTTCGCCAGCTAACAAAGCCCCTTGTTATGTTTAAGGGATAAAAAGGCTAAAAGCAAAGGAAAAAGGAAAAAGAGTTGAGGGTTTAATGAGAGCAATGATGGGAGCCCAGTTCGTGTGGTTAAAAGGAAGCTAATGGAGGGTGTGTCCCCTTCGAAGGCAGAGGTTAGCGACCAGCCCCGTCGGGAGCAATGAAGCTCCTATGTTGGAATTGTCGTGGGTTAGAGAATCCTATGAAAGTGGGTGAGTTGAGGCAGCTTATTGCTGCCAACCGCCCCAATGTGATATTTCTCAATGAAACTAAACTTAAAGCTTGTGATTTTGACAAGGTTAAAAGAAGGTGTAACATGACAGGATGTTTTGTTATAGATTCGAACAGAAGTAAGGGAGGGTTGGCTGTGTTATGGGATGATGAGATTAGTGTGGATATCCAAAGTTACTCATCCAACCACATCGATATGCTTGTTAAACGAAAGACCATGACAAATTTTAATTTACGGGGATATATGGCCATCTTGAGCTTGGGTAACGACACCCCACTTGGAACTTGATTCGTGAGATTGGTGGCAGTGTCAATGAGGAGTGGGTCATGGAGGGACTTCAATGAAATTTTGGATGACTCAGAGAAGCAAGGGGGCAAGCGTAAAGCGCGGGTGGGGATGGACGACTTTCGAAAGACCTTGGATGATATGACCCTTGTGAATGTGAAATCGGACCGAGGATGGTTAACATGGACCAATAATCTTAGAGGATGTGGGCTTGTTAAAGAGAGACTAGACAGATTTGTGGCTTCTCTTGGGTGGTTAAGACTCTGCCCCTTTCTTTCCTCGGACGTGTATAGACAAGCCCACTTTGACCATGATGTAATCATATTGGATACTCTTGGAAGGAAACCTAAGGACATGGTCAGAGACCTTAGGTTGAGCTTCCATTTTGAGGCGTGTTGGGCTAAAGATAGAGGGACCAAAGAGATTATTATGGAGGTTTGGAACAAAAGGTGTGGAAATGTGCTACATGGGTGTGATCTGGTTCATTCTTCCTTAGGAAGCTGGCATCGGAGTAGGTTTAGGGACAGTAAGTGTCACTTAAAAGATCTTTGTACGGAGATCAATGAGATAATCGATGCACATAGAATCGATGGCAACACCGAAAGGTTACGCTATGCTAGGGAAGAGTTGGCTGGGTTATACAATGCTGAGGAAACTTATTGGGCCCAACATTCACATATATGGTGGCTAAGGGTAGGGGATAGATATAACACCCAAAACTCAAAAATCATCGCCGATTAGGGTTCCAATGTCTTACTACTAATTTATCACTGTTCATCTTTAACATCATTTTATTCAGTTTTATTTATTTAAAAAATTACACTCAACACGTCATATATTGTCATTTGGTTATAAACACAATTCAATAAGGGTAAAAATGTCATTTTTGATATTTTTGGAGACTTTTACCGGTACTTGTTAGACAAGTATCAGTAGTTGTCAAGTTAGTAAACAGTTTAGGAATAGTGCAGACTTCTACCAATACAAGTGATAGTTCTATTGACACAAGTGACTATACTATTGAAATAAGTCTTACTTCTACCGATGCTAAAAACTTCAGAGAGCTAAAAGTCTCACCCTGCTACTTCTACAGATACTTCTAAACACATAACTATCGATACTTGCTATTCAACTACCGATACAACCCAAGTTAGTGAACAACCTCTATCCTACCTTGTAATTATTCCGATACATGCTTAGGTTCTACCAAAACAAGTATGCAGCATCTTAAGAATCATGCTAAAACACAAGTTTATCAACATGAAACATTCATGACTTCATTATGCATTAAGCCAACACAAAATACATAGATTCCAAGTCATTACATAATACTTTTAAGTCTATACTCCAACTTCCACAACATGCATTACTACATTTATCATTTCATCAACATAACCTGGTTTTCACAATCTCAATTACATAAAACAAAAGATAACATCATCCTATACATGCCATAAAACCAAGTAATGTAAAAACTACCAAACGAGCTCCGCGATAGTGTGACTTCGAGGAGATGATCCGATCTTCAAGCAGTAAGGTAACTCTACAAGACAACAATAACATCTTTGGTAAGCTTCATAGCTTTGTAAGTTCGAAGAGTTTAAAGAGGTACCAATAATTTTTGCATAAAGCAGTTATAACTCAACCGAGCTAGCATGATCTGTTGTTTCCTCAAATCATATTTAGTAATTCAACTTTTTTTGTCTATAACTTTTTTGTTACCAGTACTCGATGCTGCTTACACGAGCTATCAAGGACTCGTAACATATGTGGTAACCTAGCTATCGATATGGTGTCTGTCAGTAAACTGTCCCCTAACGATGCTGCTCACACGAGCTGTCAAGAATATGCATTTAAGCATAAATCTCAGCCATCATAGGGCATATAATCCATTTAGGATTCATATCTCTTTTTTGACTCATGATGCTACTCACACGAGTTGTCGAGGACTCGAAACATATGTTGTACTCCAGCCATCGCGTCGGTTTCATTTCAATAGCTTTAAGCCTACTATCTCTTTCGTTTAATTTCTTCAAATCTCTTTGAATCCAAGTGCTTCTCTTGGTTAAACAATGATAAGATACATACAAGAAATATTTAAGTACAAAATTTACATCACGAACTTACTGGACTAAATTGTAATTACGGTTAGACTTTAGGGACTACTCTACTAATTTCCCTTTTTCATGATCTGAGGCACGATCGTAGTCTACATCCACAAATCATCCAATTCTCACATTAAATCACAAAATCAGGTCATCAACAGAATATAGTCCTTTTTTGGAAAAATTATAGTTTTACCCCTAATATTTTCTTTTTATTCAATCTAGTCCTTTAAATCATAAAACATGCAAAAATCCTTTCCCTTACACAATCAATAATAGCCAAAATCTTTAGGGTGTTTACCCAACTCCTACACACAATCATTTCATAATAATACATGTATTTTCATCATTTTTACATTTTAGTCCTTAAACTCTAATTTTAACAAGAATCACTTTACAAAAAGATTCAAGCCTATAATCAAACACACAAATCCATCACAAGATTTCAAGAACAAGCATTTTCAGCAATGACAACTTTCATAACATTTGACAGATTCACAAATTAGTCTTTAGGTAAGCTAGATTAAGCTAATACAGACTTAAAAACATAAAAAAATAAGTAGAAACGGGTGAGAAATCACCTACCAATCGAAGACTTTGCTATGGTTGAATGTTCTTTTATGGTTTTTAGGGTTTCTTAATGTATTTGGTTGAAGAAGATGAATTAATTTCTTCTTATTTTCCTTATTCTTTAATTTTAACCTATTTATTAGTAAATTACTAAAATGCCCTTAATGAAATATTAGATTTTTGCCATTCAAATACCCTAAACTGTCCACTCACAATAAGGAGGGTCTTTTTTACCCTTTAAGGACCTTAGTTTATCTTGTAATTAGCATCAATACCCTTAGCTAAAGGAATTTCGCTTTTGCAACTTTTGCGATTCAGTCATTTTTACTAAATTAACTATCTAAATAGTAAAATTTCTAAACCAAAATTTAATACGATGCTAATGACACCATAAAAATTAAAAATAAATAAATTTATGACTCGAATCATTGGAGTTGTGATTTCGAAATCATTGTTTCTGACACCACTAAAAATCGGGCTATTACAACTTTCCCTCCTTAGGGAAATTTCATTCCGAAATATTTTACCAGCAAACAGGTTAGAATAATGTGATCTCATTGTTGCTTATGTTTCCCAAGTTGTTTCTTCTAACCCGTGGTGATTCTAGACCTTAATTAGAGGTACCCTTTTGTTTCGTAGCTCTTTTACCTCTCGGGCCAAAATTTTGACTGGTTCCTCTGAATATGATAGATTCGACTATGTCTCAACCCCACAGAGTGTAATCACATGACAAAGATCTAATTTGTACCGTCTTAGCATCAAAACATGAAGTACATTATGAATCTTCTCAAGTTTCGGTGGTAAAATTAGCTTATAAACTACAAGACCAACCCTCTTGAGGATCTCATACGGCCCAATAAATCGCAGACTCAGCTTGCCCTTTCTACCAAACCGTAACACCTTCTTCCAAGGTGAAATTCTCAGGAAAACTAGATCTTCAACGAAAAACTCTATATCCTTACTCTTTAGATCTGTATAGGACTTCTGTTAATCAGACGCTACTTTTAAACAATCTCGGATTACCCGAACTTTATCCTTTGTCTCATGTATCAAGTTGGTCCCAACCAGCTTCGGTTCACTTAACTCTGTCTAATATAACGATGTTTTGCATTTCCTAGTGTATAATGCTTCAAATGATGCCATTTTAATACTAGATTGATAGCTGTTATTATAAGCAAACTCTACCAGCGATAGGTATTTCTCCCAGTTACCATCGAACTCGAGTATACAACATCGTAACACATCCTTTAAAATTTGTATTACTTGCTCTGATTGATCATCTGTCTGCGGATGATCTGTAGTGCTAAAATTTAACCTGGTTCCCAAAGCTTCATATAGCTTACCCCAAAACCTCGAGGTAAAACGTAGATCTCTGTATGAGATAATAGATGTTGGTTCTATATGTAGTCGTGCGATCTCTGATATGTATAATTTAGCCAACCTTTCAAGTGGATAATATACCCAGATAGGGATGAAGTGAGTTGACTTCGTTAATCTATCTACAATTATCCAAATCGAATCTTTCTTTCTCGGTGTCACCAAAAGTCCTATAACAAAATCCATAGTAACCCGCTCCCAGTTTCACTCGGGAATGAAAATCGATTGCAGCAACCCAAATGGTACATGATGCTCTGCTTTCACTTGCTAACATATCAAGCTTCTAGTTACAAACACTGAAATCTCTCGTTTCATACCAGACCACCAATACATTTTCTTCAGGTCGTTGTACATTTTCGCACTTCCCGGGTGAATGGAATAAGTGCTACTGTGACCTTCTGTCAGAATGTCTCGCTCAAATCTGGATCATTCGGGACACACACCTTGCCTCTATAATACAACATACCCTACGTATCCACTGTAAACTCTGTAGTGGCATCACTCTTTATCTGCTCCCTTTTAGCTATAAGCTTTGGATCATTTCCTGTAATTCTCGAATCCGCTGTAGAAATAACTGTCTCGTCTTGAGTTCAGTAATGATAGAACCATCATTCTTTAGGAACATCGAGCATTCATTGCTCTCAGTGCAAATAATGACTTCTGGCTTAGGGTATCAGCAACAACGTTAGCCTTTTCCGAATCATAAAAGATCCCAAGGTCATAATCTTTTAATAGCTCTAAGCATTGGCGTTGTCGTAAATTTAACTCCCTCTGAGTCATTAGATACCTCAAACTTTTATGATTAGTATATACGTGACATCTCTCACCATGTAGATAGTGATGCCAAATCTTTAACACAAAGACTATGGCGACTAACTTCAGATCATGAGTCGGATAGTTCTTTTCATGTGGCTTTAATTGAGGGGAGACATAAGCTATCACTTTCCCGTCTTGCATTAAAATGCATCCAACCCACTCAAAGACGAGTCACTGTAGACAACAATTTGTTTCCATGACTCTGGCTGCATTAGAACCGAAGCTTCTGTTAACAACTTTTTCAACTAATTGAAACTCTGTTGGCACTTGTCAGACCAAACAAACTGAATATTTTTCTGTAGCAGCTTCGTCATCGGTAAAGCTATGATAGAGAAATCTTTCACGAATCGATAATAATAACCTGTAAATCCCAAAAAATTGCGTACCTCAAAGACATTCTTCGGTACTTTCCAATTTAAGAATAGCTGAGACTTTGCTTGGATGAGCTCAGTATCCCTTTCAAAGATGCTACATGCCCTAAAAATCCATCCTCTCAAAGCTAGAATTCACATTTACTAAATTTTGCATTTAACTTTTTTTTCGTAAAATCCCATAACATTTCTCTCAGATGTTGAGTATGCTTCAACTCTGTCTTGGAATAGATCAGTATATCGTCAATAAACACAACTACAAACCTGTCTAACTGAGGTTGGAATACTATGTTCATCAAATCCATAAATGCTGCTGGGGCATTAGTCAATCCAAACGACATGGCCAGGAACACATAATGTCCATACCGGTCCTGAATTCTGTTTTCATTATATCGCAGTCTTTCACTCGTATCTGGTAGTAACCTGAATTGAGGTCTATTTTGGAGAATACGGTTGCACCCTTTGACTGATCAAATAACTCATCAATCCGAGGCAACGGGTATTTATTCTTGATTGTCACCTTATTCAGCTGCTTATAATCTATACACATCCTTATCGAGCCATCTTTCTTTTTCATGAATAACACAGGCGCACCCCAAGGTGATACACTTGGTCATATAAACTTTCTGTCTAACAATTCTAGCAATTGAGCTTTCAACTCTTTCAACTCGATCAATGCCATTCTGCATGGTGGAATTGAGGTCGGAGTGGTGCTAGGTAGCAAATCAATACTAAACTCTACCTTTCTGATCGGTGGCAAACCCAATAATTTTTCTGAAAATATATCTGTAAACTTATTAGTAACCGATACTTATTCTAACTCCGTTCCTTTACCTCAAGTGTCTAGTATGTATGCTGGGAAGGCTTTACAGCCTTTCGGACCATTTCCTGCGTTGAAATAGTAGAAATCACTCTAGTTTTACTGTTCAATCTACTGAACTTAATTGTGATCACTTCACCTATCAGGCATTTCAGATTAATCTGTCTTTGTTTGCAGTTTACCACTATATCATGCTCAGATAACCAATCCATACCCAAAATCACATAAAACTTGGTGAATGGTACTAACATCAGGTCAGCAAGAAATTCACAGCCTTAGACTTTCAGTGGACATTTACGACATACCATGTTAAAAATGACACTATGACTTAATGGTTTTGTGACTTGAACATAAAATTCGATCAGCTCGACAAACAATTTCGTATCAATTGTTAAGGTAGTATAAATATATGAATGAGTCAATCTCGGATCAATCAAGGCACACACAATATCATTAAAAATATAAAACATACCAGTCACAAGATCGAGAGTGATAGCCTCTTCTCTAGCTCTGATGGCATAAGTCCGTGCACCTGTTTATTTTATCTTTGTTTTCATTTAAATTCTCACTTGCACTACTGCTCTACCCCGGGCGTCTGCCTTTCTGTGGAGTAACTGGAGGGTTCACACTTTGATCTTCCTTTGCTTTAGAATTCATCGGGCAATTTCTTATGAAATGATCGATACCTCCATATCGGAAACAAGCTCCCTTAATTAATCGACATTCACCTAAATGGATTATTTTACAATGCTCGCACACTGGTTTTGGCACATTATAAACATTAGCCACGCTATTAGCTTGCCGACTCTAAAATTTGAATTCTGGTGGCCTTGATCGGCTCCTACTCAAAAAACCGAAAGAGACTGCTTCCTAGACTTCACTATCTTTAAATTTCTTCGGTGGTGGCATTGAGAAGGTTCTGGTAGGATTCTTCTTTCTAAACTCTCGAAATCTCTTCTCTCTCTGTCTTTTTTGGTTGTGTACTTCCTTCACTTTCTGTGCTTTGTCTGTCACAATAACAAGTGGCCATATTTCTGAACCCCTTACCATCATCTTTATCTTATCGTACAAACTATCCTTAAATCGAATACACATAACCTCATTTATAGGTATGATCTCTTGTGCATATTTGTTGAAAAATAAAAATTCCTATTCGTACTTTGGTATAGCCTTGTTTCCTTGTCTCAACTCTAGGAATTCCTTCTTCTTTTTTATCCAAATACTGCTTGCTAACGTATTTCTTTTTGAACTCTAATTGGAAAAATTCCCAACTTCATTTTTCGGCATTACTGCTACCATCATCGTTTACCAATTGTAAGCCTCGTCTTTTAATAACGAAATAACACACCTCACATAATCTTCAGATGGGCAATCATTTCATTCAGTACCCTTAGGGTGTTTTTCAACCAATACTCAACCCTAGATAGATCATCCTCAGCATTTTCGCGAAATTCTTCTACCCCATACTTTCTTACCCTATTCATCAGAATAAGACGCCTCTATTCTATCACAGGAGGAGGTGGAGGCCTTACCGGAGGTTCCACAGGTCGGGCAACAGGCTGTGTAGCTGGAGGTAGAGGAGGTGACACCATAGGATTATTTTGTATATATTTTGAGAACCACAGTCTCATTAAGCAAAGTAACATGTTTTTGGCTTCACTTTCTATCATTAGCAAGATAAGTGCCCCATGACTAGCCCCAAAATAACTTGTCGGGTCATTGCTGTTTACCTCGTTGGTCTTGTCTCTTTCAAAATCAAGCATCTTTACTTTTATCTGTAAAACTATGGTTAGATCAGATTCATTTATATCACACTATCACAGATTCATATGACATGTACTACTAGATCATTTAATACAATCGTTACAATCCAAAAAATAGTTAAACCATAAGTTCTGATACCATTAAATATAACACTCAAAACCTAAAAATCGTAATCGACTAGGGTTTCGATGTCTTTCTACTCATTTATCACTGTTCATCTTTAACATAATATTATTCAGTCTTATTTATTTAAAGAATTGTACTTCACACGTCATATATCATCATTTGATTATAAGTACAATTCAACAAGGATAAAAAAGTCATTTTTGATATTTCTGAAGACTTCTATCAGTACTTGTTGGACAAGTATCGATAGTTGTCAGGTCAGTAAACAGTTTAAAAATAGTGCAGACTTTTAACGATACAAGTGACAGTTCTATCGACACAAGTGACTCTGCTATCGAAACAAGTCTTACTTCTACCGATACTAAAAACTCTAGAGAGCTAAAAGTCTCACCCTACTACTTCTACTGATACAAGTATACAAACTACTGATACAACCCAAGTCAGTGAACAACCTCTCTCCTACCCTGTACTTCTATCGATACATGCTTGGGTTCTACCAAAACAAGTATGCAGAATCTAAAGAATCATGCCAAAACACAAGTTTATCAACGAAAAAATTCATGATTTCATTATGCATTAAGCCAACAAAAAATACATAGATTCCAAGTCATTACATAGTACTTTTAAGTCTATACTCTAACTTCCACAACATGCATTACTACATTCATCATTTCATGAATATAACCAGGTTTTTACAATCTCAATTAGATAAAGCAAAAGATAACATCATCCTAGTTCATGTCATAAAACCAAGTGATGTAAACACTACCAAATGAGCTCCGCGATAGTATGACTTCGAGGAGATGATCCGATCTTCAAGCAGCAAGGTAAATCTACAAGACAACAATAACATCTTTAGTAAGCTTCATAGCTTAGTAAGTTCGAAGAGCTTAAAGAGTTACCAATCATTTGCATAAAACAGTTATAACTCAACCAGGCTAGCATGATCTGTTGTGTCCTCAAACCATATTTAATAATTCAACTTTTCTATCTATAACTTTTCTGTTACTAGTACTCGATGCTTCTCACACGAGTTGTCGAGGACTCACAACATATGCGGTACCCCAGCCATCGGTATGGTGTCTGTCTGTAAACTGTCCCTTAACGACACTGCTCACACGAGTTTTCGAGAATATGCATTTAACCATAAATCCTAGCCATTGTAGGGCCTATAATCCATATATGATTCATATCTCTTTTTCGACTTACGATGTTGCTCACACGAGTTATCAAGTACTCGCAACATATACGGTACCCCAACCATCGCGTCAGTTTCATTTCAACGGCTTTAAGCCTACTATCTCTTTCGTTTCATTTCTTCAAATCTCTTTGAATCCAAGTGCTTCCATTGGTTAAACAATGATAAGATACATACATGAAATATTTAAGTATAAAATTTACATCACGAACTTATCGGACTAAATTGCAGTTACGATTAGACTTTAAGGACTACTCCGTTAATTTCCCTTTTTCGCGATCTAAGGCATGATCGTAGTAAATCATCCAATTCTCACATTAAATCACACAATTAGGTCATCCAACACAATTTAGTCTTTTTTTGGAAATTACAATTTTACTCTTAATATTTTCCTTTTATTCAATCTAGTCCTTTAAATCATAAAACATGCAAATAACCTTTCCCTTACACAACCAACCATAATCGAAATCCTTAGGGTGTTTACCCAACCCCTACACATAATTATTTCATAACAACACATGTATTTTCATTATTTTCATATTTTAGTCCTTAAACCCTAATTTTAACAAGAATCACTTTACAAAAAGATTCAATCTTATCATCAAACACACAAAACCATCACAAGATTTCAAGAACAAGCATTTTCAACAATGGTAACTTTCATAACATTTGACAGATTCACAAATTAGTCCTTAGGTAAGCTAGATTAAGCTAATACGGACTTAAAAACATAAAAATCAGTAGAAAAGGGTGAGAAATCACCTACCAATCGAAGACTTTACTATGGTCGAATGTTCTTCTATGGTTTTTAGGGTTTCTTAGTGTATTTGGTTGAAGAAAATAAATGAATTTCATCTTATTTTCCTTATTATTTAATTTTAACTTATTTATTAGCAAATTACTAAACTGCCTTTAATGAAATATTAGATTTTTGCCATTCAAATACCCTAAACTGTCCACTCACAATAAGGAGGGTCTTTTACCCTTTAAGGACCTTAGTTTATCTTGCAATTAGCATCTAATACCCTTAGCTAAAGGAATCTCGCTTTTGCAACCTTTACGATTCAAACCTTTTTACTAAATTAACTATCTAAATAGTAAAATTTCTTAACCAAAATTTAATACGATGCTAATGACATAATAAAAATTAAAAATAAATAAATTTACGACTCGACTCATTGGAGTTGTGATTTCGAAATCACTATTTCTGACATTACTAAAAACCAAATTGTTACAATAAAAACACCCGATTCTTCAATGTTCGGGCTTCTCATAGAACTAAGAAAAATAGCATTGAAGGGTTGATGGATGGGGCGGGCAGATGGATCACAGACCACGAGGGCATATGCAACGTGGCGAGGGACTATTTTGGTGCTCTTTTCAAGTCTGATTGTAGCTCTAATATGGACCAATTTTTGAATGTCATTCCCAAGTGTATCACTCAGGAAATGAACGATACTCTCACGAGGCCGATCGAGGACAAAGAGGTACTTGATACCTTTAACCAAATGGACCCTAGGAAGGCCCCTAAATGCAATAGCTTAGTCGGTTTATTTTTTTTTTAAATTGAGGTGTGGTGGGTCAGGACGTGATGAGCTATTGCAAGAAGCTGTTGGCTGGTGGCAGAAGTGTTAGGGAAATAAATGACACGATCATGGTACTAATCTCCAAAGGCGAGGATCCTAGAGACATGACAAAGTATCGACCAATCAACCTGTGTCGGGTTATCTACAAGGTGGTGGCCAAGGTTTGGGATAATCGACTTAAAGTTCTTCTGTCGAGCTGTATTTGCCCCAACTAGAGTGCGTTCGTGCTTGGGAGGATAATACAAGATAGCTTTATAATTGCTCACAAGCTAACTCATTACCTCTAGAGTGCTAAGAACGGGCCTAACAAAGGGTTCATCGCCAAGCTCGACATGAGCAAGGCGTATGATCGCGTGGAGTGGTGCTTTCTCGAGAGGATTCTGATTCGCATGGCATTTAACAGTTTGTGGGTCACCAAAATTATATAGTGCGTTCGATCCGTCAGATATATGGTGAAATACAACTTGAGACTCTTAGATATCATTTATCCCGAGCACGGCCTTCGACAAAGAGACCCTATTTCCCCTATCTCTTTTTATTTTGCATGGATGCCTTATCTCGTTTTCTTATTCATGCTTAGAATGTAGGGTTAATGTGTGGGATACGAGTGAGTCAAAATTATCCTCGTATAAACCACATATTTTTTTTACTAATGACACCCTATTGTTTATTAGGAATAACTAAGGGGACGTGGAGCATGTTAGGGATATCCTGGCTAAATTTGAAATTGCCTTGGGCCAAAAAATTAACTTGGCTAAGTCTTCCCTTTACTTTAGTGCTAATACCCCGAGTAAACAAAAAACCCTCTCTGGGATTATTCTTGGCATGCAAATAGTGGATAATTTGGACAACTATCTTGGTTTACCCCTACATGTTAGAAAAAACAAAAATAAATCTTTTCGTTTCTTATTGGACAGATTTGTCAACAGGATCAAAGGATGGTCAAAGCGGCTACTTTCACGTGAGAGAAAAGAAGTATTTTCCAAGGCTATCTTGCAATCCCTTCCCACTTACCCATTTTCTATGTTTTTGCTTCCTAGAGGTCTTATCAAGATACTAAAGGCTAAAGCTAGGAGCTTCTAGTGGGATAGTAAGAAGAGAGGTTATGGGTGAGCAATGCTCAGCTGGGACAAGGTATGTATTCCAAAGGGCATGGGTGGTATGGACTTTAAGGATTTACGGCTATTCAATATTGCACTCTTAGGTAGGCAGCTTTGAAGGATGATTCATAACAAGGAAACTTTGTGGTATCAAGTCATGTTATCTAAGTACTTTTCGAACGTGGATCCTTTCACTCCTAAGAACATCGATAAGCCCTCTTACGTTTGGTTGAGCATTTGCACAGCAGCTAGTGCTTTGGGGAATGACTTTGGATGGTAAGTTGGTGATGGGAGGAACATTCTTTTACGCAGCCATCGATGGGGGTTCAAAGGCCTTGATGGCAGCTTCATTTTACGTCTTGCTCAGCTTGGCCAAGCTTGTGTGGTTCGGGACCTTTGGATCCAGAATAGTTACAAATGGAATAAGGACAAAGTAGGGTAACTTTCTTGCAAGGAAATGGGGCGAATGATCTATGAGTTGTCCTTGATTCAGCATGGCCCTGAAGACAAGATCATTTGGTTCCATGATCCGAGAGGTACCTGCACCACAAAATCTAGCTATTCTTGGCTCGTTTTAAAAAAGGTGGGGTTTGGTCCACACAGATTCTTTTGGCGACTTATATGGAAGCTTAAAATTCCTCCTAAGCTTAAGATTTTTGTTTGGAGAGTCGGTCATAACCTTCTTCCTACTAATGCTAAGATTGCTACTATCAACCAAAACCACAACAGCACGTGCCCTCAGTGTAATAATTCTGTGGAGACGTTTGTTCATGCCTTTAGAGATTGTGATCATGCGAAGGCTATTTTAAGACTTTAGGGGATTGATGGGCATATTCTTAACTCTGACCGGGAGTTTGAGATCGACTGGCTGGAGAGCTCTATAAGGCTTTGTCGATAAACAAGCTTTCAAGTGCCTGATTATGGTTCTCTAGAATTCCTGGAATTTTAGAAACAACTTAGTGTTTCGGGGTTTGCATGAGGAGCCTAAATTGATATGGGAGGGGGTTGTGAATTTTAATGAAGAGTTTCGTATCCACAACCTTTATAATGCTCCTATGATTCCCAACGGTGAGATTCAAGTAAGCTAGTCGAAGCCTCCTAATGGTATTTTTAAATAGAACTTTGATGCCGCTTGGAACGAGTGCATTGCTGGACTTGATTTTATTTTATGTGACTCCGATGGCTTTGTGCATGGTGGAGGCTTGACTGTCCAAAATGACGTGGCTGATTCTATGTGGGCGGAGGCTTTTGCTTTCATGCAGGGTATCACGTGGGCCAAAGAAAAAAAATTTATCGACCTCGTAATTGAGGGGGATTGCACGACCATCATTAATCGCATCAACAGGTCGCTTGATGATGTCACACTGATGGGGTACTTGTTGTGTTAGTGTCAAAATTTTATTAAGGACTTCAATTCTTGTACTGTTAATTGGTGCCCGCGTACAAGTAATAGGGTAGCCAATCGACTAAGTAAGATAGCTTTAAAAAGAAATTGTAATTACACTTTTAATTTGGATTTCCCTAGTGAGATCCAAAATATTGTTTTGACTGATTTATATTAATAATAGTTGAAGTGGCCTTCAGGCCGTTTTTGTTAAAAAAAAACACTTAATCACTTTCTAACAATTTCATTTTATTCCTATTAAAAAGTACTATTTCAAATCATGACATTGTAACAATTTTTATTAAATTATTGATAAATTAGATAAAATATATCATATTCAACTTATTTATCTATGAGTCGATTCATAAAAAAAACCTAACCATTTCCAAAAAGAATCTATATATTTTTTAATTATCGCGTGGTTAAAATAAATCAACTTAACATATTTTTTTAGCCTTATGATAAGTAAAAAATACATTATTATTTTAGGATGGTTTTTTTCGGAGTTGGGTACAATCATAGATATTTAGTTGAGTATGATATATTCTATTCAAATTATCAATAATTTAATGAAAATTTTAATGGATAAGGGCTAGTTTGGAACAATTTTTAGTAGAGAGATTAAAATGAACTTTATAAAGTAGCATGATAAAAAAAATGATTAAATTGATCGAAAATGATTAAATTCAATTCATGCGGTTTTGTTTATTGGATTTTAATTTTATTTAGTTTTGATGTGTTAAATATTAAATTTATTTATAATACGAAAATAATAATTAGAATAAACTACACCTGTTATCACTTGAAAATAAATTTGTCCTGTTTTGATAATTTTTTTTAATTTAATCACCCTAAATAAAATAATTGTACGAATTATTTAGTATCATTAAAATTTTCATTTTTAACAGATTGTTAATGTAAGACATTAACATTTTGAGTGACTGATGATTATATTTTTTATTAACTTTTAACTAAAATTCAAAGAAAAGTTTGAACTAATTATAAAAAATTACCTAAAATTTAGATTTTGTTAATGATAAGGTGACTCAATTTAAAATCATGTACATGTGACTGATCAGCAAGTTTAGAATTTAAAATGGATTGGTTGAATAAACTTTAAAAAAAAAAAAACCTAAAAAAAGTATGAACTCAGATTCTGCATTCTTTCTTGGGAGGTAAAGAAAAAGAATTTTCCAGTCAATGACCGCAGGCTTTTACTGTGAACTGAAACTCAAATGGCTTGTTAAAGCATTGGTAAAAGGGATTCAAATACTTTACAAACAAGTAAAGCGTGGATAATAATATTTATATTAAGAATTAGGTCAAATTTACTGGTTTTTATTTCAAGTCTCTTTCATTTTTTGGTTTTTATAAAATCACTCGTTTGGTACTTTTTACTTTGCCTTTTTTTTTTTTTTTTTTAACTTTCACTTTCACAAACATAATAGATTTACAAGTATAATATAAATATAGAAATATGTTAAAGTAACTATACCTAAAATCAAATTAATACAAAATATAATCGATGAAGAATCGAAAAAGTTTGAACATAATTCATTCATAATATATGCATATGTCAATGCTAGAGATCTACACATTGGTAAAAGTATTAGGAAAGCCCTTATATTTAGGAGTAAATTGCATTTCGATTTCTCTATTGAAAAAATGGGAAAATTAATTCTTATAAATTTCGTAATGTGCAAATTAATCCTTTCGTTAAAATTTTCTATTAAATAATGATGTGAAACATGCTGAAATTTATTTTTTATGGGTAAACTATAGAAATAATCACCCAACTATGCATTTTGTTTTATTTTTGTCACCCAATTATTAATTTTTTTAATTACTAAACTTTTCGAAATTAAATATTTTAGTTACATTGAGTTGATGTGGGCTTTTTTTTTTTTAACAAAATTAGCTCTATAATATTTATACATTCGATCAATTTGATTCTAAATATAAAAAAAATAAACAAGTCTAGCCTTAAATATTTACAAAATTTATCATTTTAGTTCTAATTCTAAAATTTCAATAAATTTGACCCTCAATATTTACAATATCTATCAATTTAATCCTAACTCTAAAAATTTTAAAAATATTTTTTTTTCAAAAAAGTTATTTTTAGCCTTTTATAATCTATCAGCTAACTAGTGATGTCAACAGGGCGAGGCAGGGTGGTTTTGTACCCACCCTGATGCTCTACCACTATGCTCCGACTGGATTTGATCCCCGACTTTAAAAAATTCAACCACTCTAATCCTAAACCCAAAAATTAAGAGCATAATTGAATCCGATCCAATCCAATCCAAATCGAGTTTAATTTTTTTATTTTTAAATTTTTGTAAAGTTTTGATTAATTAATTTTCTTAATGAAAGGTTTTGGTTCTTATTAGATTTGCATAATGATTTATCTCTAGAGTTGTGTGCTAAAGTATATTTACACACGTGCTATGATTACAACATAGAAGAAAAAAAGAAGAATAAAGATTCCTTTAATAAATTATTAAATTAAGAAGATAGAAAATGGAGAAAATAACCTTATAGGGGTGAAAGGGGACTAGTATAGATGTGGTAGAATGAGACTACTAGTGATAAATTTTAGGGATTTTTAATTTAATTAATATTAACTATGTATAAAAGGTAATTTCATAAATATATTAGGGCAGGGTGGGCAGTTTCAACCTTTACCCAATCTTGACTATTTTTAAAAATTAACTTGTCATACCCATACCCTCAACTTCAATAGAAAAAAAATGACCTTTTCAAGTTGGATTGACTCGAAATTCATTAGATTCAGGGTTTTTAATATCCCTATAGTTAATCCATGTGAGATATTAAAATAAGAAAAAAAGAATTATCTTTCAAGCGACTTGCAAAAAAACTCTAAAAAGTTAAGATTAAACACAAAAAAATTTAAGATCCAAAAGAAAATAAAGGAATTAAAAATGTTATCTGTTTTGGTCGTAATGCAGCCAATTATTCATAATAGGTTCCAAGTCAATTGGTTTGGTGCAATGTAAAACCTAAATTATAGTAAAAAAATTATGCAAGTGGCTTGAAAGAGGGTACACTTTTTCTTATTTTAATATCTCACATGGGTTAGCCAATGGGTTATAAAGGGTTACAAATGAATTTTTTTAAATATTTTTGTTAATTTTTAGACTTAGGACTAAATTGATAGATTTTGTAAATGTTAAGGGTCAAATTTATTATTTTTTTAGAATTAGAATTAAAATGACAAATTTTGTAAACATTGATGGCTAAATTTGTTGAATTTTTTATATTTAGGATCAAATTGATAGAATGTGTAAACATTAAATGACTAACTTTGTTACTAGACGAATAAAAAAGTCCACATCAGCTCAAAGTGATTAAAATATTTAATTTTAAAAATTTTAGTGATTAAATCGAAAAAATTAATAGTTGAGTGAAAAAAAATAGAATGAAAGGCATAATTGGGTGACTATTTTTATAATTTACTCGTAAAAAAATTTCAACATTTTTCACGTCATTATTTAGCAAAAAAATTTAACGAAAAAGTTAATTTCTACATTTCGAAATGTAACTAATTTCTCCATTTTTTCAATAGAAAAACTGAAATGCAATTCACCTTTTTAAATACAAAGGTTTCCCAATACTTTTATCCCCACACATTGCACTTGTGGAGAATGGATTGAATGAGACTGTGGTGTCATTTCTATATTTTTTTATTAAAGAAATGACAAATTAAATTTTTACTTTTAATTCTCAATATTTTTAAAATGATTTGAATTTTTTTAAAAGAAAAAAATATAATTTATCATTTCTCTATTAATAACTGATGAAGATGACATTAATCACAATTTCATAATATTATTTTATATATAATGCCCTATTTAAATATCATAGTGTGTATGTCATGTCATGTCATATCATGTCATGTCTAAATATAATAAGTGATGCTAAAACACATCACCAAAAAAGGGTTTGCTTCAAAATGAAAATACACATTTCGAAAAGTCAAGAAAGTAGATTAGAAAACAGAAGAAGATAAAGAAGAAACATAGTTTGTAGCTGACATTGGGAGACAGCAACAGGCATTTGCTGCTACAGAAAACCAACAAGTAAAAACATGAGAGACAAGCGTGTTGAAAAACATCGATGAAGTAAATTTGTAGATATAAATTAAACATGGCCGTTGTTAACAGGATATGAGATATTTACACCAAATATTTTTCTTCTTCTGCACACTCGCCCCTATATATGCTTTTTGTTTCTTTTATTTACTGCATTTGGGACCCAAAGTATGTGTTAAATCTCATTGCTTAAACACAAAATCTCGAATTTTCATAGGCGAAAAAACAAATTTATCAATTTCATAGGATTCTCTGTTTAACCATGGAGTTAAGTAAACTAACATATTATTATTACTATTATTATTATTGACAAAATCAAACTTGAAATCTAAGCTATGGGGTATTCATTTTGGTGCGTAATACTGTAAACCTCAAATAGGTGCAGGTAGGAAGTTTCTATGACATGGTCGTGATTTGTGAAATATCATTAGAATTATTTGTTTTTTCCCTTCCTTTCTGTTTCTTTTGCATAAGATGGGGATGTCACGGCTCAAGAATTAAAGATTTGTAAGTTTTCTTAAAATGATATTTTTATATAATATTATTTAAGTTCTTGATTGAGTTATTGTTACGAGATAATTAAACACTAAATCAAACCAATAAAAATATGTATATAGTGTAACTTGAACCCATGTAAATTAGATAGGTAAAACCTTAAAAAATTAACACTCAACCAAAGATTCATTTTGATATGTTTTTTTTTTTCATTTTTATTTTACTATGCATAATTTATTATCTCCATTAGTTGTATATATTAATAATTAGAGTCCATTTAGTAGTGTTAATATGATGTATTTATGTGTTTAAATTTCGTATTACTCACAATTCAATCTAATTTTTAGGCATAATGACTTATTTGACCCTCCAACTTTATATAAAAAAAGTCATATTAGACCTTATTAAAGTTTTCACCTTTTTTTGCCCTTAAACTTGCATTTTCTATCAAATTATCCCAAAATGAATGAAAAGGTTAACGTTCCTTTAGACTTTACTGACGTTGCATACATATGGATTGTCATGTGGATGACACATCAGGGTTGATTGACTCTGATAAGTTAACCTGGGTACCATTGAGTGTGAGAACTATGATGGCTCAGTGAGAGGCAATGAGGGTCCGACACAAGTGAGAGGAGTGCCGAGGGATTGTTTTGGGAATTGGCTACTTGGTTATTCTAGTTTCTTAAGATCATGTTCATCCTTTGAGGCAGAATTGTGGAAGGTGTTTAAGGGGCTTTTGAGGCCTGGAGGTTGGGAGTTCGTACATAGGCTCAAGGTTAATTATGACAGTGTGAAGGTAGTATAGCTTGTAACGGCACAATAGAGCGATAGTAATAACTCGTGACTAATTCGAGATATCAAATTATTATGCAACAAACCTTGGGAGGTGGTCTTCAAATATGTTTACAAGAAGGCTAATCAATTGGCAGCTGGTATGGCGAAGCTTACTCAGTCATATTTTATAGATGGCATAGTGTACCAACCCTTTAGTGCACCTACATGATTCAACAGGTACTCGGTATGTAGATAAAAGTGTTTCTTAGGCTTGATTAGCTGCTATTTGCTAAAAAAAACAAAATTTACGAAGACATTTTAGAAAAAAAAAAGGGCTTTTAAGTATCTTACATACTATCAATCAAATAGTAAAATTTTATATTTTAACTTAATGAACCCAACATAACAATTTAAGCTAAATAATTTTATATTCCAATAAACTTCTCACAAATGATGCATTTCATTTGTTGAATCTTAGATTACGTTTCGTAATAGAATTATGGTAGTGTAAAATTACAGGTGGAATATAATATTACCTTATTTGGCTAGGATGTAAGATTTATGTATTTGATTAACGAAATGCACAAATACTTTTTTTTTGAAATAAATAACTGCTTGTATTGAAGAGAGGAAAGGGCACACCCCAAAGAAAGTACATAGGGAATCAATACATCATAAAGACAATTAAATGAAAAAGAGATGAAAACAAATCAGATAAAACAAGAAGAAAATTGCAGAAGTAAAACAATCCTTGCCCTTTCAAAGCAGTAAATCTGTCAACATCCATAGCCAAGCATTGATGAGAAAATCCAAGAACCAGAGGCGAACAAGACTTTAGATTTGTGCATCGGAGTGAAAATCTAGGATTTTCGACACTCTAAAGCCCTAAATCTGAGAAGAGAAGTCTTGTACCCTATCCATAGCGACTGTCCTCTCCACCGCCTTTGAGGCTTCTTCCATCCAAAATCGTTCACCTCCCAGATGACGACCTTCTTGAGCCAAGGTATGAGCAGCTTGATTCACGTTTCTTTGAACATGATGGAAAGATATATGCTCAAACCCATCAATTTTTTATAAAATGTTTAAGATAATCGGGCTGAGCACTGAATTGTCGCGATCTCTTGCATGTAGCTTTTTGATAATCATCATTGAGTCTCCTTCCACTTGAATGCATCGAAAACTCGCCTCCTAAGCAAATCGAACCGCGACCTTGCACGCTAGACTCAGCGACAAAAGTGTCACAGATGTGATGATGTGGAATAGTACATGCCCCCATGATTAGACCGAGATCATTTCTTGCAATTACTCTCGACCAAGATGCCCGTTCCTGTATATGAAAAGCAAAGTCAAAGTTTAGTTTAATAAAACCTTGAGACGAAGGCTTCCACAGAGGTTTGGTAAGATCTTGAATCTTATTATCAAAACAATCTAACCCTTCAATTTATGCTAAATACCCTAAAATACAAGCCACCATGTCTTAAACAGATTTGCACCATCCATCGTGAACCAGCCTGTTTCTAGCATGCCTAATAACCCAAACGGTAATAGTCATAATCTTTCGTTTTCTGTCACTAACATTTTTATAACAAGCACATAACCAGTCTATAAACCCAAGAACACTACCATGCGAAATGTTAGCAAGGTGAAGCTCTTTCCAAATTTTTACAGAATCTGTACAATCTTGAAACAGGTAAGATATAGTCTCTTCCTCCTTTTTGCAAAGTGGACATCGAATATTTGACGCAATTCACCCATTGTAAAGATTATTGTAAGTAGGGAGAAAATTATTGTAGCACTTCCACAGGTGTATTTTTATTTTCCCCAGAATCTGTAATGACCAAATAGAGGAGTAAAAAGTTTTAGAAACAGTGGCTATAAGATTTAATAAGAACTTGTTATAGATAGGGATAGTCTTGTAATAAGAACTTGTAAGATCTCTTCACAGAGTAAGAACCCGACCCTTCTAGTATCCATATCCAACAATCAGGCATATCAATCTGAGCCAAGGGGATAGAGAGAGTCATTTGAGCTTGGTCTGGATCAATGATCGAATTAACTGCCAAGACATTCCAGGTACCATTCTGTTTATCAATTAACTGAGATACAGTTGTGAACTGAGTATTAATATTGGTACATTTAATCCTACCATTCCCAGGACCTGACAGCCATTGATCATGCCAAATATTCACCAACTCGTTGTCTTCAATCCTTTAGCTTGATCCTTTTTCCATCACTGGTCGAGCATAAAGAATACTCTGCCAGCTAAGTAAAGCTAATGATCCTAAACTTGCTGATAAAAAATCCGTCGTAGGAAAATAACGAGCTTTCATAACCTTTGCTAACAAACTGTCAGGTTTAGTCCATATGCGCCAACATTGCTTGGCTAAAAGTGAAAGATTTAAAAAAGTAAAATCACGAAATCCCATCCCTCTAACGGGCTTGGGCAAACACAATAATTTCTACGAGCTCCAATGAATACCCTTCATAGTTCTAGAGTTCTTCCACTATTCTTGATAGTAGCACAAACAGTCTTCAGAAACAAAAAGCATTGCATTGCATAAACGGGCAAGGCTTGCAACACTGCTTTAATCATGATTTCCTTACCTCTCATAAATAGAAATCAAAAGTTCCAGCTATTCAAACGTTTACGAATTTTATCAATATACTGAGCAGAAACTCTTTTTTTATTGCGCCTCACCATCATGGGCAAGCCCAAGTAATTTTTCAAGTTTGATGACACATGAGCGCCCAATATGGTCCCCACCATATCTCTATCCTCTGCCTTCACATTACTACCAAAATACAACAAAGACTTATCGTAGTTAACAAGCTGGCCTGACGCCTTTGCATAAATAGTCATTACACGTTTCATATGGTTCACTCCCTCTTTTGAGGCCTCATAAAAAAGAACATTATCATTTGCAAAGAACAGATGATTAATCGATAAACTGCCACGTCCAATTCATACCCCAGGAATTTCTTTACTTTCCTTCGCCACTACCAAACATGCCAACAGACCCTCAGCACAAAAAAAAATACATACGGACTGAACGGGTCTCCCTACCTCAGCCCTCTCGGTGGTAAAAGACTACTGTTACATAGCCCATTAATACTCACTGTGTATGATATCAAAGCCACACAACGCATAATTAGCGCCATCCACTCTTCATGAAACCCTAATTTAAGTAACATACCTGTTAAAAAGTCTTATTTAACCCGATCATACGCCTTAGCCATATCTAGTTTTAGAGCGAAATTTCTTTTTTTTCCCCATTTCTTATTTTTAAGCATGTGAAGAATTTCATAAGCAATCAACACGTTATCCGAAATTTGACATTCGAGAATAAAAGCCCCTTGGGACTCATGAACACAAACATCAAGAAATCCACTAATTTTGTTCACCAAAGTCTTAGCAATAATCTTATATAGTACATTGCATAAGCTAATAAGACGAAATTAAGTAATATAGCGAGGGTTACAAACTGTGGGTATCATTGATCTTTTCAATGGTAATGTCACCTCGAATCACCTTGAGACAGTAACTGCTAACATCCGCGCCAACAATATGCCAGTATTTATGATAAAAGAGACCCGAAAAACCATCTCGTCTTAGTGCCTTCAAAGTTCCCAAACCTTTGATCGACACATGAATATCTTCAACAATAAAAGACTTAAGCAACTGTGAATTCATTTCGTCAGTTATGCGCCTCTGAACATTTGCAAATACTTTCGACTCATCCCCATCTTCTGAGGCCATGAATAGCTTTTTAAAATATTCCACAACTAAATTCATAATACCATCTTCATCATTCACCCAATGACCATTACTATCCTCTAAACCACGGGTCATGTTCCTTTTCTTTCTCCTCGTGGCCATTGAATAAAAAAATGCTATGTTTCGATCACCATGCCTTAATCAATTGGTACGACTTCACTTCTCCCAATACCGTTCCTTTTTATCAACTTCGAGGTTTAATCTATTATGAATTTCAGTAATTTCAACAAGCACAGCATTATCCAGTTCTTCATCTTGTAGCTCACTCATTCTGTCCAACCATTCCTTTTTTTGAAACATTAAATTACTCTTGGAGTGAATACTCCATTGTTGCAACTTTTTCCCCAAACTTTGTAACTTTTTTGAAAGTGGAGCAGAAACCGAATCCCAATACCGCCGAATGATTTTCTCACAATCACCTTCCAATACCCAACTTGATTCAAAGCGAAAAGGCTATTTATTTCTTCTGTAAACACCTTAACAATCAATCGACGTTGTCACCATAATGGGGCAATGATCTGAGATGGAATGGCCCAAATTTCTGACAGTAAAATTCAAAAATTGATCCCACCAAAACTGACTAGCAACCCCACAATCAAGGCATTCACGGATGTTGTTCTGGCAAAACGACCTCTCTCCCAAGTATACCAACGTCCCGTAAATCCCAAATCATGCAATCCACACTCTTCCAAAGTATCACGAAACAAAGCCATGTTTTTCTTCGATTCTTTTCAAAAGAAAACACAATCTCATTGAAGTTCCCTATCACAAGCCAAGGTAGGCTTTGATACTTAGACAAATTTCGAAGCAGATTCCATGAGTCTCGCCAAAACCTCTCATTCGAATTTCCATAAAATCCTGTAAGTCTCTAGCAAAAATTCCCATCCTCTCGAATTTCGACATCTATATGGAACTGAGAAAAACTCCTAAGAACAATGGCTTCATGATTTCTCCAATCGAGACACAAACCACCCTTTCATCCATCCGTCCTCACATCAATCTCGTTCGAAAAACCACATTTGAGATGCACCCCTTCCATTCTTTTTTCATTTAATTTCGTTTCCATCAGAAACATAATTTGAGGATTAAAATTTCTCAAATGGTCTTGAGACGATGGACGACCCGTGAATTCCTCAGACCACGAACATTCTAGCTAAGAGTTTTCATTGGTCCTGACTGACCCGTCCCGCGAGGCAGCCAACTCATTTTCCCGAATCAGACACGCTTGATTCCTTCCCGATTTGTTCGAGTCACTTGCTTGATTCCTTCTCGGTTTGTTTGAATCACTTGGACATGAAACTTGTAAACCATGATTATGTCTGGGCCTTTTTTTACCATCCATCATAACAAGGGCCTTATTTTCTTCCACCGAATCCATAGTATCAAAGTTAGCTGTAGTATCTTCAAAATCTGGCTTTGATTTGCCCATCAAATTAATTCCATGATTCATTCCCCTTATAGCCATAAAATTAGGGATATTAGGATCCCCATCAGATTGACACTTTCCTTTCCCACGATTTCCAAAGTTTTACTCCTAATTACAGTCGACATCTCTTAACTGTATGCTACCACCATCGACCATTTTCTGAGGAACAACTTTGAGAGAGATATCCTAGCCAAATGATAGTTCTTTTATTCCATGCACCATGCGAAGAGGGCAATAACTTTCACCATGCCCAAGCTTAAAAATGTACGAATACTTAAAAGCACATTTTACTAAATTGTTCTTATTATAAATTTTTTGTTTTTTATAAGTTAAACATTTTTTTAGTCTTAAATAAATAAATAATACAAATTATTTCTTATATAACTTGTTCTGCTGCCTCACTGTTGAATTTGTCACTCCCATCTTTTCGCAAATGTTGAAATCTAAACTTCTCCAAACGCAAGGGTTCACGACCTTCTTTCTCAACCTATTATATAACAAAATAATAATTGTTAACAATATTTACCAATGAGCGCAGAGCAATTAATTTAGGTTACATATTAATTAATATGTAATATTTACAAATTGTGCATTGAGGGTCGCATATCCTATGTTACCAGCGGTGTGTGCATAACGCACCTTTGTTCGGGATTCTTTCGCCTTTTGATTGTGCCTGTTGTTTAAATTGATGAGAAAAAACTTTAGAGTAATAGGAAAGCTAAGTTTATTGTGACTCATTCAACAATTCATGCATATATGCACCCCTTACTTTGATCATACCATAAGTGAAAACAAAAAAAATGGAACATTTAGTCTAATAAAAGTGCATACCGCAACTTGTGGTGTTCTCCATCACTCCACTAGCCACTTCCATTGAACATCATGCACAACAAGAGGATTGTTTTCATATATTTCTTCAACTGGTCGACCTTTTTGGACCATCTCTTTGTAGTATCTAATCTTCAAAGTCGATTTAAATTCCTTACGGAGTTTTCCATCCTGTGAGAGGATGTCAGAGTCCTCCACCTTACCTTGGGGATCGAACTTTTCTTGCACATATAACAAATTATTGCAATACATTAAATTAGAAAATGATTATGTACCACATACATGAATAATTCTCAATATGTTTTCCAACACATTCATAAAGACGTTTCCAATGTTTTCTATTCAAAGGAAAGATAGAGCCGGTCCTTGCAATTGTGCCAAGGAATTCAGCCAATTTTGACACTTCCTTCTCAATAGACTGGCCATCTTGGTTGGCATCTACTACTATACAAGTTTCAGGTTGAAGATTCCATATATCTTTCATGTTTTTAGGCCCTCACTTCCTCTTAGTACCATTAGTAGCCTCTATCAAAAGTAGCAACTATAGTTTAGATATCAAAATGGAATAAAAAAAATTTATGTATCAATGTGAAAAAATAAATATGATGGCGGAGCAAATTGTGAATATGGCAAAATAAGAAAACAATGGACCAATATTAATTATATAAAAGCATAATAAAATATGAATATAGAAATTATACCGACAGCCTTAGGTGAATTGTGAGAAGTGAAATGCCATTTTCCAATATAAGATAAGCGATACACAGTATGAATTTTTATATATAGTAGAGCACTTTATAGATAAAAAGGGTTCATGTTGGTGACAAAAAATGATCCTTAAAAGGTTTTTTAGATGCATTTGTAAATATAGAAGTACATTTTCATTGCATTTGTAATTATAGAAGTACATTTTCTTTTCATTTGTATTTGTCAAAAAGGATCATCAAAATCCAGCATGATATTCTCTTTTATAATGTGAAAGTACACATACATTATAACTCAAACTTGAGCACTTAAGGCCTTAACATCTCAACTTATTTTAATTGTTTAATTCGAGTTTTTCCTTTCAATGCAACTTATTTAAACAATGTTAAATATAAGTCGATTAAATATTAATTTAGTTACTACTATTAATATTAGAACAATTAGGACACGAGTACCATCTACAGAATCTAATTAATAAAAAAATTGAATACAAAAGAAAAGATTTCACATGTTCAATTATTGAAAGCACAACAACTGCAAAGTGCAAACCCTTAGCTAGCTCACGAATGACTTCTGCTCTAATACATGACTCAGGCTGTATCATATACTGATCTTAAAGTAAGCATAACATATGTAATAGAGGATGCTTGGTCGTAACTATTCATTTCGAAAATTTATATATTGCAAAAACATTTATTTTTACTATTTTTCTTTCGATTTTGATTTTTTATCATTGTTTTCTTAATAATTTACCACCTTCTTTTTGCATATTTATTACTGGTAAAAAGGGGAGAAGGGCATAAAATAGTGTGATGTGTAAAAATTAAAGAAAATCCTTAGAATATATTACATGGTGTGAAGGCAACGAATTATGTTAGGAACCATGTCTCAAAACCCAAATCAATCCAAACTCGAGCTAATTAAAAAAGGCAAAACTCAAAACCCTTGAATTTAACAAATTCAAAAGCATGTTCATAAAATCTAGAACGTGATTTTCTTAACCCTACCTAAACTCTAATTGGAAACAACCTGAACTCACAATGCTTCAACCCATTGTAAATTGAAAAATATATAGGATTTTTCTTATGTAATTTATCACCTTTTTACTTAAATTCGTTGTTAAAACTAAGTAAATGTTTAATAAATTAATGAAATATGTGAAAATATGAAATTAGGACATAGAAATTATTAAAATGTGATTTTATGCTTTATTATATAGTTTTTATGCATAAAATGACTTATTTTATATTTATTTGAATATATTATATTTTTAAGACATAAAGTGGGCCATGTATGATTAAATTAAATAATAAAATGTAAAATTATATTTAATAATTCATTCTAAAATATTTCATTAAATAATTTGGGTTGAATTAATTAATTAAATTGGGTTAATTTTATTTCTTTAGTCCTTTAAATAATTAATTTATTTTTGACAAGTCTGATAAATTTTGCTGGATTACAAAACCGTCCAAATTGAAGACCAAGTCAACCCAATTTCGGCTACACATGGCTGTCCACATAAACCATTGTTTGGTTTAATTGCATGAGGTCCCTGGAATATTAAAGAAATCAGAGATTTGCCCTAAGATTTACATTTGACCGAGTCTCAGTCCTGAGTTGTTATGGCATTTAAATTGTTCAAAAATCAAGCAAAATTCAACTCAAAATCCACTAATCATGGTCGGCACTCATTGTAGAAGCTTGAAGAGACTAAACCTCTCTATTTTTAGCAAACTACTCTCCTCTCTTCACCTATAAATAAGACCCCATTTCACCATTTACTAATCATTCCTTCATCCAACACCTTCTCTTCTCTCTTAATTCTCTCTAGCATTCCCAAGTCCCCACGCCTAGCATCATCTCTTCATAGAGATTTTAGCAATTAAGTCTCGTAAAGAGCCCTTGGTTGGTCACCTTGGAGAGCCATCAACAAAGGAGCAGAGTAAAGAAACGAAGGAGCCCTCTTCGATCAGAGTTTTGAGTGACAGCCACTTTGATTTGGGTTTAATCTTTCTTTTCTTTAATTTATTTTGAAAATGTTTGCTGTGTTCTTTGTTCTTGTTTACAACAATGTTAGCTTAATTTTATTTAAGCTAGGATGATTGCTTTTATTAAATAATTTTTATTTAAATCATGCTTATGATGTTTGTGCCTCAATCAATCATGTTTTCAATTAAAATCAAGTCTGTATTTCGTTCATACGTGATTGAAATGCACCTGAATTAGTTAAGCGATCCTAACCAGACGACAGCTAGTAGACACATAATTGAAATGTGCATGCTCAATTTAGATCCTAACTCGATTAAATTGTAGGCTGCATAACAACTCTAACCAAGCTCTGTTATTTGCATAGTTTTTAGATTTGTGTGATTAAACTGTTTCAAACCTAACACGTCCTTGTTACCTCACATGAATGCTAAGAAACCCTTAGTAAGTAAGGATCAATAAAATGCATATTTACTAAGTAAAAGATTCTGAAAAGACCTAATGTGGTTTCCAAACTCATGAAAGATCGAGTTGCCATGAAATATTTTTCCGAATATTATTAAGCATGATGATAATAAATTGAGTTTAATTAAAGTATTTGTCCTAGTTTATTTATGTTATAATTGTTAGTTTAATATATTTAATTTTAATCATCACCTCTCAATCATATTATGTTTCTAATTTTACCAAGTTGTTAATATAATTTTACAATTAAGTGATTTAACACAAATACAATCCCTGTGGAGACGATAACTTGACTTATTACTTGATAACAACTGTGTACACTTGCACAAACCTATGCGTTATAAGTTTTTGGCACCGTTGCCGGGGATTGTTAACTGTTGCCTTAGTCATTTTTGTGAAATTATTTATTTTCAATTTGGTTTTTATTTCTAACATTACTAACTTATTCTTTTTAATTTTGTGATTTTCTTTTCAAGTGTTTATGAGCATAGATCGGATTATCGATTTACTCCTTGTAGATCTCGAAATTGAGCTAACTTTCAGACAAAGAAGACGTGAACGAACAGCTCAAAGACAAGTCGAGATAGACCTTGGAAATCAGAATCAAGACCAAGGTAATGAAGCCAATCGTGAGCGAAATCCCATCCTCATTGCCGATGTGCTGTGCCACTTTTCAATGAGTTAAATCCAGGAATTAAAAGGCCAGATATTGAGGCAACCCAATTTGAATTGAAACCAGTAATGTTTCAAATGCTACAAACGGTGGGCCAATTCAGTGGTATGCCCATGGAAGATCTACATCTCCACCTTCGATTATTTATGGAGGTGAGTGATTCATTCAAGATAGCCGGTGTGACTGAAGACGCACTGAGGTTGAAGTTGTTTCCATACTTACTGTGATATTGAGCACGAGCATGGCTCAATTCATTTCCACCAAGTTCCATATCTACATGGCAAGACTTAGCAGAGAGATTTTTGGTTAAGTATTTCCTGCCTAGCAAGAATGCTAAGTTGAGGAATGAGATCACAACTTTCCAACAATTGGATGACGAGTCTTTGTATGAGGCTTGGGAGCGATTCAAGGAGTTACTTCGTAAGTGTCCTCATCATGGGATTTCTCATTGTGTCCAGTTGGAGACATTCTATAATGGTCTCAAAGCACATACACGATTGATGGTAGATGCTTCTGCGAATGGTGTAATTTTGTCTAAGTCTTATAATGAGGCTTATGAGATCATCGAGAGGATCACTACCACTATCAATGGCCAAAAAATCGAGTAGCTTTATGAAGACGTGTAGCCGGAGTTCATGAAGTTGATACCCTCATTTCATTATTAGCTCAGGTATCGTCTATTTCCTCTATGTTAAAACAGTTTACCGTTAATAGTGTTAATAATTTCACAGCTCAGCCACCAAGTCCGTTTGAAGTAGTCCTGCGTATACTGTGGGGAAGGTCATTCTTTTGAGAATTGTCCATCAAATCCCGAGTCAGTGTACTAAGTGGGGAACCAACATCAAAATAGGAATGGATAAGGACCCAGTCTAACTTCTACAATCCGTCATGTTGTAATCATCCTAACTTTTCTTGGAGCAACCAAGGAAATGGATCAACAACAACTTTATACAGCATAGACCCAACCAATCTCAAGGGTTCAATCATCAAGCTCCAAAACTACCTCAAGCTGAGTCATCAAGTAGTTTGGAGAACTTGTTGAAAGCGTACGTGGCAAAGAATGATGCTTTGACCCTAAGCCAAGCAGCAACACTGAAAAATTTAAAAAACCAAATGGGTCAGTTAGCTACGAAGCTTCGCAATAGACCACAAGGAACCTTGTCGAGCAATACTGAGAATCCAAGAAATTTGGGTAAAGAACATATCAAGGCAGTGGCATTGCGAAGTGGTAAAATTCTTGAACCCCGAATGATTGATGTCGAAGATGAGCCTGTTGAGAAGGAGGAGAATCAACTAGCTGTTGAAGTTCTTACATCAAAAGAGTCAGAATCTACAATGTTTGACAAGGTAAATCCTAACTCAGTGAATTCAAATACTTTAACATCTTCTTTGGATGTAGATTTACCTAGTTATAAGAGTTGTCTGATTCAACCGAAAGTTCCATCACCTTCATATCCGCAAAGATTACAGCAACATAAGCAGAAATAGGAGGTGCAATTCAAGAAGTTTTTGGATGTTCTGAAGCAATTACACATCAATATTCTGTTGGTAAAGGCTTTAGAACAAATGCCGAATTATGTGAAGTTTATGAAGGATATACTATTCAAAAAGAAACGACCGAGTGAGTATGAGACTGTTGCCTTGACGAAGGAGTTTAGTACGTTCTTGTAGAACAAGTTACCGTAAAAATTAAAAGACCCAGGAAGCTTTACTATACCTTGTAACATTGGTGAATCTTACTGTGGTAAAGCTTTGTGTGACTTAGGAGTGGGTATCAATTTAATGCCTAAGTCTATTTTCAAGATGCTAGGGTTAGGTGAATTAAGACCTACAACTGTGACGCTTCAGCTAGCGGATCGATCTTTAGCATATCCCAAGGGAAAGATCAAGGATGTTTTGCTAAGAGTTGATAAATTTATTTTTCCTGCCAGTTTTATCGTTTTAGATTTTGAAGAAGATAAGGAAGTGTCGATCATCCTTGGGAGACCTTTCCTAGCCATGGGAAGAACGTTAATTGATGTATAGAAAGGTGAACTTACCATGCGAGTTCAAGACGATTAGGTAAACTTTAACATTCTTAAAGCTATGAAATTTTCTTATCCGACAGAAGAGTGTTCAGTTATGTAAGAGATAGAAACCTTGGTTTTTATGGAAAGCAATTTTGAAGAAGACCCATTGGAGAAAGCCTTAGAGTTTGACCCTTTGGAGGATGAAGAAGGTGAAGAAAACATGGCTTTGATGGATGCCAATCCGAGAAATTTTATTCAATCCACATGGTTTGAACTGTTGGAGTTAAAAGTCAAAGAATTTGTGTAACCAAAGTTGTCAATTGAAGAACCACCTAAACTCGAACTAAAGGTACTTCCTTCCCATTTAAAATACGTTTATTTAGGTGACTGTTCTACTTTGCCTATGATTATTTCAGTAGAATTGATGAAAGATCAAGAGGAGTAACTAATTGCTGTTCTTAAGAAATTTAAGAAAGCAATCGGTTGGACCATAGTTGATATTCGAGGTATAAGCCCTTCTTTTTGTATGCATAAAATTATTTTAGAGGAAGGTGAAAGAGCTTGAATTGATGGGCAAAAACGGCTCAATCCTATTATGAAAGAAGTTGTGAGAAAGGAAGTGATCAAATGGTTAGATGCGGGAATCATCTACCCTATTTCAGATAGTTCATGGGTAAGTCCGATGCAATGTGTGCCGAAGAAAGGTGGAATCACGATTGTTGAAAATGAGTGAACGAGTTTATTCCAACGAGAACTGTTACTGGTTGGAGAATTTGTATTGACTACAGAAAGTTGAATAAAGCCACTCGAAAGGACCACTTTTCGTTGCCTTTTATGGATCAGATGTTAGATCGACTGGCAGGTAATGAATTCTATTCTTTTTTAGATGGCTATTCGGGATATAACCAAATAGTTGTAGCTTCGGAGGACCAACATAAAACAACCTTTACTTATCCGTACGGTACGTTTTCTTTTAGGCAAATGCCTTTTGGTTTATGCAATGCACCTGCAGCATTTCAGTGATGCATGATGGAAATATTCACTGATATTGTTGAAAATTTTGTTGAGGTTTTCATGGATGATTTTTCAGTTTTTGGTAACACTTATGATATTTGTTTGAGTAATTTGGCTAAGGTACTGAAGAGATGCGAAGAGACGAATCTTGTCCTTAATTGGGAGAAATGTCATTTTATAGTTAAGGAAGGGATTATCTTAAGGCATAAAATCTCAAAAAGTGGAATTGAAGTCGATAAAGCAAAGGTGAACGTAATTGACAGATTACCGGCTCTAATCAATGTGAAAGGAGTCAAAAGTTTCCTAGGCCATGCCAGTTTTTACCGAAGGTTTGTCAAGGATTTTTCAAAAATTTCTAAACCTTTGTGTTTGTTGTTAGAGAAAGATATAGTGTTTGGTTTCAACAAAGCATGTTTGGAAGCTTTTGAAGATCTGAAAAAAGGGTAAATCTCAACCCCAATAATCATTACATTTGATTGGAAGTCACCTTTTAAGTTAATGTACGATGCAAGCGATTATGCCATTGGAGCTGTGATGGGTCAAAGAAGAAATAAAGTGTTTCACCCTATTTACTATGCAAGCAGAGCTTTGACGGGAGCCCAACTTAATTATACTGTAACTGAAAAGGAAGTCTTTGCTATAGTTTTTTCTTTTGACAAATTAATCTCATATCTTATAGGTATCAAAGTTACAGTATTTACTGACCATGCGGCCATTAAATACTTGCTCATGAAGAAAGATACGAAACCGAGGCTAATTCGTTGGATACTTTTACTCCAAGAATTTGACCTTAAGATCCAAGATAGAAAAGGTGTCCAAAATCAAGTAGCTGATCATCTATCGAGGTTGGAACAAGATGAGGTAACTCGATCATGTGTGCCTATTAACGAGAATTTCCTAGATGAACACCTATTTGAGGTAAGTCGAATTCATGAAACACCTTGGTTTGTTTATTTTGCCAATTATCTTGCATGTGGAATAATTCCTCGAGAAATGACATACCAACAAAGGAAGAAATTCCTTCATGATAGTCAGTATTATCTTTGGGAGGATCCGTTTTTGTTTAATCAATGTGCAGATAATATAATCCGAAAGTGTGTAGCTGAAAGTGAGATTGTCGAGATCTTGTATCATTGCCATTCATCTCCAAGTGGGGGACACTTTGGTGGTTCACGTATTGCAGCAAAGATTTTGCAAGTAGGTTCCTTTTGGCCTAAATTGTTTAAGGATGCTTATGCTTATGTGAAGAACTGTGATAGATGCCAAAGGATCGGAAATATATCAAGGAGAAATGAGATGCCCTTGACACACATTTTGAAGATTGAGCTATTCGATGATTGGGGCATTGACTTCTTAGGCCCGTTTCCTTCTTCATATGGGAGCAAATATATCTTAGTTGCCGTGAACTATGTATCCAAGTGGGTTGAAGCTGAAGCATACCCTACAAATGATGCAAAGGTAGTCATGCGATTTCTACATAAGCATGTGTTTACACGATTTGGGACTCCAAGAGCTATTATTAGTGATGAAGGTTCTCATTTTGTGAACAAATGGCTTAAGTGGTTGCTTGACAAATAAGATGTGAAGCACAAGATTGCTACTGCTTATCACCCTCAATCGAATAGGCAAGTTAAAAGAGTGAACCGTGAAATCAAAGGTATCCTTGAAAGGGTAGTATGCCCTAACAGAAAAGATTGGTCTCGAAGGCTCGATGATGCATTATGGGCCTATCGAACAGCATTTAAGACACCGTTAGGAATGACTCCTTATTGGGTAGTCTTTGGAAAGGCATGTCATTTGCCATTAGAGTTGGAGAATAGAGCTCACTGGGCTTTGAAGCAGTTGAACTTTGATCTCAAGCAAGCCGGTGAGAGAAGGATGTTACAACTTGATGAGTTAGAAGAGCTGAGGTTGTTTTCTTATGAAAACGCCAAAATGTGTAAAGAAAGATCAAAGAGATGGCATGATAGTCATATACAATCTTGCGAGTTTAAAGGTCAGAAGGTTTTGTTGTTTAATTCAAGGCTGAAGTTATTTTTTGGGAAGCTAAAAACCCTATGGAAAGGACCCTATACCATCTACCAAGTTTATCCTTATGGAGCTATTGAATTATATGACAATTACAGAGGTACGTTTAAAGTTAATGGTCAACGTCTCAAACACTATTGGGATGGTGAAGTTGAGCGAGTTGAATCCTCATTCAAATTAACAGACCCTTGATTTTTTCTGAACTCATTTTGTAAATATAAATAATTAGAACTTATTTTCTTAACTTAGTACATTTAATTAATTCTGTCTAAGGAGATTGAAACTTAAGCGAGACCGCTGTGACCCTCCAACCTTTATTGGGAATTAATTTAATGTAATTTGTTAAGAAGAAATTTTCTAATCGAGTTTTAAAATTTTTAAGTTTCATTCTTTGTTGTTTAAATTTTAATTTTAATGGTTATGATAATAAAAGGGGTCAAATTTGGCCCAATTACTAATCGGTTTTTTTGAAAAAGTTTGTTAATACAGCATGAGTTTGAGGCCCAAGACAGCAAAAAGGAGGGAAAATATACATTCTTTGTCACCACTCCCATTACTTGCCGCCCAAGTAACCCTAATGTAGCTAAATTTTTGCTACATGTTGCCCTAATTTTTCCTTATATAAATCCCTCTTCATTTTACTATTTTTCATATCCCTAAAAGCAATTTGTTTAACCCTAAAAATCCCTAAATTTCCTTCTTGTGCCATTAGCCTCAAATCTCAAAATAAGCCTTAGTTTTTCTTCCCTTGTTGCCAAAATCACCTATTGCCGTCACAAGAAGATTGTCGAAGCACCAACGTTGCTTTCGCACATCGCCGTTGTCACTGTCGCATACCGTCGTTACTGTCGCATGCTATTGTTACCGCTGCACCATCCTTGTCATCACAAGGTTTTTGCTGTAGTATGTCTTTTCATCACCTTACCAATTTCTCTTCTCTCCCTTGTGCTGAAACTTTTCCAAATTTTCGGGAAAAGATACCATGTCTCGCAAAAGAACTAGATCTTCGAAGACTACTCCTGAAAACTCGATTTTGATCGATGAAGAAGTGAAAGAGAGATTTGATTCAATCTTCAAGCATCAACCTATGATGCCGAAAAAAGGTTTTAACTTGAAGAGTCATGATTTGATGGTTATTCTTGTACCGATTAGAAAGAAAATCAATGCTCTCAAGTAGGAACTATTTTGTGATGCTCTCTCACTTCCAGATGATGAACTAGTTTGAGAGTTCTATGCTAGTTTGACTATGCAAGATCCTATTGAAGTCATTATTTGAAACAAAGAGGTACCTCTTACTTCTAAGTCCATCAATGATTTGTTTAACTTACTTGATGTTGAAGAAGATGAGTACTACCCTATGATGAACAATATCAATTGGGATTTTCTTCAACAAGTGCTTGATGTTGTGACAAATCCGAGATCCCAATGGATTATAAGAAAGTTTAGGAGCCATTCTTGCCAAAGGGAATACCTAAAGCCAATAGCAAAGGTATGGTTTTATTTCATTCGCTATAGTTTCATGCCTATCTCTCATAGTTCCACCACCTCAATGGAATGGATGCTCTTGTTGTATGCAATTTTGACAGAGAAGTCCATTAATGTTGGGAAAATTTTTCTCAAAGAGATTCATGATTGTGCTAAAAAGAAGACAGGAAGTGCTTATTTCCCATCATTAACCACTTCACTTTGCTTAAGGGCCCATGTTAAAACACAAGCAAATTTGAAGGGGCAATATGTTCAAGGGTGCATTACAAATCATGATCTTGAAAGGTTAGTAGAGAAGGTGCATGAGCTGAATTAAGGTGAGCAAGAAGAGCCAACTGAACCAGATACTGAGGAGTCAACAAATGAAACTAAAATTGAAGCTAATTCAATTACAGACACTGAAGAAGAAGAATCTGATAAGGAACCGAACAGTCTTAAACCAGTTGAGGGATCTGCAAACCCTGAACTGAAGATAGAGCCAGAAGAAGAAACAGTTAAGCTAAGAGTTGAACCTGAATTTACAACTCCAATACCTACTTCTGCAAGTACTTCAAAGAAATCAAAGTTGTCAATTATGTTGGATATGTGCACGTTCATGCACAAGCAACAACAAACTTACTAGAAATATGCAAAGATTAGAGATGACTCAATTCGAAATACTTTTAATAATATCTCTAATTCTTTTGTTCCTGAGTTCCCAAATGCTATCTTTGAGATATGGAAGGAAGATACTGACTATGCAAGCGAAGATGGAGCTGAAGAAGACAAGGGGAATGAGTCAGAAAAATAAAAGGGGGGATTCTTGTCTTGTTATTTATTTAATTATTTTTAGGTTTTTAGGAATTTATTTCTTTTGTAATTAAGATTTAATTTCTACAGAATAAAACATAGCAAGCATGAATAAACTTAACACTTCTTTAGAAAGAAAAAGACTAAGTGATGTGGTAATAGGAATGAACATGTCTAGGATTGGATTGATAAGAAAGACTTGGTATTTAAGCAGTCTTTATGACTCACCTCTCTTTCCTTACAACCCTACATGGTGTTCAGTTTTCATTCATTACTTTGGTCTTGCAATGAGGACATTGCTTCTTTTTAAAGGGGGGGAGGGTAAGGCAAATAAATTGCTCAAATTTTTTTACAAATTTTCAAGTATGTTTCAATCATTTCTTTCATAAGTATGTTTTAATAAATGATTGTTTAGAGAAATTTTTTGTTATACGATAGTTTGTATGCAAGTATGAATGATAATTCTATCTGAGTGAATGTATGTTATCATGAAGAATGGAATGCTTGTATGATCTTAGTCTTAGGTAACGTTTACCATGAAAACTTAGTTTCTCTTGAGATTAGACATGCATGAAGGTTTATATCTTTAGAATTGACTTAGTAACTTTCTTGAGACGAAATCCTAGGAGACATAAAAATCTAAAATGATATAAGCACTATTTCTTTGGATCATTTGAGCCTTTTCAAGCCAACCTTACAATATTAGACCCTTGAAACTGTAATTTTGAGCTTAAAGGCCTGTTTATTGCAATTTACCTACATTATAAGCCACATTACCATCTTTTTAAGTTTTCCTAATTTTGTGCACCCATCTTAACTAAAGTTGTCTTGGTGATCAAAATTTGAGGAAATTTTCAAAAAGATGTATGTGCTCTTGCTTATGAAAAAAAGGCGAAGAAAAGTTTGCTCAGTCTTTGAAAAGAAAAATGTATGAGCATGAAGTCAAAATAAGTTTGGGGGTGTTCCAAAGGTTCACGTAAACAAAAAAAGGCTGTATTTCAAGAAATCCAAGGCAAAGTTAAAGGTTAAGATTTTGAAACCGAAATGTCTCATCTCTTAAAATCCTTACCTTTAACCGAGCCCCATTACAACCTTATAAAAGACCTATTGTTTTGATGATTATGTCACCTACAGTAGTGGAGAGGAAGTACTAAGTTCAACATATGAAGATCATAAATAAGCCTTATGATTGTTTTGTTTGATTGATGAGAAATTATGTTGAATGAAGAATGTTATCTGTGACTGTAACATACATACAAACTATGATTCATGTCGACATATGTTGAAACTTAGTATAAAATCTAAAAATATTTGCATATGAATTACTTGTTAATAAAGAAGTTCTATGAACATGAAGTTATTAATGCATGATTATGGGACAAAGATTGATGTTGCTTGCACAACTAGCAAATTTTCCTTAGTAAGACCTTTTGCTGTGCATGAACATTACTCGAGACGAGCAATGATTTAAGTTTGGGGGTGTGTAAACTGAAAAATATATAGGATTTTTCTTATGTAATTTGTCACCTTTTTAGTTAAATTCGTTGTTAAAACTAAGTAAATGTTTAATAAATTAATGAAATGTGTGAAAATATGAAATTAGGACATAGAAATTATTAAAATGTGATTTTATGCTTTATTATATAGTTTTCATGCATAAAATGACTTATTTTATATTTATTTGAACATATTATATTTTTAAGACATAAAGTGGGTCATGTATGGTTAAATTAAATAATAAAATGTAAAATCATATTTAATAATTCATTCTAAAATATTTCATTAAATAATTTGGGTTGAATTAATTAATTAAATTGGGTTAATTTTATTTCTTTAGTCCTTCAATTAATTAATTTATTTTTGACAAGTCTGATAAACTTTGCTGAATTACAAAACGTCCAAATTGAAGACCAAGTCAACCCAATTTCGGCTACACATGGTTGTCCACATAAACCATTTTTTGGTTTAATTGCACAAGGTCCTTGCAATATTAAAGAAATCAAAGATTTGCCCTAAGATTTACATTTGAAAAGTCTCAGTCCTTATGACATTTAAATTGTTCAAAAATCAAGCAAAATTCAACTCAAAATCCACTAATCATGGCCGGCCACTCATTGTAGAAGCTTGAAGAGACTAAATCTCTCTATTTTTAGCAAACTACTCTTCTCTCTTCACCTATAAATAAGACCCTATTTCACCATTTCCTAATCATTCCTTCATCCAACACCTTCTCTTCTCTCTTAATTCTCTCTAGCATTCCCTAGTCCCCACGCCTAGCATCATCTCTTCATCGAGATTTTAGCAATTAAGCCTCTTAAAGAGCCCTTGGTTGGCCACCTTGGAGAGCCATTAGCAAAGGAGCAAAGTAAAGAAACGAAGGAGCCCTCTTCGATCAGAGTCTTGAGTGACAGCCACTTTGATTTGGGTTTAATCTTTCTTTTCTTTAATTTATTTTGAAAATGTTTGCTATGTGTTCTTTGTTCTTGTTTACAACAATGTTAGCTTAATTTTATTAAGCTAGGATGATTGCTTTAATTAAATAATATTTATTTAAATCATGCTTATGATGTTTGTACCTCAATCAATCATGTTTTCAATTAAAATAAAGTCTAAATTTCGTTCATACGTGATTGAAATGCACCTGAATTAGCTGAGAGATCCTAACCAAATGATGGCTAGTAGACACATAATTGAAATGTGCATGCTCAATTTAGATCCTAACCCGATTAAATTGTAGGTTGCATAACAACTCTAACCAAGCTCTGTTATCTTCATAGTTTTTAGATTTGTGTGATTAAACTGTTTCAAACCTAACATGTCCCTATTTCCTCACATGAATGGTAAGAAACCCTTAGTAAATAAGGATCAGTAAAATGCATATTTACTAAGTAAAGGATTCCGAAAGGACCTAATGTGGTTTCCAAACTCATGAAAGATCGAGTTGTCATGGAATATTTTTCCGAATATTATTAAGCTTGATGATAATAAATTGAGTTTAATTAAAGTAATTGTCCTAGTTTATTTATGTTATAATTGTTGCAAATTGTGTTTAATCTTGCTAAAATCTATTTCATTCATATAGTTTTCATCCTTAGGATAATTTTCATTAGGTACCATTGCATTTAGTTTAATATATTTAATTTAAATCATCACCTCTCAATCATATTGTGTTTCTAATTTTACCAAGTTGTTAACATAATTTTACAATTAAGTGATTTAACACAAATACAATCCTTGTGGAGACGATAACTCGATACTTACTTATTACTTGATAACGACTGTGTACACTTGTACAAACCTACGCGTTACACCCATACCCATAACCTTTGCAGAATGTAATAAATGAGTCTAAAATCAGAGAAAGAATAAGCGAGAAGGCAATGGAAGTACCAGTCAGAGTTGCAGGTACTTCTTTTGCTGTTTGACTTGGGGTTTCGTTTCTCGTACTTTGACAATTGGTAGGAGCACTTCTCAAGGTGTTCGAACCTGTGGAAGAACCCCTTGAAGATATTCGTACACCTCTTAATGTTCGTGATTTGCCAATCATTTTCCTCGAAAAACAAAATGGTAATGGATGACGGTTAACAATGAAGGTCATGGGTTTTGAACCAAGTAAAGAACATGAGATTTGAACCGAGAAAATATGAATTTTCAACTGTCTTTTAAGATTTGTTGCCAAAAAAATCAAAGTTGATGATAAATTTGAAACAAGGTTGGCTTATTTATTTGCTTACTTTTTTTTGGGTTTTCTCTTTAGGTTTTAGGGTTTGGCCAACAAGTATATATAGTCAAAACAAGGGAGAACTTCCCCATCGCTAAATTGGCCATTAGGTCTTGAACCCATTTGTCCATTGTAATGCATGTATCCGACACTATGCTGAATTACAGTCAACATTATTCAAAGTGATAAAAATATTACTAAGACAATATACATCTAACCAAAATATTAAATATTCTTCTATAGTTAATTTTAGTAAATACATTAATTTCATTAATTGGTAACCAAAATAACATTAAAATATTAAATTTCTATTGATTCAAATAAAAGTGATTAAATTAATTCTGTTTAATCAAACCAAATTAAAACGCCTTATTATACTATTGAAAATGTTAATTTTTTTGAAAAATATGTTGGCTGAATTATTAGAAATTAAAATAGAGAAAAATTCCAAACGAAATTAAAATGTAGTAGAAAAATAACAAAATAAAGAGAAACTAAAAATCTAAAAAAATGAAACATCAAACCAGCAAAACACGTCTAGTGGGCTGGAATGACAAGGATGAAATGAAACACTGGAGAAAAGTAGCAAGAAACAAAACTCTTTGTCTCTATACACCTACACGCTTAAGGATCGAAGTAGGAGTGGTGAGTGAAACCAACAATCTTGCAGGTTGCTTCGCAAAATAGATCTAACTGCATTGGCAAACGAACCACAAAAGGGGATCAAACGACTAAAAGACAACTAATAATCGCAAATCAGAGCCAAGTATTGTGAGAAAACTATCCACGAACGCAAATCTACCATAAAGGTAGACAAAAACGTGCCATAAGGCAGAAGCGTGCCACAAGGTAGAGGTAAAGATCAAACGATGACAAACTTGTAAAATGTTTTAATTATAGATGTGCATTGGGTCCTGATTCACATCTATCAAACTTGTTTAATAACTTGGCCATTTGGCAATTAACACTGGAAAATCATAAAACCCGAAATTTAATCAAATTAATTCATATAATGTTGATATTAAATTATATGAACTTATAGGTAAAGATCAAACAATGACAAAAATTGGAATCATCTTTTACCAAATTGATGCACATATACACATCACCTGCAAAACACCACTTCTTAGACATATATCGTCAAAATTATAACTTTCAGTTAAATGCAAATATAAATAAAAGATGTTGAAACTAAAATTATTAAGTTATAATATGATGATCACACTGTGAATATATATATTCATCATCTTCTATAGGGGTTTCAATGCCTAGATTGTACAAATCTCTTGGCTTTATTCCAATAACATGGAGTCATCCCTCACTCTTACCATACTCGACATAAAATACTTGTTTCGCTTGAGAAGCCAGTATGTTTGGATTGTCCGAATCATGACTCCCTATATGGGTAAGCTCAGAAAATTTTACCATAATAAAACCATTTGCATCCTTCTTCATACTCTTTGGATATTTAATATTCACCCAATCACATCTAAGCATGATAACCCAAAACCTTTCATAATAGTTTAGCTCAATTATTTCAATGCAATTGCCATAATAGTTTCTCTCATTAGCAAAAAGCATCATACCACTATTTTGAGTCTTATGATATTGCTCATGTTTTTAGTATGAACCATAAAACCATTAATTATAAGCCCATCATATGTGGAAACCACCTTATGCGATCCTCGAGCAAGAGCAATTACATCAACATCAACTTGTTCAGTTTCCATATTTGGAATCTGACCATATAGTAAGAAATCAATTAACTCTTGTTCTGTTGAGTATGACTCATATTTCAGTCAAATTTGAGAAATAATCTTTTAGTTAAACTCCGATTAGTCTAGATTATTTTATTATTATTTGATCTAGGAATTTAGCCTATAAATAGGCTCTTTTACAACCTTAAAAAATACACCCATCAGAGATTAGAACTCCTAACACTTTTGGAGAATTTTATTTTTATATTTTGAGGGTTCTTTGTTTTTAGGTTTTCAGGGCTTAGTTTTTTATCTTCATCTTTTGTACTCTTTGTTCTTTTGACGTTATAGTAAAATTATCTTTGTCCGTGGTATTTATCTTCTCCGGAGAGGTTTTTTCTACGTTAAATTTGTTTGTTCAATTTTTTAATTTCTTCCACTATTTTTACTTGTTCGTTGCTTAATTGGGTCGCTCCCCAATAAGTGGTATAAGAGCTAGTTTGATTTTTGTAGATCAGCTCGTTCAGAGATGGTAACAATAAGGTTCGACATTGAAAAGTTCGATGGTGTCACAAATTTCAATCTATGGCAAGTTCGGATGATTACAATTCTAGTTCAGACTATGTTGAAAAAGGTTGTTACCGAGAAAAAGCCCGAGAATTTAGATCAATCAAAATTGGAAGAGCTTGATGAAAAGGCCTTATCTGCAATTCAATTATGGCTCGCAAATAGGGTATTGTAGGAGGTATTGATAGAGAAGACCTCATCCGCCTTATGGAAAAGGCTAGAAACTCTTTATGCGACTAAGTCTCTTGCTAATCGTTTAGTGTTGAAACAACATCTATTTACGTTTCACATGAACGAATGTGAGCTTCTTAGAAATCACATCAATCAATTCATTACTCTTTTGAATGATTTAAAGAATGTTGAGGTCAAAATTAACAATGAAGATTAGGCTATGCTATTATTGTGTTCTTTACCCCCTTCATACAAGTCTCTTAGGGAGACCCTGATTTATGGTAGAGATAAACTCTTGTTCGATAGGCGAACTCGACAATGAGTTTAGTTCAGATAACAAGGCAGATAGGCAAGCTTCCATTTTGGTAGCATCAAAGAAGAGAGAGAAAAGGTGTCCTTATTGTAAGAAGTTAGGTCACGTCAAAGTAGATTGTTATAAACTTCGAAATAAAAGGGCTGCTGAGAGTAACTGAAAAGATGTAGTTGGTGCTAATTTGGCTGACAAAAGTGGTAATAATTTCTTGTTAGTGTCAATGAGAAAAAGCTCCGAGGTTACATCCTAGTGAATCTAGATTTGGGATGTTATTTCCACATGTGTCCCAATAGAGAATGGTTCTCCACATACAATTTGGTTGAAGGTGGAGTTGTGCACATGAGAAACAATTCATCCAGTAAGGTAATTGGTTTAGGATGCACGATGGGATGATTAAGACACTCTCAAATGTCAGGTATGTACTTGATTTACGAAAGAATCTTATCTCCTTGAGTATTTTAGACTCGAAAGGTTACAAGATCAACATCGAGTCTAGCGACATTAAGGTGTCTCGTGAGACTGTAACACCCAAAATCCATAATCATTATCGAATTAGGGACTTAAGGGTTTACAAAACTTTACGACTATTTTTTTATTCATACAAATCAAGCTCAATCTATATAATTACAATTGGCCACTCAGAATACCAGCTCCAATTATTCTTACACATTCATTTACAACAGATAACATATAATGGTTCATCTTTCCTTTCAGTTAAATTACATTTAACATAATAGGTTTTGATACAATTAAAGATCTCATACTTTTACACCAATATAGAATAATCAGGGACTCATTCAAATTAATTTTAAAATGTCGTACAAAATACCAAATTCCCAAAGAAGGGTCACACGGTCGTGCATCCCAAACGCACACCCATGTTCCCTATGCTACACGCTCGTGCCATAGACCGTGGGCTCACTTGGGCCACCTTCACATAGCCGTGTCATAAACCATGTGCCAGGTCGTGTGAGCATGTGAAATTACCCCACACACCCGTGTACGAGACCGTATGCTAGACCGTGTATGATTTCATAATAGGGCCACACGGTTGTGTCTCAACCCGTGTAAAACCTACACTTATTTTACTCAGGACACATGCCCGTGTGGCTGGTGTCCCAAGCTGTGTGTACCTACTAAATGTCAAAAACAACCCACCAAATTTCCATATAATCCACTCATCATGTACTAAATTTAACATAGTTCATTTAGCTATAAACACACATCAAAATAAGGCATATTCATACTTATGTCCTTGCCATTTCATTCATATTCAATATACAGACAAGCAACATTAAGCAATTCATCCAATATGCATTCTTCAACCATTCAAATTAAAACTTAACAAAATTGAGCAAAGTAATAATTTAACATCCTAGTACATGTCATATAATCCAACTGATTTAATGACTACCGAACACGCTCCCGGGATAGTGTGATTTCTTCAAGATAACTCGATCTTCAAATAGCAAAATGGGATCTACAAAACAGCAACAATTTCATAGGTAAGCTTTCATAGCTTAGTAAGTTCGTAGAGTTTAATAAGTTACCAAATAACATGTGTTGATCAGTCCATAACTCAATCGAACTAGGATAAGACTTTACTTCAACAAGTTAAAACTAAAATTTCATCTTCTTATATGTATCATCTCTATTACCAGTACACGATACTGCTCACACGAGCTATCGAGGACTCGCAACATATGCAGTACCTCAACCATCGATACGATATCTGTGCATATAATGGTTCCCTAACGATACTGCTCACGTGAGCTATTGAGGACTCGCAACATATGCAGTACCCAGCCATTGATACAGTATCTGTGCATATAATGTTCCCTAACGATGCTGCTCATACGAGCTATCCAGGACTTGTAACATATGTGGTACCCCAGCCATCAATACGGTATCTGTGCATATAACTGTTCCCTAACGATGCTACTTGCACGATTTGTCGAGGACTCGTAACATATGCGATACTCCAACCATTGATACGGTATCTGTGCATATAACTGTACCCTAACGATGTTGCTCATACGAGCTGTCGAGGACTCACAACATAGGCTATACCCCAGCCATCAATACGGTATCTATGTATATAATTGTTCTCTAACGATGCTGCTCACACGATCTATCGAGGACTCACAACATAGGCGATTCCCCAGCCATCGATATGGTATCTATGCATATAACTATTCTCTAATGATGTTGCTCACACGATCTGTCGAGGACTCGTAATATATGCAGTACCCCAGCCATCGATACGGTATCTGTGCATATAATTGTTCCCTAACAATGCTACTTACACGAACTGTCAAAAATATTTACTTATGTATAAATCTTAGCCATCGTAGGGCCATATAATCCATTTTAGGATTTTTTCCAACATTTTCCTGACTCATGATGCTGCTTACACGAGCTGTAAAGAATTTGCAACAAATGCAGGACCTCAGCCATCATGTCAGTTATATCACTGGCTCAAAGCTTGATATTTCTTCTGTTCTTTGCTTTCATCTTTCTCAATCTCAAACATCATATTTTTGTTTGCAACGATTTTAAGGAATATAAATAATGTACTATTTAAATGAAAAATTTAACATTACAAACTTACAGGACTAATTTGCAGTAATGGCTCAAGTACAGGGACTATCGGTCAGTAATACATCCAAGACTAGCTCCCGAAACTGTATAGCCCCTAGTGACATGTCCTTTGTGTCCCAATCATCCTCGAGGTTCATATGGGTCATATACCACATCCACTTCAATTAACTTTCATCCCAAAATACCATTTCGAACACATATCCATATAGTTCTTATTTATTAGACATATCGAATTAACCAATAACGCAATTTAGTTCAATTTACTAATTATCATATATCAATCGAATTAATTGATTCGTAACATGAATAATAACTAACACAACTTATAATCATTTAAGCGTTTCGTTGTCACCTGAATTCAACTATATCATTACGTCACTTCCAGTCATGCTCTCAATACAATTTCATTTCAATTTAATTCAATTTCTCAAATTTAATATTTTCTAAGTACATAAATTAAAATACAACATACTTAAATTATTTCGAAAACTTGCAAACAGAAACTAAATCAATTACTTTACTATACGAACTTATTGGACTGATTTGTAGTAATCGTCAAGATACAAAGATTATTCAATAATTTTTCCCTTGCCTCGATTTTTAACCCATTCTTGATCCAATCGAAACAACAAGCTAGGCCGAATGCTTCTTTCCTTCCCCTTAGGGTTTTTGGTTCTCTTGTGCAAGAAGATGAAGAAAAATCAATTTAAAGTTTTCTTTTATTTCTTCTTAATTTTATTTAATTAATATTTACAAGTTTACCCTTAATGAATTAAGCCAAATTTTCACCAATTAAAGACCCAAAACCATCCACTACAATACCTCATGGTCTAATTACCATTCAAGTACCTCAGCTTACCTTTCAATAAACATCTAATACCTTTGATTAATAGAATTCAACTTTTGCACCTTTTTCACTTTAATCATTTTTACTTAATTAACTATCCAAACGATAAAATTCCTTAACTAAAATTTAATACTATACTAATGAACTCTTAAATATTAAATAATTAGTAGTTACGGTCTAACACATCGAATTTGTGGCCTTAAAACCACCATTCCTGATCATACTAAAAATAACTAATTAGTAAATCCTCATTTATTAGGATTTAATTGCAATTTACCAAAATCCAAAGAGTTTCACATTATTTCTATTATTAGGCCATTTAAGAACGGTTCAATTACACAATTACTGCTTCAATTATATTAAATTCAATTAAACAAACTTGTTTTCAATTTAGCCTTAAACTAATTAGGACTAAATGAATAAATAACTCAAAAGTTAGTGGATGATAATAATGTCACCACCGCTTAGACTTTCTGACTATGGTTTAATTACCATTTTAGTCCCTTTACTATTTTTAATCAATAGCAATTAATTTTTATCTCTTTTACAATTTACTCTTTTTTTCTTAATTAAGCAGTTAATCATCAAAATTACCCAACCAAACTTCAATTTACATACAATAGGACTTTGTAAATATTTAATATTTATGACCCTTAATTTAAAAAATGAGGTCTTGATACCTCATTTTTTAAAACCACTTGACTTTTGAACCAAATTACTTATACTAACTTTTAATTCAATAATTAAATTCACTCATTCACAATTTCTTATAAAAATTTATTATTTACTTATTTAATTTAAATACTCATCATAAGAATTTTGTTATCATCACTGAAAACGGGCTGTTACAGAGACTCTCGTTTTGTTAAAAGGTAAAAGGATTGACAATCTTTATATTTTGAAAGGTTTTATAGTGATCGCTGAAATCGAACGTCCCTTGTCCATTACGGAGTTGAAGTCAACTCGTTTGGAGCGAAGGCAACTTGGTCATAGAAGGGAAAAATTTATGATTGTTTCGTTGAAGAGAGGTTCTTTTTTGGATGCAGGTTTTGAAAAGTTTGGGAACTGTGTTCGTGAAAATCAAACCTGAGTTAGTTTTGATTTGATAGTGTACAAGTTGAAGGCTAGAAGTCTTCTAGCTTCTAAGCATAGATTCGACTCAATTAATTCCCTACATAGTTCAATATAGGCCCGTGACGGGCTTTGGCAAAGATCGCGTTGTGGAAATATGAGTCAAGATGGAGATTTATTGAGTATGACTCATATTTCAATTGAATTTGAGGAATAATCTTTCAGTTTCAATAAAAATCTGATTAATCTAGATTATTTTATTATTATTTGATCTAGAAATTTAGCCTATAAATAGGTTTTTTTACAACCATAGAAAATACACTCATTAGAGATTAGAACTCCTAACACTTTTAGAGAATTTTGTATTTACGTTTTGAGGGTTCTTTGTTTTCAGGTTTTCGGGTTTTTCAGGTTTAGTTTTTATCTTAATATTTTTTACTCTTCGTTCTTTTGCCATTATAGTAAAATTATCTTTGCCCATGATTTTTATCCTCTTCGGAGAGGATTTTCCACGTAATTTGTGTGTTCAGGTTTTAAATTTCTTCCGCTGTTTTTACTTGTTCGTTGCTTAATCGGGTCGATCCCCAACATGGTTTGTGAATAAATTTTTACATTGTGCCCCCATTATATAAATAATACGATAAATTATTTTAATCGAGACAATTTACTTGGTTCGCAAGCTATATCGAAAACTTTTCAACCAACCATTTGTCTTCTGTGTGTTTACTCATCTGAATGCCATCTTAAGTAGCTCGCTGAGACTCCAAAAATTCCCTATAATATATTCAGTATTTTACGAAAATTATTGTCTAAATGTATACAAATTAAGAAATATTACTTTATTCGTTTATTGGTTAAGAAAAAGAACTAAATGACAAGATTTTCCTCAGGAAACTCACTGATGGTATGGTGATAACTTATTGTTATGCAATAGAACATAATGGTTTGCTTGTGCAAGAGGTCATATGTTCAATACCTTTGTTTTCATGGTACCAATTAGATGTCCTCCAAAAGAGAAAATGTACCATTTTTTTAATATTCCCATCATTCTTGGGAGGATGGGAAAATATAGTATCCACATAAAAAAAATAACGGGAGCAAAATGTAAGACATTCTGAAACTGTGTACCCCCAATCAATGGAACCTTCGAGATAAGCTCCATTCCACACATAAGCTTTCAATCTCATAAGATACTTGCATCACATATATATATTTACATACTTATTATATATTATTTTAAAAAAATAAAGATAAAATATTGTGAAATATTATTGATATATTTCATATACCTTTCGGTCGGGTACTGATAATGCTAGAAAGAACCCTTGTTTTCTCCTTACTTATTGGTTAAGTAATTCCTATTTTGTTATCTTTAGCACGTATTTTAGTATTTTTTTAGTTTAGTTAATTGCACTTTATGACTCAATGGATCTTTGCCTACTTGCCCTTAATTTTGTTATGTTTTGGTACTAATGTTGCTGCATGAGTATTTGCAGATTGCATTCAGGATTGTCACCACATCCGACAGCTGTCCGGATAAGAATAGAAATGTGTGAGTTGTCCAGTCTGGTATAACCAACTTGTATGACCAACGACAGCTTGATTCTGATGAAAGGACACCTGCACAATTTGGAAGAATATAAATACCCACAAGGAAAGAGAAAAAAAGGGGAGAGGTCTTTTTGGTGCCATAACCTTCTTCAACCTACCTTTTGAAGCTTTTGACTATGGAGGCTTAAGGCTCTCACAGGTGAACCGACGTGAAAAGGATGCAGATTAGCTCCTGACGAGAAACCCTGAGTGCAGCATAAGAGGAAAGTGAGAGAGCAAGTCGAGTTGTCTAGGAATAGTATTCTCCACTTGTTTCTTTTATATTTCTTTCCTAAACGATGGTGATTACTTTCTATTTCATGCTTGTATGGAAGTACACATGAATTCTGGGTTAAATATTATTTTATCCAACCTTGCTTCTACTGTTTAATCTTTGGGTTTGAATGTTTTTAGCATGGAAATGTTATTGCGGTCACTGTCACTAGAAGGCGCAGCGACAGTTCAAGCTAACAAGCATGACAATGGAAGTTGCGTGAGGATTAGAGGAATTTAATCCACTTGTTCTTAACTGTGTTCCATTGCCATCACCGAAAGGTGTGGTTAATGATAAAAGTTAAGTTTGGTAAGATATTCATTGTAATTTATTACATCGACAATCTCCTATTCTTTTATACCTTTGGAGCACTTAGCATTCTATTGATTATTCACATTGGGAATCCCATTTTTTTATTATCATATTTCATTTTTTTTTTCAAGTTATTGCTCCGACAACTATTCTCACAAATTATCTCATTTTTACTAATTCATTGCATTAACATTAATAGAAAAAGACAACCATCCTCGTTGAATCGACATCCGACAGACTCGAATCTTTCTACTATACTTGCATCGATAGTGTAAGATTGCACAATATTGCTGTGACATTAAATAGCCGATCAAGTTTTGGCGCCGTTGTCGGGGTTGGTGTTCGTTTGATGTTTATTTTTGTTTTTTCACTTTTTATTATTATTATATAGTATTTAGTTGTTACTAACTTGTTCTCTTTTTGTTGCTATTTTCACATTTTATTTTCAAGTGTTTTATGACCCGAAGCAATTCGGAATATGACTTTACCAAGGAACAATGAAATCATACCCTCGATACCACCACAAAATGCTGAAGACCCATCGTTTCCACAAGACAATCAAATACAAAACAGGACTATACGAGATTTTGTAGTACCCGTCTTGGATGACTTACAATCGAGAGTTGTTAGACCAACAATCCAAGCTGAGAATTTTAAACTCAAGCCTGTAATGTTTCAAATGTTGAATTCTAATGGGAAATACGCTAGACTTGTAACACCCAAAACCCGAAACCGTCACTGGCTAGGGTCCCGGTGTCACTCTAATCATCTCTCACTGTTCATCTTTTAAAAATCATGTCATTTGTTCTTACATTATTAAATAAATACACCTAACACGTTGTAAATTTTCATTTAATTATAATAAAAATTCAACACGACAAAAATTTCATTTCCAAGATTTTTGGAGACTTCTACTGGTACTTGTTGGACAAGTATCGGTAGTTGTCAAGTCAGTAAACAGTTCAAGAATAGTATAGACTTTTACCGATGCTTGAGACAATACTATCGATACAAGCGAGACTTCTACCAAAACATGTCATGCTTCTACCGATACTAAAATTTCCAGAGAGCTAAAAGACTCACCCTTCTACTTCTACCGGTACAAGTATACAAACTACCGATACTTGCTATTCAACTACCGATACAATCCAAGTCAGTGAATAACCTCTCTTACCTTGTACTTCTACCGATATAGCCATGGGTTCTACCGAAACAAGTATGCAAAATTCTAATATTCCTACAAGTTCTCAAGCTCAACCAACAATTCTCATTTCATACATAAGACACAAAGACAAATTTACTTGAAGTTCAAAACACATATGATAATATATTTCATTTCATTGTAAGCCTACTTTAACCCAAGGTTACAAAAATGAACCATCATCCAAAATCAAGAGTTATATAACAACATCATCCTAGAACATGCCATAAAACCAATTGATGTAAAAACTACCAAACGAACTCCGTAATAGTGTGTTTTCTTTGAGATGATCCGATCTTCAGATAGTAAAATATATCTACAAAACAACAACATATACACAGATAAGCTTATTAAGCTTAGTAAGTTTGCAAATATCATTTTCTTACAGAATAGTTAAATCGGTTATAAAGATGATAACAAATATATATTCATAATCTTATGAACGATAATGAATTTAATCTCTTTCAATCTTCTAGATTTTAGCTCATACGACCACAAACAACATTAGCTCTCATGAGCCTAGAATGGTTAGCTCTTACGCGCCCAGAATGGTTAACCAGTATACGTTGCTGCTCACACAAGCTGATGAGAATTCATGACATACGCAAAGGCTCAGCCATCGATACATTACAGAATTTCTCACTCTCGATGCTGCTCACACAAGCTGATGAGAATTCACAACATACGCGAAGACTTAGCCATCGGAGGGGTCCATAATTCAATATTCGTTTAGAATCTGTCAACTTGTGATGCTGCTCACACAAGCTGTCAGGATACTACAACATATGCAGGATCCTACCCATCACTTCAAATCAGATAACCGACCCCAAGCTTTGCATTTCGTTTATTCCTTTGCCTTTCCATCATCACGAATGTTTTACCTTCCTCGAGTTGCTGTAACAATAGTGAAAGTACAAGAAACATACAAAGTGTATAAACTAACACTACGAACTTACTGGATGAAATTGCAGTTTGGCTAAACTTCAGGGACTATTATACTAATTTCCTTTTTTCCCGATACTGGCACGATTGTAATCTAAAAAAAAAATTCATCAAAATTTCACATTAAAACACATAATCAAATCATTTAACATAATTTGGTCCTTTTTGAGAAAATTACGATTTTACCTCTAATACTTTCCTTTTATTCAATCTAGTCATTTCAACAAAACTTGCAAAATACCCATTTTCTCCTAAACCCATACTAGCTGAATATACCATGATCTCATACACGTCCCTACAATCCATTTGTTTCACCTAAATTACACTCAATTTCATCATTTAACATTTTAGTTCTTAAACCCTGATTTCATCAAAAATCACTTTACAAAAAGATCCAACCTAATCATCAAGCATCCAAAACTATCAAAAACTTTCAAAGAAAAGCATATTCAATAATTGTAAGATTCACAACATTTGACAGATTCGCAAATTAGTCATTAGATTAGCTAGATCAAGCTTACACGAACTCAAAAACATAAAAATTATTAAAAAGGTCAAGGTTTGCTTACTCAAATCAAAGCTCAAAGTTCATCAATGGAAAACCCTAGGTTTTCTTGTCTTAGCCGTGAGGAAGAAGAAGAAATTAGAAGAAAAATGTGATTTTTCTTCTTTAATTTCATATTTATACCTAATGGCATAATTGTAAAATTTTAGGACTTTTCTTATTAACTTAATTAATCACTTAATTAACCTTTAATTTTCATAATTAATGACAATAAGTGTCATAATAAACCACTCACTAAAATATTTTTGTTAATTTACCTATTTGATCCTTCAATTATATTAAATTCAAATCAACCACTTATTTACAATTTTGCCTTAAGCTAATCAGGACTAAATGAATAAATATCCCAAAAGTTAGTGGAATGAAATCATATCCTCCACCGTTTGGACTTTTTGACCTTGACATAATTACCACGTTGGTCCCTTATTCTTAAATCAATCACAATTAACCTTTACCTCTTTTACAATTTAATCCTTTTTACTCAATTCACTATTTAAACATTAAAATTCCATAATCAAATTTTAATTCGTTGCTAATGACATCATAAATGTATAAATAAATTAATTTACGACTCGACTTGTCAGAATTATGGTCCCAAAACCATTGTTTTCGACACCACTAAAAAACTAGGCTGTTACAACTCTCCCCCTTAAGAAATTTCGTCCTCGAAATTTTACTTACCAGTACCTGTTTATTCTAATGTTTTCCTCACAATCAAAAGTATTATTAGCTCATCAAAATCTAAAAAATAACATTCTCATATTAATCTCGAATAATACCAACCTTTGAACAATTTTGATTCATTTTATCTGATTTATCAAGTTTATCCATAATTAGTATATTAGTCTGACGTTTCAACCAATTCATTTTAGTCCACATTTTTCTACAGTAATATATATATCTTCAATCAATCTATTTCTAGATTAAATACCAAATTCATAACTTGATTGTAACATTAATAAACAGGAACTCACCACCCCGAACCTCGAGAGGCATCTACAACATACTGCGATCCCAAAGGGTTTGTAACAAGTATTTCAACTTCAATTGACTCAACAGACAAATTTTATCAGTTATTAAGCAGTATCAATGTAAGAATAAATCATTCCTAAATCGTTCAAAGTATACACAGTCACATCAAGGATAGAATTTACCAATCATCTTATCGGATACAGTTGCCTCTTCTTTAGCTTGTATAGCATAGTTCCGTGCAGGTGCTCAGACTTCGGATCTGTTTGTATTTTCCTTAACCTCATTATGATTTCCGCCTACAATGCTGCTCTGACCAGGATGCCTACCCTTTTGTGGTGTGACTAGGGGTTTTACACTCTGATTCTCTTCCTCTTCATGTGATACTAGACAATTTCATACCATGTGGTCGATTGCTTCTCAATAGAAGCATGCCCCTTTCTTTAAACGACACTCACTCGGATAAAATCTTTCACAATACTTACAAGCTCGGTTAGGTGCATTACTAACACTGGCTACTCTATCCCCAAGCCTATTCTAAAATCTAGTTTCAGGTTGTGCCGACCCGCTTTTGCTTGGGCAACCAAATGAAACTATCACTCGATTCTCATTCTCTCTGAATTTCTTCTACGACGACAAAGAGAAAGTTTTGGAAGAAGTTTTCTTACTAAATTCTTTAGACCTCTTTTCCCTCTGTCTCTTGTGGTTGTAAACTTCCTCCATTTTCTATGCTCTATCCGACAGGAGAACAAATGGTCGTATTTCAGAACCACCTACCATCATTTTAATCTCGTCATTTAGACCGTCCTCAGACCGGACACACATAGCCTCGTCTGTAGGTACAATCTCCTGTGCATACTTGTTGAGAAGTATAAATTCTCGTTCATACTCTGCCACTGTCTTGTTTCCCTGTCTCAACTCTAGGAATTCCTTCTTCTTTTTATCCAGGTACTGTTTATTAATGTATTTTTTTTAACTCTGCTTGGAAAAATTCCTAAGTAACTTCATTTTCAGGCACCGCTGCTATAATCATCATCTACCAATTGTGTGCCTCGTCTTTCAGTAATGAAACAACACACCTAACATAGTCTTTAAGCGGACAAGTTATTTCATTCAGAACTCTCAGAGTGTTTTCCAACCAATACTTAGTCCTGGATGGATCATCCTTAACATTTCAGTAGAATTCTTCCGCCCTATATTTTTTTACCCTATCCGTTAGTATACGACGCCTCTCTTCTATCACAGGAGGAGGTGAAGGCCTTATCGATGGTACCATAAGTCGGGCAGTAGGCTGTGTAGTTGGAGGTGGGGGAGGTGGTACCTTAGGATTATTCCTCATGAATTTTGAGACCACTGTTTCATTAAGCCGAAGAACATGTTTTTTACTTCACTTTTTGTCATCGGTATAATTGGTACCCTTCGACTCGTGTCAGAATCGGTAGCTGGAACATACTATTTACCTCGTTGGTCTCTCTTCGTTCTGAATAAATTTTTTTTTCTTATCTTCAAAAATAGTAGTTAGATCGGATCCATCTATATCACACTATCATAGGTTCATATGGCATGTACTTCTAAATCATTTCACACAGTCAATGCAGTCCAAGAAATGGCTAAATCGTAAGCTCTGATACCACTAATGTAACACCTAAAACCCAAAATCGTCATCAACTAGGGTCCTAGTGTCACTTTAATCATCTTTCACTATTCATTTTTTAAAAATCATGTAATTTGTTCTTACATTATTAAATAAATACACCCAACACGTCATAAATTATCATTTGATTATAATCAAAATTCAACAGGGCAAAAAGGTCATTTCCATGATTTTTGGAGACTTCTACTGGGATTTGTTGGATAAGTATTGGTAGTTGTCAAGTCAGTAAACAGTTCAGGAATAGTACAGACTTTTACCAATACTTGAGACAGTACTATTGATACAAGTGAGACTTCTACTGAAACATGTCATGCTTCTTCGGTACTAAAAACTCCAAAGAGTTAAAAGTCTCACCTTGCTACTTCTACCGGTACAAGTATACAAATTACCGGTACTTCTAAACAGATAACTATCGATACAACCCAAGTCAGTGAATAACCTTTCTCCTAACCTATACTTCTACTGATACAATCATGGGTTCTATCGAAACAAGTATGCAGAATTCTAATATTCCCACAAGTTCTTATGCTCAACCAACAATTCTTATTTCATACATAAAACACAAAAACAAATTTACTTAAAAGTTTAAAACACATATGATAATACATTTCATTTCATTGTAAGCCTACTTTCACCCTTAGTATCATGCAAGGTATGATAACTACCCAACAAAGGTTAGAACAATGAACCACCATCCAAAATCAAGAGTTATATAAAAACATCATCCTAGTACATGCCATAAAACCAAGTGATGTAAAAACTACCAAACGAGCTCCGCAATAGTGTAATTTCTTTGAGATGATTCGATCTTTAGACAGCAAAATATATCTACAAAACAACAACAGATACACGGGTAAGCTTATTAAGCGTAGTAAGTTCGCAAATATCATTTTCTTACAGAATAGTCAAATCGATTATAAAGATGAAAAAGAATATGTATTCATAATCTTGTGAACTATAACAAATTTAATCTCTTTCAGTCTTCCAGATTTTAGCTTATACGAGCACATACAACATTAGCTCTCATGAGCCCAAGATGGTTAGCTCTTACGAGCCCAAGATGGTTAGCTCTTACGAGCCCAGAATGGTTAACCAATATACAATGCTGCTCACACAAGCTGATGAGAATTAGCGACATACACGAAGACTCAACCATCGATACGATACATAATTTCTTACTCTCGATGCTGCTCACACAAGCTGATGAGAATTTAAAACATACGCGAAGACTCAACCATCAGACGGGTCTACAATTTAGTATTCATTCAGAATCTATCAACTTGCGATGCTGCTCACACAAGTTGTCAGGATACTGCAACATATGCAGGATCCTAGCCATCGCTTCAAATCAGATAACCAGCCCCAAGCCTGACATTTCGTTTATTCCTTTATCTTTCCATTATCACGAATGTTTAACCTTCCTTGAGTTGTTGTAACAATAGTGGAAGTACAAGAAACATACAATGTGTATAAACTAGCACTACGAACTTACCGAATGAAATTGTAGTTTGGCTGAACTTCAAGGATTATTCTACTAATTTCTCTTTTCCACGATTCGTGACACGTTTGTAATCTAAATCAACAATTCATCCAAATTTCACATTAAAACACATAATCAAATCATTTAACATAATTTGGTCCTTTTGAGAAAATTACGATTTTACCCTTAATACTTTCCTTTTATTCAATCTAGTCCTTTCAACACAAAACATGCAAAATACCCGTTTTCTCCTCAACACATACTAGCCGAATATACCATGATCTCATACAAGCCCCTACAATTCATTTATTTCACCTAAAGTACACCCAATTTTATCATTTAGCATTTTAGTCCTTAAACTCTAATTTCATCAAAAATCACTTTACAAAAAGTTTCAACCTAATCATCAAGCATCCAAAACTATCAAAAACTTTCAAAGAATATCATATTCAACATTGGTAAGATTCACAACATTTGATAGATTCGCAAATTAGTCCTTAGATTAGCTAGATCAAACTAACATGGACTTAAAAACATAAAAAATACTAAACAGGGTCAAGGTTTGCTTACACAAATCAAAGCTCAAAGTTCATCAATGGAAAACCCTAGGTTTTCTTGTCTTAGCCATGAGGAAAAAGAAGAAATTAGAAGAAAAATGTGATTTTTCTTTAATTTCATATTTAGACCTAATGGCATAATTATAGAATTTAATACTTTTCTAATTAACTTGATTAATCAATTAATTAACCTTTAATTTTCCTAATTAATGATAGTAAGTGTCATAATAAACCACTTACTAAAATATTTTGGTTAATTTATTTATTTGATCGTTCAATTATATTAAATTCAAATCAACCACTTATTTACAATTTAGTCTTAAGCTAATTAGGATTAAATGAATAAATATCCCAAAAGTTAGTGGAGTGAAATCATATACTCCACCATTTGGACTTTTTGACCTTGGTATAATTACCTCGTTGGTTCTTTAATCCTAAATCAATCGCAATTAACCTTTACCTCTTTTATAATTTAATCCTTTTTACTCAATTCACTATCTAAACATTAAAATTCCATAACCAAATTTTAATCTGTTGCTAATGACATCAAAATGTAAAAATAAATAAATTTACAACTCGACTTGTCAGAATTGTGGTCCTGAAACCACTATTTTCGACACCATTAAAAAACTAGGCTGTTACAGGATTGCCACATGAAGATGTACGAGAACATCTTAAATCATTTTTATTGATTTGTGCTTTCTTTAGTCAATAAGGCGCTCCTAATAATGCTTTGAAAATGCAATTATTTCCCTATTCTTTTTAGGGAAGAGCTCGTACTTGGCTCATTAGACTACTTGTCGGCTCAATTACTTCTTGGAATGCACTAGAAACACAATTTGTTTTGTGCTTTAACCCACCGACAATGAATGCTCGTCTCCGAAATGATATTATAACTTATCATAAGCTGGATGATGAGAATATTCATACTACATGGGAACATTATAAATCTTTGCTTCGACGTTGCCGTATGCATGGCATTCAATAGGAAACATAAATTGAGATTTTCTATAATAGGTTGAATTCACAAACGAGGAATCTTGTCGACGCATCAGCCAAAGATCCTTTGCTGGATTGTACTCATGATGAAGCTATTGGAATTCTTGAAAAAATTGCCTAGAATGATTATCAATATCCTATCTCTAGAGCTGCACAAGCAGACGCTACTCCGGGAGTTATTGAATTGGATGCAATATCTGCACTTAGTGCTCAAGTGTCTTCTCTTGCAAATATGATAAAAAAAATATGAAAAGGACTAGTGACGTTGCACGTATACTAGTCGCTCAACAAGTTGATGTTCCTAACTTTTGTTGTGAGATTTGCGGTGACAGCCATAATTATGAAGATTGTCCACAACATGCAAAGAATGCCTTCTATGTCAGTAACATCTGTAATAATTCTTATGGCAACTCTTATAATAATGCTGCATGCAATCAACAATCTTGGGGAACTCAGAATGCTGGACAAAATGCTACGACATTTCGATATGGGAATACATCTAATCAAGGCAATTATAACCCAAGACAAGGGAATTACAATCAACAACAGTAGAACTACAATCAACACACTTAGATATATTCACAACAAGGCCAAATGCATCCACCCCAAAATCAGATGCAACCATAACATTCTTCAATGCAAAATCAGCATGTTCAAGGACATCGACAATAATAGTACACGCAAGCTTCCCCATCTGATCCGTTAGCAGCTCTTAAGGCTTTAATGCGAGAGCATATTACTTGTAGGAAGCTATTATGCAAAGGAATTCATCTTCTATTTGAGCGTTGGGAAAAGAACACTACAAGGCTATCACTCTTAGGAGTGGTAAACAAATTGGTGAGCCAACTATAGACTCTACTGTAGCACCTCAAAACATTGGTGAAGTGATCCCTGGTGAGAAGGTCAAATCTGAAGAGATTGTCGATGTATCAGACAAAGAAGATCCACAAATTGTCACTCATATGCCTAATGTCTGACCTTCGAAACTATCGATGTAATCAAAGATATTGATGCAATCTAATGTATCTTCACCTTTACCTTTTCTACAAAGATTCAGAGAGGATAAGCATGATAAGCAGTATCAACAGTTCCTAAACACACTAAAGCAACATCATGTTAATATTCCTTTAGTGGATGCTCTTATGCAAATTCTTAATTATGGCAGATTTATGAAGGAGCTCTTGTCCAAGAAAAAGAAGCTCAATGATATTGAAAATATTGTACTCACAGAAGGTTGTAGTGTTATTTTGACAAATAAGTTACCCCCAAAAATGAAAGATCCTGGGAGCTTTACTATCCTATGTTCAATTGACAATCATTATTTTGGTAAGGCTTTATGTGACTTGGGAGCTAGCATTAACCTAATGCCACTATATACTTTCAAAAAATTAGGAATTGGTCACATGAAACCCACTACAGTGACATTGCAACTAGCAAATCGATCCTTGGCTCAACTTGAAGGGCCAATCAAAGATATCTTAGTTTGTGTGGATAAATTCATTTTTTTGGTTGATTTTATCATACTTGACTGTGAGGCAGACAAGGAGGTTCCCATAATGATGGGACAACTATTTTTAGCTACCGGATGAAATCTCATTGATTTTTACAAGGGTGAATTAGCCGTGCAACTTAATGATGAGCACATTACCTTCAGTGTTTTCGAATATATTCAATGTAAGGATAAAGAAGAATGTCATAATGTCAATGTGTTAGAGGATCTAATTGAGGAAGAATTCAATGACCAAAACACACTACTTTCTGAGGAGTTTGCAGTGACACTTGATGATCATTTCTTAGATGATTATGATAGCATGGTTGAAGCCAATAACATTGAACTCAGACATGGATGGCAGATTGAATCCTTAGACTTAGCCAACAGAACGACTCCAATTTTTAAGCCATCTATTGAAGAGGCTCTTACTCTGGAATTGAAACCACTACCTACTCATCTTAAATTTATCTTTCTTGGTGATAACAATACTCTCCCAGTTATTATCTCCGCAACACTGAATGTGACTCAAGAAGAGAAATTGGTCCATATTCTTAAGTAACATAAACGAGCTATTGCTTGGATTATTACCTATATTCGAGGCATTAGTCCATCTTTTTGCATGCACAAGATCAAGTTGGAAGATGAAGGTAAGCAATTGATTGAGCAATAAAGAAGATTAAATGAGAAAATGAAGGAAGTTGTTAAGAAGGAGATTATAAAATGTCTTGATGCTAGAATTATTTACCCTATTTCTGATAGAAATTGGGTAAGTCTAGTGCAATGCATTCCTAAAAAGAGTGACATCACTGTGGTCAGTAACGATAAAGACGTGTTAATTCTTATACGCATTCCTACTGGATGGTGAGTCTGTATGGATTATCGCAAACTTAATGCGGCCACAAGGAAAGATCACTTTCCACTTCCTTTCAATGACCAGATGTTGGATAGGCTTGTTGGAAGAGCCTAATATTGCTTTCTAGACAGCTATTTTGGGTACAATCAAATTGCAATTTCATTGGAGGATGAAGAGAAAACAACTTTCACATGCCCCTTTGGTACTTTTGCCTTTCATCGTATGCATTTCGGTCTTTCCAATGCACCAGCCTCATTTTAAAGGTGAATGATGGCAATATTTTCGGATATTGAGGTTTTTTTGGATGATTTCTCAGTCTATGGGAATGATTTTGATCATTGCGTTGACAATTTGGATAAAGTATTGAAGCGGTGTGAAGACACACACCCTATTCTAAATTGGAAAAAATGTCATTTCATGGCAACTGAAGGCATTGTGTTAGGCCATTGCATCTCTTGTCAAGGCATTGAAGTAGACAAAGCTAAAGTGGAAATCATTGAGAAATTATCTCCACCGACAAATGTGAAAGGCATTCAAAAGTTTTCTTGGGCATGCGGGGTTTTACTAAAGATTTATTAGAGATTTTTCAAAAACTACAAAGCCTTTATGCTCATTGCTGGAACAGAATCAAAAATTCCTCTTTGACGATGCATGTTTGGATGTATTCATTCAAATAAAGAAGTAGCTAGTAAATGTTGCACCAGATTGATCTCAACCTTTTAAAGTTATGTGCGATGCAAGCGACTTGCTGTGGGTGCTGTTCTTGGATAATGCAAAGGAAAAATATTTCACGCCATCTATTATGCTAGCAAAATTCTTATAGAGGCTCAAATTAATTATACCACTACAGAGAAAGAATTGTTGGTTGTAATCTTTACTTTTGACAAGTTTCGTTTATATCTTGTCAGGAAAAGGTTACCGTATTTACTGATCACTCAACGTAGAGATATCTTTTTACGAAGAAGGATGCAAAACCTCGACTGATATGCTGGATCTACTATTGCAAGAATTCGATATCGAGATAAAATACCGTAAGGGTTCAGAGAATCAAGTTGCAAACCATCTGTCTCGATTGGAAGTTGGCAGCGAAGATGGAAACATACTTCAAATTATCGATGCCTTCCCAGATGAGAAGTTATTTGTTGTAAATGCAACCCCTTGGTATGCGGATTTGGTTAATCATCTAGTATATGGAAAACTCCCATTGGGTGTCACAGGCCATAAAAAGGAAAAATTTCTTTGTGAAGTAGTGAAATACCATTGGAACAAGCCGTATTTATTCAAGGTATGCAATGACAATATCATTCGACGTTGTGTTCCGGAAGAAGAGATGCTTTCAATTTTGAAGTATTGTCATGATGCTCCTTATGGTGGTCATTTCGGTGGCATGAGAACTGCTACTAAGGTTCTTCAATCAGGATTTTACTGGCCTTCATTATTCAAGGACGCTCATAATTTTGTGAATCAATGCGATAAGTGTCAGCGTACTGGTTTTATATCCTGACGCAACGAAATGTTGTAGCAGTCAATTATGGAGGTTGAACTGTTCGATGTTTGGAGTATGGATTTTATGAGACCATTTCCAAGTTCATTTGGAAATCTTTATATATTAGTAGCTGTTGATTACGTTTCAAAGTGGGTTGAAGCTGTTACAATCCCAAAGGATGATGCAAAGACAGTGCTTAAATTTTTTCACAAGCATATACTTACCCACTTTGGCACACCAAAGGCATTGATCAGTAATTAGGGTACACACTTTCATTGCAACCAAGTGGCACCCGCACTGAAGAGATATGGAGTTAGCTACTACTTATCATCCGCAAACTAATGGACAAGCTGAAGTATCCAACTGACAAATTAAGAACATTCTCGAGAAGATTGTGAAACATTCTCGAGAAGATTGTGAACCCTTCAAGGAAAGATTGGTCTTCTAGACTTGATGACTCTTTATGGGCATTGTGGATAGTATACAAAACTCGATTAGGGATGTCGCTGTATCAGTTAGTTTTTTGGAAAGCATGTCACTTGCTAGTTGAACTGGAACACAAGGCAATGTGGACAATTAAGCAAGTGAACATGGACTATAAAGTTACAGGAAAGAAAAGGCTATTGGATATCACTGAACTAAAGGAGATTTGACGAAATGCCTATGAAAATGCAGTAATTTACAAGGAAAATACCAAACGATGGCATGACAGAATTATTTTGCAGCAAAAATTTATCGCGAGACAACAAGTTTTATTATTCAATTCTAGGTTGAAATTGCACCCAGGTAAATTACGCTCACGTTGGTTTGGACCTTTCGAAGTGGTCGAAGTATTTCCTTATCGTGCTGTCACAATTAAGGATTTACATGATGGACACCAATTCAAAGTGAATGGACAACAACTGAAATATTATTTTGGGAATATTGATCAAAAGCAGGCATAAACCATTAAATTGGTTGTAATTTTTTAATTTTTATTGAATTTATTATTACGTAGTTTTATTTTATTTTATTTTTTTTCTTTTGTTTAAGTTTGTTTTACTTCTTGTTTTTCTTTTGCAGAATAAGTAGGACCATTGTCGACGCACTTGGACTTTATTGTCAAAGCTATTTGTATGATTGTACTACCACTGATAACTCATAAAAAATGAGGGCATATCAAGGAAAAGAAGAGAAAGAGCTACAAAGACAAAAAGCGCAAGAAGGAAGAGAAGAAGAGGAGGAAGAAGAAGCATCGTTCAGCCACATTTATGGCTAAGGAAACTGAGTTAGTTTATTTTAAGTTTTTAGATGTAGTGTTCATGCATTGCATGTAGCTATAATTTTTATTTTGTTAGTGTACATTATCATTGTGTTTTAATGTTAGTGCATTAGGGACAATGCAAACTTTAAGTTTAGGGGAATGCATATAAGGTTTTGAGATGCACCCATATTTCAAAATTTTTTCTTTTTAAGTTTAATGAAGCATGCAAGGTTTATGAATGGTTAACGCAAATGTGTTTAAAATTTTTTTTCTTACATTCGATGCTTAATTCTTGAATCATGTGAACCATCAATGAATGAGTTGGATAAAGTTGGCTGAATGTTGTATCTTCAATTATTAGATGAATGATTTAGATTGCATTAGTAATGGATGACTAGTAGCATTCTTTGAATCTTGAATGAATCTATCTTTTACAACTTCTTATATATATAAGAGACACTCCAATGTGGGTGTATTATGAACTGTTCAAGGGAGAACACTCCAATGCAAGTGTTAGAAAAATGATTCTGGCCAAAGGTTATCGCTGCATGAGTGTGTGTCGGTGCAATTATGCACTCTTTGGGGGTTTGTTGCACTCCATCGTTACTTCTCAAGAACAAAGGTATAGTAATGCAATGATATCCCTTGTTCATAAAAAAAGAAAAGAAATATATAAATACTTAGTATTATACAATAAATACTATATTGGTAAATGGAATTTAGGATTTGAGGCATGACACTAGCTTTGATGAAGTTGCAATCTTAGTTATTCATACTTATGTGTTGTCGATGCAATATTCTTTCATCTGAATGTGATTCATTCATTGGGATATTAGATGAATCAAGTTGTTAGAATGATCATTTGCCTTGGTGAAATTTTGTGTAGCCTTGCTAGTTTCTGTTTTACTTGAGGACAAGTAAAAACTCAAGTTTAAGGTGTGATAATACTAGAAAGAACAATTATTTTCTCCCTACTTATTGGCTAAGTTGTTCCCATTTAGTTACTTTAGCACATATTTTAGTATTTTTTTTAGTTTAGTTAATTCTATTTTTTGACTCAATGGACCTTAGCCTACTTACCCTTAATTTTGTCATGTTTTGGTACTAATGTCGCTGTATGAGTATTTTCAGATTGCGTTCAGGATTATCGCTGCATCCGATAATTGTTTGAATAAGAACGGAAATGTATGCATTGTCCAGTCCAATATAACCAACTTGTATGACTAGCGATATCTTGATTTTGATGAAAGGATACTTGCACAATTTGGAAGAATATAAATACCCACAAGGAAAGAGAAAAAAAGGGTGAGAGGTCTTTTTAGTGTCATAACCTTCTTCAACCTACCTTTTGAAGCTTTTAGCTATGGAGGCTTAAGGCTCTCACGGGTGAATCGACGTGAAAAGGATGCAGATCAGCTCTTGATAAGGAGCCTTGAGTGCAGCACAAGAGGAAATTGAGAGAGAAAGTCGAGTTGTCTAGGAATAGTATTCTCCATTTGTTTCATTTATATTTCTTTCCTAAATGATGGTGATTACTTTCTATTTCATGCTTGTATGGAAGTACACATGAATTCTGGGTTAATGTTATTTTATTCAACATTGCTTCTACTATTTAATCTTTGGGTTTGAATGTTTTTAGCATGGAAATGTTATTGCAATCACTGTCACTGGAAGGTGCAGCGATAGTTCAAGCTAAAAAGCATGACAACAGAAGTTGCATGAGGATTAGAGGAATTTAATCCACTTGTTCTTATTTGTGTTCCATTGCCATCATCAGAAGGTGTGGTTAATGTGCATGTTTAAGTCTTAGATCAAATATAGAAGTTAAGCTTGGTAAGATATTCATTGCAATTTATTGCATCGACAATCACCTATTATTTTATACCTTGTGAGCACTTAGCATTCTGTTGATTATTCACGTTGGGAATCCCCATTTTTTTCATTATCATATTTTGTTTTTATTTTCAAGCTACTGCTCCAACAACTATTCTCACAAATTATCTCATTTTTACTAATTCATTGCACTGACATTAATAGACAAAAGACAACCATCCTCGTGGGATCGATATCCGACAGACTAGAATATGTCTATTATACTTGCATCGACAATGTATTCTTGCACAATATTGTTGTGACATTAAACAGCCAATCAGGTACATCCACCTATATTGAATAGGTCCAACAAGCTTCGCCTCCATCGGCAAATAAATAATCAAATGAATCATAATTGTGAAAAAACTTGGAGGAAATATTTTCTCCATTTCACAAAGTGTTAACACGAATTATATTTGAAGTTGATCAACTTCTTGTGGATCAAGATTTTTTGCACATAATCTCTTGAAGAAATCTTACAGATTTGTAATAACACTTAGCATCTTATTTTCTATAATAATCTTCTTTTCTATAGCTCCTCTTAAGCATATAGGAAGCTAATCTTGCATGAGAATGTAACCATCATGAGTTTTGAGGTTACTCAACTTGTGCTTTTTCAGATTCACGTATTGAGATATGTTAGATGCATAACCATCGGGTCGCTTAATGTTCTTGACAATGGAAAGGAAAATATCTATTTCCTTTGATGCAAGAGTGTAACACTCCAGCGGTAGGTAATCTTTCCCGTTTCTCATTTTTGGATAAAGATAACTTCGGATGCCAATATCTTGCAGGTCCTCACATGCCTTGATATTTTCTTTACCACCGCATGAGAGATTAAGAAGGGTACCAACGACATTGTCACATACTTTCTTCTCGATGTGCATGACATCCAAGTTATGTTGAAGTATATTGTAACGCCAATAAGGCAAGTCAAAAAATATGCTCCTCTTCTTCCATAAGTCTCGTCTTAGTGTGTGAGATTTGCTTCACTCCCTCTACCGCCAATTCTTCAAAGTCGTTAAACATATCATACCCCTTGTCTACATCAGGTTCAACCAACCCTTCATCTAGTTCTTATCTATCCCTCTTTCGGGCTTTTCCATAAATGAAATTGATACCTTCAACTTCCCTTAAGATATCCTCTCAGGATTATGGTATAAGAGCTATCTTACACACTATAGTGTCATCGAATTCACGACTCTATTTTTCTAAATGGGTGTTCAGCCGATTACCATCGATAATGACCTATATAACAGAACTTTTGACCATACTGTGGCCATCGAGATTAAGTTTTTTCTGCACGTACTGGGCAAGCAACCTAACCTTTTTTGTACTCCACCATGAAAGATTAGCATAAACTGGGAAATCATTCATTGTCTAAAGAAGAAAGCTCGTAAAGTGAAAGATTTGGAAGCTAGTGTATCAAAAGCATCAACTCCTATCCACAGTTGCTTCAACTCATCAATTAAAGGCTGCATATAGACATCATTGTCGTTGTTGGGTCTTTTCTCACTAGGTATAACCATTAATAAGAAGTACGGGTCATGTACTTTGACTTGTACTCATTGTTCAGAATGGATTGAATCCATCGCTAGCCAATCCTAGCCTAACATTACGAGGATTAGCTGCAACATTAGGAAACCTCTTATCAAATGCATCCCAAGCAAAACCATCGTCTAGATGTCTCAATATACCTTCTTTAGTTCGTCATTGTTTATGTCATCTCATGGATTGTGATGTCATGGAGGATTAAAACAATTTTTTAAGTCTGGGAGTCAAGGGAAAGTATTGTAATACCTTGGTGGGCTTAGGACGACGACAACTACCGTCAACTTGTTCATCTGTATCCAACTCATCAGAAGATTTCCACCTTGAGCTTTTATAGACATCATAACTAACCTTTTTACTAGCACCGCCCCAATATAACATACAATCATTCGGGCATGCATCAATATTCACATACCCAAGATTTAGTGTAGAAATCTTTTTCTTCGCTTCATAGTATGTAGTAGGGATTATGTTTCCATATGGAAATGCCTCATTCATGAAATCTAATAAACATGTCAAAGATTTTGCTAACCATCCAAAAAAGTGTTTTGAAGTGGTAAAGTCGAAGTAGGAATGAGACTCATGAGAACTTGACATAACCAGGATAAAGTGAAATATCACAATCATCTAGAAGAGTAGTTGCTCTATCTGTAGTCCTTTGGCCCTCATTAGCATCATACTCCTGACCATTATTCTGAAACTCACTTGAAACTCCACCAAAACTCTCATTAAGAGCTGGGATGTTGATACCTAGAGCATCAGTTATGAGATCTCTTATATTGGCTTTGTTGTCTTGTGACAACGTACTAATTAATAGAGAAGTTCTCACCGTTTGGTTGGTTTGCACCAATGTCCTTCCAATGGATTCTACATGAAAAATCCAATGCTTGTATTATTCTATTATACCATGAAGACGAAGATGGTCACCCACAATATGTAGTTCGTGCAATATCCTATTATTGCAACAATGGCACGGACAATATATTTTTCCATTAAAGAGTGATTTTCCAATTGCAAATGATAAAAATCTTTTTATTCCAGCCAGGTGATTAGCGCTAAATCTTGGAGCATCCATCCAACTTTTATCCACCACCTATTAAAGTAATTAATATTAAATAACATGAATATTTAAACTCGCAAACACCCACTTAGACATTTCATCGGTAACATACAAGGCAACAACCCATCTATTTAAACTTGCATATACCATTTAAACATTACATCTACAATGATAAAAGACAATGCCAAATAATGCAAGCTGGTACTAGTGTAACTAATCATTTCAAAAGTTGAATTTAGAATAAGATGTAGTCACTAATCAATAAAACAGAGTAGAAAGTAAAACATAATTAGATTTTTAGAATTGCATTTGTTGTGAAAATTATAAATTTTATACACTACATGACTCATTTAAAATACAAAAGAAAAAAGTCTATATCAGAATTACTAAAAAGAATATAAAGCTTAGATATTTCTCTCTTGAGTTGGCATAGAAAGGACTTAATTTTAAGAAATTGACTAAATTTAAATTGAAAAGATTGTTGTCAATGGAAATAGGAATGGGTCGAATGCAATGTCACCATCAGACGAGTCAATGGAATCTACCTAAACGTTGCAAAGTACTACTTCAATAATAAAGTGAATGCTTCTCATCTCTTTAATGAATCTTTCTTCCCTTTGAAGATTTGAGGACTCTTGATATTTGTAATATTAGACGCTCTAGGTCTATTGAAAATAAAGGTAATTCATTTGCTTTGTAATTATATATATATATATTAAAAAGAGGTCTTCTCATGCATGTATTGAAAAGCTATCCAAGTTGAGACATCTATAGAATCTATGTTTTGCAAGAAATGATCTTTTTACGGGATCAAACCTTATTGATGGTAAAGTTATATAATGTCATGTATGTCTATATTAGATAATATCTATTCATCTTCATATAATTATTTTACTCCTTTTACTAGGAATTAAGTTGCTTTCAAGGTTAATAGTCTGGAAATTCTTGATCTCAGTAGAACTAACATGGCCAACAATTACTTGCCTTATTTGGGTGGCTTTCCATCTTTAAGAACTTTAACTCTCCTGCGAAATTATTTACAACAAACAATTTAAATTCAAGGTAAGGTTGCTTGTATAGCTTCCTTAAATTTTAATTTCTGTTGGAGTATAATACTGAATTGGGTTTGAACAAACTGTTATAATCTGAAGTAGTCCCCAAACTATTCCTAAGTTAATTTTCATTTAAACCAATAGCCCCTAAACTATTAAGTATACTAGACACAGTTTTAGAAATAATATAATAGACCTTTTAGCGTAATTACACGAGAATAGGGGTAGGATTAGTGATAGAGTTGAACCAAGGGTCGTTGCTCAAATTGCAGAAGTTACATCAAGGGACTTTTATCTCAATCCATAAACTCATCACATAATGAAATCTAATATGAAATACACATACCTTGTTTCTAATTTTTGGGAAATTCGTAGCAAACCATGGGTCTTGTCTTTTTGCTTGGCAAGCATGAAAAATAGCAACCATTCCAAGCTGCAAAATTCACACTAAATTCTCAATATGAATAATAAAAAAAGGACCTAGAGCTAACCATTATAATCTAATCCAAATCTCATCCATTATAATCACTACCACTATACAACCCATCTGAAAAAATTACTTAATTCAGTAAAAAAATAACGTTTATTTTTTAATGGAACTAACAAGCTAGTATAAACATGCACAAGACCTAAAGGCTCCAATATCAGAGTAGGTTGATTGTAGGGTGGCTCTGGTAACACTGTAGGAGTAGGAGTAGGTTTTGGTGGAAGATTTAGGTTACCATCAAACGACGGAGGTATAGGAGTAAGGTCTTGGGCAGTTGGTAGGTTGGATGGTGGTGGTGGCTTAGCAGTAGAGATTGAGGCAGGTGGTGAGTTAGGGGAGGTAGGCTGGTTTGACCCAATGGTAAGAAAAGGAAAGTTGTAAGTGGAGGAGGATTTTTTACCGAAATAATACAAAAAAAAAATACCAAAATAATATACTATCTTGATTAATTACCAAAATGGTATAGATTGGTGGTTGGTGCCTCTTAAATAGGCGGCACCACTGGTATTGTTTGACATAATTTTTTTTTATTTTTTAATTATATTTTTATATTAAAAAATTTTTAAAAATAAAATTTTAGGTTGTGCTTGTCAGATAGGCGACACCCATTTTTTACAGGTAAGATATAAACTTGAATTTTAAATACGGATATGGTATAAAAACATTAAATTATTGGGTGATGACGACCTGACATGTAGAACTGAGACACTGTTGCTGCCATCGCATGCTTCCAAAGCTGCATGCATACTGCTGAAGGGGAGAATTGACCTTTTAAGGTCTCGTGATGACCAACATGGGGACCTTATAATGGTCCCCAAAAATTTAACACACACACACACAAGCAGGGAACAAGCACAAGCACAAAGAAGGGGGAATTGATAACAGAAGGGGAAAAAAGAGGGGAAGGGAAGGTAAATTATTTAGGGTTTTGTTTAGGAGATAAAAGTATTTTTTAATATAAAAGAAATTTTTTGTTTCTTTTGATTTATTTTAGAAATGTTGTATGTTTCTTATTAAATTAATTTTTTGATTAATTTTTTTTGTTAATTGAATTTTTTATTAAATTAGGTTAAAAGGAAAAGGTATGTTTATTTAGGTTAAAAGGAAAAGGTATGTTTATCTTTTTTCTTTGTAATTTACTATTTTTATTTCCAATTATAATTATGTTTAAAAGGTATGTCTAAAGAAAAAGGTTAAAAAAGCTATACAACCACCGAATGCTATTACCAGAAACGAACGCCCCGGTGACTTGCTCCCGTCAAAGCTACTCAAGGCAACTAAGAAACTAAAAAATAAAGGCTTCTTCCTTGAGGATGGTGAGGATCAAATGATGTTAGAACTAGAATCTATCAAGCATTCTTTCAAAGAAATGCTTCTAGGCAATAGCAGCACAAATTCAAAGAGGGACGTGTGTTTATCTTTGGAAGAGGAAGAGGAGGTTGCTCTCCAAGATGAGGATGTCTCAATAACCTTGGACAAACCTTACCCGCAGGTGCACTTCTCAGAGAGAATCCACTCCTTGATCGATGAGAACAACAAACAAACTGTGGTTGTCCGAATGTTAGGAAGACCGATTGGATATAGAGATTTAGCCAACCGGATTGAAAGCCTCTAGGGTCTAACAAATGAATATAAAATTGTTGTTCTAGATAATAACTACTTCCTTGTTAAACTTACTAGCTAGAATGACTACAATTGGGTTATTATAGGAGGCCCTTGGATGGTGTACGGACATTACCTTCTGGTGCAACTGTGGAGTCGAGACTTCTCCACAGAAGAGAGCTGCCTACCCAAAATCATAACCTGGATTAGACTTCCCGGGCTTCATTATCACTACTGCATTATAGCATTAGAAATGACACCTATTTTTTTCCCTAAATTTATGTATTAATTGTCCCTTTTGTATCATATTTAGTATGCATTTAGGCATTTCATACTTAATATTTACATTTTCTAACTCAGTGTTTTATGGATTAAATTCTCGGCATTTTATCTCTTTTGTGTTACTAATGTCGCCATATACAACATGAGTTTTGTGTCTGAAGTTGTCAGCGCAGAAATCTACCTCTAAAGATTAGTGCTAAGAAACGTTCAAAAATGCAACCACAAATTTAACATGGAATTGCGGCCAAAGATGTCACCACATGAAGACCTTTACCTCGTACAAGTGAATTCACGCTACAAACATACTTGGAAGCACTAGTGCAGGAGAACGCTAAGTTATCACTACAAATAAGTATCATAGATTATGCTCAGAGATGCGGCAACAACCTGCTGATACCTGATAAACACACCAGATCTGCGTGAGTGCACAATTGGAAATAACCAACTTGTACAGCTTCCAAAATGGTTAGATCTGAGAGGGAAGGTGATTTGAAATTTCCAAAGCTTATAAATAGGAGGGAAAAGAAGAAGATGGGTATCAGGTGGTGAAGAATTAAATTTTGGAAAATCTCTCAAATCTCTAACGAGCTGCCATGGAAGCTTGAGGTTTGGAGAGAGGTAATCTAACGAGCAAGGAGCAAGACTTCTAATGAGAAGTGTCTACCTACGGTGCAAGAGGAGTTGTCACAGAATAGTTCTAGTAAACTAGGAATAGGATGCTTCGACTTTTTCTTTGATACCTCTTAATTGTTGATGAATACTGCTGATTATCAATTGAGTATGGAAGTAGTATTTGAAGTTAGATCTAATTTGATTTTTACTCTATTCTCTTTATTTGTTTATCTTTGGATTTAATCATTTTGACCACAGAAGTGTGATTATAGTCACAGTTACTGGTAGGTGCGGTGACAAGTTAAATCAACAAGAAAGACAACGAAAGTTTCTTGAGGCTAAGAAGGGATTCTGGCCACTTGTTCTCAAGTGCATGGCATTACTAGCACTGGAAGGTGTGGTAATTACTCGCATTCGGGTCTTTGTTAAACAGAGGAAGTGATAACAATAAGATTTCATTGAAGTATAATTGCATTGACAATTCATCTATTTGTTACCTTGCAACCACATTTAGTATTGCAACTTGTGAAATTAGTGATCCACTCCACTTCTTTACACTTGATCATTTATTTTAAATTCTGAATTTACCTTTACAAACATCCCAACAACTATTCATTTTATATTAATTTGCTCTGACAATTTATTTCATATTTGCATTGACAAATTAACTCTTTTAGCTGTGCAGATCTTATTCAGTTGCGTTGACATTTTTAGTGACAATTCTTCTAATTTTAACTTTAGTTGCTTCGACAAATAAACATCAAGAACTCTATCCTCGTGGCATCGATATTCGATAGAGAAAATCTATCAACTATACTTGCATCAACGAGTGTCTACTTGCACTTAAATGCTGTGACGTTTACAAGCCGATCAAGTTTTGGCACCGTTGTCGAAGATGGCGTTTGTTTGATGTTCATTCTTGTAGTTGCAATTATTCTTTCTTACTTAACTTTTTATTTTTACTAATCTATTTAACTTTCTTTGATTTTATCTCAAATTTTTTAGGAGTTGCATGTCCACAAGGAGAAATCCTAAAGATATTGTGAGCTTTGATCCAGAACTCGAACGGACTATTCAAAGGAGGAAGCAAGAGCAAAAGAAAATGGCTGGAAACAACAATGAGTTACCACCATTGCTACCACAAATTGTAGTTCCTCCAATACAGTCACAAGGAGTTAATAATATACCACCATCGCTGCCACAAGTAGAGAAAATCCCAGACAAGACAATTAGAGATTTTGTTGTTCCTGTGCTTGATGATTTACAACCAAGGGTTGTTAGACCAGGAATATAAGCTGGTAATTTTGAATTGAAACTAGTTATGTTTCATATGCTGAATTCTAATGGGCAATATACAGGTTTACCTTACGAAGATGCTAGAGAGCATCTCAAATAATTTCTGCTCATATGTGCTTCTTTTAGTCAACATGGTGTTCCTGATGACTCCGTGAAGATGCAGTTGTTCCCTTATTCTTTGCAAGGGAGGGCAAGAACATGGTTCCTTGGTTTACTAGTTGGATCCATTACTTCTAGGTATGCACTAGCAACACAGTTCGTGTTGAGATTTAATCTGTCGATAATGAATGAAAGATTGCGGAATGATATCACAGCATATCATCAAGTGGATGATGAGAACTTCCACATGACATGGGAACGCTACAAGACTTTGCTGAGACGTTGCCCCATGCATGGAATCCAACAAGAAATTCAAATTGAGATATTCTATAATAGGTTGAATGCGCAGACAAGAAATCTTGTCGATGCATCTGCCAATGGACCATTGTTGGATTGCACCTACAATGAAGTCGTACGGATATTAGAGAGAATTGCACATAATGACTATCAATATCCAATTTCTCATTCTGCTCAAGTAAAAACTAATCCTGGTGTTATGGAATTAGATGCTATTTCAACTTTGAGTGCACAGGTATCCTCGTTGGCAAACATGATTAAAAACATGAAGGGAACAAGTGAAGTTGCTCCTATTCAAGTGGCTCAATAGTTGGATGTTCCAACATTTTCCTGTGAAATTTACAGTGACAACCACATTTATGAGGATTGTCCACAACATGTTGAGAACACATTTTATGTCAACAACATAAGAGGAAATTCCTACAGTAACTCATACAGTAATCCTAATCGTACATAACCTCCTTGGGGGAACCAGAATGCATCCACATTCAGATATGGAAATGCCTCAACTCAAGGAAATTTTAGACAAGGGAATTACAACAACAACTAACAACAGCAGAACTATAATCATAATTCGTAATTGCATGCGCACCTAGATAATGTACGATCACATGACTAGATGCGATCACAAAATCAAATGCATTAATATAACCAGATGCAGCCACAAGCTCGAATGCCGCCACAATAGAATGTGGTGCCAAATATGCAAGGACAGCATCAACAACACCAGCAGCAATATTCTCCATAAAGATCAGATCCTATGGCTACTCTTGAAACATCGATACAAGAGCATATTACGCGAACGGAAGCAATTGTTTAAGGCAAATCTTCTTCTATTCGCGTGTTGGAAGCTCAGCTAGGACAATTGGCTTCTAACATGAGCACAAGGTCACCAGGTGCTTTGCCTAGTGACATTGAAAATTCGAATTAGAAAGGGAAGGAGCATTGTAAGGCTATCATGCTGAGAAGTGGAAAGCAAACAACCGAGCTAAGAAACAGATCCAAACCAAGTACATATTGATGCATCCAAATCAAAGCAACAAAAAGAAGTTGAATCAAAAGAGAGCCTAATAGAAAGAAATTAGGATAAGACATCTGTAGTCACTCCTATGCCCATAATCCGACCAACAAAGATGTCGACGTAACTATCCATGTCGACGTAACCGAATCCTTTACAATAACCCACTGACAATATACCTTTTCCATTTCCATAAAGATTCAAGGAGAAGGGCCATGAAAAAGATTATTAGAAGTTTTTCTCTACCATGAAGCAATTACACATTAATATACCTCTAATTGATGCTTTTGTGCAAATTCCCAGTTATGGGAAATTTATGAAAGAGTTTTTGTCGAAGAAGAAAAAGCTTTCTGACATCGAAACGAATGCGCTCAAAGTGGGGTGCAGTGCTATGCTAACAAATAAGTTTCCACCAAAGATGAAAGACCTTAGTAGCTTCACAATTTCATGCTCCATTAGAAACCACTATCTAGGTAAGGACTCATGCGATCTGAGAGCTAGTATTAACCTCATGTCATTATTCGCTTTCAGGAAGTTAGGAATTGGATCTATGAAGCCCACTGCGGTGACATTATAGCTTGCGGACAAATCTTTGGCACAACCGAAAGGACAAATTAAAGATGTCCTCATCTAAGTCGACAAGCTCGTATTCCCTGCTGACTTTATCATCCTTGATTATGAAGTAGATAAAGAGATGCCCATTATCTTGAGACACCCATTCTTAGCTACGAGACGTACACTCATTGATACTTTTAAAGGCGAGCTGATTATGCGTCATAATGACGAGCATGTCACTTTCAATGTGTTCGAAGCATCTCCGTCAAGAAGGAGAAATGTCACCATATTGGCGTGCTGGATGAAGTTATTATAGAAGAATTTAATAAACGAAATTCAATAGTTCAAGATGTATATGTAGTGACATCTACCGGTGATATCCTAATCGAATGCGACCATAAAACTGAGGCTAATATTTGTGAACTGAGACAGGGTTTTCAATTGGAATCTTTGGATCTGTCTAACAGGATGATCCCTATGTTTAAACCATCAATTGAACAGGCTCCTACTTTGGAGTTAAAGCCATTGTCGACGCATCTAAAGTATGTCTTTCTAGGTGACAATGACACATTACTCGTGATTGTCAGCGCAAGCCTTGATGTGAGTCAGGAAGAAAAGCTTATCGCAATTTTCAAGTAGTACAAACGAGCCATTTCCTAGAGCATTACAGATATCAGAGGCATTAGTCCCTCTTTTTGCATGCATAAAATTAGACTGGAAGATGAAGAGAAGTAGTCCATTGAGCAACAACGAAGACAACGAGAAAATGAAAGAGGTAGTGAAAAAAAAGATCAATAAGTGGTTGGACGCAAGCATCATCTATCCCATTTCAAATAGCACATGGGTGAGCTCTGTCTAATGTGTGCCCAAGAAGAGCGGCATCATAGTAGTAAGTAACGAGAAGAATGAGTTAATACCTACTCGCATTGCTACAGGTTGGCGAATGTGTATGGATTACCATCGTCTAAATGCGGCCACAAAGAAAGATCATTTCCCATTATCATTCATTGATCAAATGCTAGATAGGCTAACTGGTAAAGCTTATTACTGTTTCTTAGATGGCTACTCTGGTTACAATCAAATCACAATTGCGCCGAAAGATCAAGCAAAGACAGTGTTCACTTGTCCATTTGGAACCTTTGCCTTCCGAGGTATGTCATTTGGTTTGTGCAATGCACCAGCTACATTCCAAAGGTGCTTGATGGCTATTTTCTCGGACATGATTGAAGATTCATTAGAGGTATTCATGGATGATTTCTCTATGTATGGGCAGAATTTTGACCAATGCATCGACAATCCGACAAAAGTATTGAAGAGATGTGAGGACACAAATCTCGTGCTGAACTGGGAAAAATGCCATTTCTTGGCAACTGAAGGCATTGTCCTTGGTCATTGAATATCATGTCAGGGCATTAAAGTAGACTAAGCAAAGGTAGAAATCATTGAGAAGTTACCACCACCCACAAATGTTAAAGGAGTAAGAAGCTTTCTTGGTCACGCTAGTTTTTATAGAAGATTCATTCGAGATTTTTCCAAGATTGCAAAGTCACTATGCTCATTGTTGGAATAAAATAAAAAGTTTTTATTTAATGACGCATGTCTGGATGCATTTTTCACAATAAAGAAGCAGCTAGTAAAAGCTCCAATTATCGTCGCACCAGACTGGTCGCAACCGTTTGAAGTAATGTGCTACGCGAGTGACTTCACTATGGAAGATGTCTTTGGTCAACGTAAGGAGAAGGTATTTCATTCCATTTATTATGATAGTAAAGCCTTAACTAAAGTACAGGTAAACTATACGACTACTGAGAAGGAATTACTACCAGTAGTTTTTGCATTTGACAAGTTTCGTTCATATCTTGTCGGCGTAAAAATTACAGTCTACACAGATCATTCTGCTTTGAGATACCTTTTTACGAAGAATGATGCCAAACCAAGACTAGTTAGATGGATTATACTTTTACAAGAGTTTGATATTGAAATCAAAGATAGGAAAGGATCTGAAAAGTAAGTAGCATACACTTATCCCGTTTGAAAGCTAGAAGAGAAGATGGCAATCAGTCACGCATTGTCAACGCATTTCCAGATGAGCAATTATTTTATGTCGATGCATCTCCATGGTATGCTGATGTCGTCAATTATTTTGTTTTTGGTAAGCTACCTTTGAGTGCAACAGGTTACAAGAAGATCAGATTCATTAGAGACGTTGCGAAATATCATTGGAATGAGCCATACCTATTCAAGGTATGTGCTAATAACATTATCCGTCGCTGTGTTCCTGAGGAAGAGATGTCTTCTATCCTGAGGCACTGTCATGATGCTCCTTATGGAGGTCATTTTAGTGGTGTTAGGATTGCTATAAAGGTCTTACAATCAGGATTTTTCTTGCCCAAATTGTTTCAAGATGCCCACAATTTTGCATAGTAATGTGATAGATGTCAATGCACAAGGTCAATATCTTGATGCAACGAGATGCTCCAACAATCTATTATGGAGGTGGAGTTATTTGACGTCTGGAGTATAGATTCCATGGGACCATTTCCAAACTCCTTTGGGAATGTGTATATTTTAGTTGCGGTTGACTCATCTCCAAGTGGATCGAGGCAAGTGGGATACCAAAAGACGATGCTCGGACGGTGTTAAGGTTCTTCCACATATACATCCTTATAAGATTTGGAACACCCCGAGCATTGATAAGTGGCCAAGGCAATCACTTCCATAACATTTAAGTGGTGACAACTTTAAAGCACTACGGTGTGAAGCATCGTGTTGCAACAACGTATCATCCGTAAACGAATGGCCAAGCAAAAGTTTCCAATCGTCAAATTAAAAACATTCTTGAAAAAGTAGTTAATCCATCTAGAAGAGATTGGTCTTCGCGGCTACATGATGCATTGTGGGCACTTCGTACTTTCTATAAAACTCCGTTGGGGTTATTGTCGTATCAATTAGTGTTTGGTAAATCCTATGACTTGCCAATTGAGATTGAACACAAAGCCATGTGGGCCACCAAGCAGGTGAACATGGATTATAATGTTGTTGGATAGAAACGGTTGTTGCACATTTCTGAGCTGGAAGAAATTCGACATAATGCGTATGAAAACGTTGCCTTATACAAGGAGAAAACTAAGAAATGGCACGATAATATCATCTTACGGCGATAATTTAACCCTGGTTAGTTGGTACTTTTATTTAACTCACATTTGAAATTACATCCAAGTAAATTGCGCTCAAGATGGTCAGGCCCTTTCAAAGTTGTCGAAGCATTCCATCATGGTGCAGTGACAATTGAAGATATGAATGATGGTCACTAGTTTAAAGTAAACGGCCAACAACTGAAATACTACTTAAGCCCAGATGTCAAAGAACAAAGCGAGACCATTAATCTGGTCATATTTATTTAATGTCATTGTAATTTTTACTTTTACTTTTTACTTTTTATTTTCATTTGTTTCCTTTTTAGTTTATGTAGAAATAAAAAAATCTCCTTTTTGTCGACGCATGTGATAACACAACTTGTCAACGCATTCTATGATGACTCCGAAGCTTTTCAGCCAAGAATCACGTCGGTTGATCTCCATTCATCCCCAACCGTTAGATCAACCCAAAAAGTACAATCTGCAATCTTGGCATTTATTGGTTGCTGATGAAATGTTTTCCCTCACCAATTGCAATAATCACGACTCCTCCCCTCTAGAGTCTATAAAAATCTTTCTTTTGCCAACTCTTTTCTTCTACTCACAACCTCCATTGCTACTCCAATTATTTTCTTTATTGCTCTTATAATTTTTCTTTCAATTACTCTTAATCTCTTTCTTTAGCTATTATGGCCAAAACTCGAAGAGCGAAAACCCCTTCAAAACCCCCTACTGAATCAACAATCACCGTAGTTCGTCACATCGATTAACCACCGCAGAAAGAACATGTTCTGTTCCTCTCAAAGGCGGCAAGGGACAGATATCATGAAGTGATGCTCAAGCAAAACTGTCACCCTGAACAAGGGTTTCAGTTGTCCCCACAGTAGTCGTTAAGGAAACAAGAGTCTTTTTACGGCTATTCGGCCAGTTATTCCCCTATATGGTACGAGAGTTCTACGCCAACTTAGTAGATTCTGAACAGGAGTTTGTTTTTGTACGCGAGGGTCTGGTGCCCTGGAGTGCCACCCATATCAACGAGCTCTTCCATATCGTTGAGAAGGAAGATTCTCATACTGCATTTTTGGAGGCTCTAACTGATGAAGGTACTGATTTGGTGATGCGAGACTTATGCGTCGAGGGCGTAGTGTGGACTAGAAATGGTCCGCATAATTACACTATGCACCGACGTTATCTCACCACTCAAAGTAAGGTGTGGTTTCACTTTGTTAACTGATGCATTCTGCCATCAACCTATAGCACCACTGCGACGCTGGATCGCATGTGCCTCTTGCATTCAATTCTGAAGGGACGCCACATTGATGTCGATGCAATTCTCCATGATGAAATCATTGAAGTTGTAAACAAGCAGATAGGTATCTTACCTTTCTCTTCTTTAATAATGCCGCTATGCAAACAAAAGGGTATTGTACCTCGTGATGGTGAGGAGGTGCTAGAGAACAAGGGGGCCATAAATGACATCTCGGTGGAACGTATGATAAGGGGGCAAGAAACCCCTCTGGTGAAAGAGATGCCTAAGAAGAAAGAGACAGGGAAATGAAAGAAAAATGAGAAGCAAGAAAATACGCCCACACACCCTTAAATGGGGAAGAAACTGACTGACATAGAATAGCTCCTTGATCGCATGGATATGCGAAAAATGCGACTTGTCAATGTATTGGAAAAAATGGACTACAGGCAAAACCTCTTCTATGCTTATACTTGAGTATGGAACAAAGCTATTATCGCCACATTGAGGAATCTAAGCCCAAACCCCATACCAGAGTTTCCTGTTTTTCCCTATTGTTAAGGAGGACCAATCATCCTTCGAGCAACCTACTCTTGAAGGTAGACCTCAGCTCATCCCATCCCTTACTAGAATTCATATCTCAAATAATGAAGAGCACGAGAGACATTCCAAGGACATAAAAGACTGTTTCAGAACCATCGCTAGTTTGTCTGAGGATGAGTTTTCAAACAACCTTGAGGCTAACATGGCGGAAAAAGAAGTTGTTGCTACGAATATGCGCACACCAGTTGTATCTGTGGTTCTAGAAGCAGGAGAAAGAGAGGGAAAAGATGAGGAAGGCACAGCAGAGAAGGTGAAACATGAGGAGAAAAAGGAAATTGAAGGAGAGAAGAAAGAAGAGGAGAAGAGTGAGGAGAAGGAAGATACCAGAAAATTTTTTAGGAAGAATTTATCGACGCACCTACTAGTACAGGGGCATCCGTTGAACACTCGGTGGCACTTTGAGCGAGCCGATCGAGGCAGTCACTAGCAGCACTGAGGATTATTATCCTCTAGCCATTGTGCCCTATGTGGCACCACTTGCTGAAGTCCACCCATCCAACATGACTGTCGATGAAGCCTCCACTCAATCGGCTATAGAGGAGCAATTCATTGACCCGGTTAACTCCAAGGACAAGAAAAGAAAGAGAAAGGACAAAGAGAAAAAGAAGCACAATGAAGAACGCCCAAAGAAGAGGAAGAAAGCCAAGGCAGCCAATTCATCGGCTGCTCAATAATGAGTTAGTTTACTTTTCAGTAGTTAGTTGCATGCATCTCATTTAGTTGTCAATGCATTTTTATTTGTCACTACATTTTATTTATTAGTACATTTGCATTGTAGTTGCATTTCCATTCTAATTTGTATAATATTGTCAGTGCATTGGGGACAGCGCAGACATTGAGTTTGGTGGGAATTTGTGTGAAATGGAAATGCAATTGCACCCACATATTTGAAAATTTTACTTCTCTTTTTAGTTTAATGAAAGTATGCAAAGTTACAAGAAAAATGTGGTCACAATTTGTATTTTATGCATAAATCTTGCTTTGTTTGGAATGATGATATGTGAATTGGATGAATGTGAATGAATATTGAGTCCTTCTATTTTTGAATGAATGGTTGGGATTGCATTAGTAATGAATGAGTAGTATCAATCTTTGAATCTTGAATTAACTTACCAATTACACTGATATTTACTAATAATAAGACATTCCAATGTGAGCGCATTGTGACTTATTAAGGGAAAACACTCCATTGCATGTGTTAAAAAAATTATCTAGCCAAAGACTGTGACTGCAAGAGTGTGTGTCAGTGCAATTACATACTTCTTGGAGGTTTGCTCCACCCTATCGTTACTACCCAGGAATAAGGGTATAGTAATGCAAGGATATCTCTCATTCACGCATAAAAATAGAGAAGAAGAAAAAGAAAGCAAAGAAGAAAAGAAAAGCATGATATGATGCTAACATTAGTGAAGTTGCAGTTTTCATTGTTCATATCTATAAATTGTCATCACATTATTCTATCATATGAATGCACTTTATACATCAAGATTCTAGAGAATTTAAGTTGTTAGAATGATGATTGCGATGACAATTTTGATTACGACTTTTTTAACTTTTATTTACTCGAGGACAAGTAAAAACTCAAGTTGGGGGTGTGATAGCATTAGAAATGACACCTATTTTTTCCCTAAATTTATTTATTAATTTTCCCTTTTGTATCATATTTAGCATGCATGTTAGGCATTTCATACTTAATATTTACATTTTCTAACTTAGTGTTTTGTGGCTTAAATTCTCGACGTTTTATCTCTTTTGTGTTACTAATGTCGCCATATACAACATGAGTGTTGCGTCTGAAATTGTCAGAGCAGAAATCTACCTCTAAAGATTAATGCTAAGAAACGTCCAAAAATGCAGCCATAAATTTAACATGGAAGTACGGCCAAAGATGTCACCGCATGAAGACCTTTACCTCGTACAAGTGAATTCACGCTACAAACATATCCAGAAGCACAAACGCAGGAGAACACTAAGCTGTCGCCGCAAGTAAAGATCATAGATTGCACCCAGAGATGCGGCGACAACCTGCAGATACCTGATAAACACACCAGATCTACGTGAGTGCACAACTAGAAATAACCAACTTTTACAGCTGCCAAAATGGTTAGATTTGAGAAGGAAGGAGATCTAAAATTTTCAAAGCTTATAAATAGGAGGGAAAATAAGAAGATGTGTATAAGGTGGTAAATAATTAAATTCTGAAAAATCTCTCAAATCTCTAACGAGCTACCATAAAAGCTTGAGGTTCGGAGAGAGGTAATCTGACGAGAAAGGAGCAAGACTTCTAATGAGAAGTGTCTACCTGCGACGCAAGAGGAGCTGTCATGGAATAGTTCTAGTAAACTAGGAATAGGATGCTTCGACTTTTTCTTTGATACCTCTTAATTGTTGATGAAACTATTGTTTATCAATTGAGTATGAAAGTACTATTTGAAGTTAGATCTAATTTGATTTTTACTCTATTCTCTTTATCTGTTTATCTTTGGATTTAATCGTTTTGACCACGAAAGTACGATTATAGTCACAGTCACTGGAAGGTGTGATGACAAGTTAAATCAACAAGCAAGACAACGAAAGCTGCTTGAGGCTAAGAAGGAATTTTGGCCACTTGTTCTCAAGTGCAAGGCATTACCAGCACTGGAAGGTGTGGTAATTACTCGCATTTGGGTCTTTGTTAAACAGAGGAAGTGATAGCAGTAAGATTTCATTAAAGTATAATTGTGTTGACAATTCATCTATTTGTTACCTTGCAGTCAAATTTAGTATTGCGACTTGTGAAATCAGTGATCCTCTCCACTTCTTTATACTTGATCATTTATTTTAAGTTCTGAATTTACCTTTACAAATATCCCAACAACTATTTATTTTATATTAACTTGCTCTGACAATTTATTTCATATTTACGTTGACAAATTAACTCTTTTAGTTGTACAGATCTTATTCAGTTGTGCCGTCATTTTTAGTGACAATGCTTTTAATTTTAACTTTAGTTGCTTCGACAAATAAACATCAAGAATTCTATCCTCGTGGGATCGATATCCGATAGAGCAAATCTATCAACTATACTTGTATCGACGAGTGTTCGCTTGCACTTAAATGCTGTGACGTTTATAGATCGATCACTACACAAAAAGGTTCAACTGAGCTTTGGCATCTGTCATAGGCAAAGTTGTTAAGGTTGACTACAACACTACAGATGGAACTAGAGGGAAGTTTGCAAGAGTGGCTGTGATGGTAGATATCTCTAAGCCCTTATTACCATTCATTGGGGTGGACTGGAAAAAGTAATCAATAGTTTACGAGGGCTTCCCATCCATATGCTACACCTGTGGTAAGGTTGGTCATATCAAGGAAAACTATAGCCTTGGGCCGAAGGAGCAAGCAACGGACAAATCGGAGTCAGCTATGGAAGAAACTATAAATCAAACGCAGCCAAGCCAAGTGGGGAAGCCGGATGCCAATACAAAAGAACAAGATTTATATGGCCCCTGGATGCAAGTGTCGAATTGCCACAACAAGAAGCAACCATCAGCCACTAGAAACGGTGGGTATCCGACGAACCAACCTACGGACGTTTCTTCATCGCAACGCTTTAATGCCTTCGCCGTACCAAACCTAGAAGAAAGTCTATAGGAGCCTACAACTCACCTACCTTCTCTCCTACAAGAAGCCAACGGCTATTCGAAAGCTAAAAAAGGAAAGGGAAACCAAAGCCTATCTTTAAAGGCTAAAATAAGCCCACATTCGATGCTAAGCACTAGCCGAAGTGTGGACTACTCCAAAATTGTTTCCATGTCAATTCCTACTACCACGAAAACCAAAGAGATAAGCAAGGGTAAAAGTCAAACAAATATAGGGAGATACCCTATGCAAAATTCGAGGGTTAATCTACTAACCAGTGGGTCATCCCCACTCCATTCATCATGCTCAACTCCACCTATACGTGGCACTCCAACAAATGCCCACGCCTCCTCTTATTTGAAGCCTTCAAGATCAGGGCTCAATGTTATAAAATACCAAGCTGTTGTGCATGCTGATCCATGTAGCAAACCTAGGCCTCAAGTTGTTCATTAATGGGCCCATGGACACGATAATATTTCTTCTAACCAAGGTAGGCAAAAAATTGGCCCTATTGCTCCACAAGCCACAAGCACTACTGTTGGGACAACATGCAACTTTAATTTGGTTCAAGTCAACTTAGCAGCTGACCTAGCTACAAGCTTTGAGACCCACCAAGAGAACAAAAATCAGGTTCATACCCTTTCCAATATCAATTCCATTAATTCAACACAATTGCTTCTTTCTCTTGGTGCAGGAGAATTTGAGGAAGGCAAACACTCCAATGCACATGAAAATATTTTAGAAAAAGACTTTTCAACTTTAGATTCTGATTCTGATTATTCTGATGAAGTTGATGTCTAAGTTACTAAGGAATTTTAAATCCCAGAAAACATTCCGCGGTAACCTTTAAGGAAAATTCAAAATCCGTCGGGCGTATCAAAGGTAAAATTCGTGATAGAATGAGCATTGCTCGAGGAGGGAAAAAAATCAAATATAGTTGTTCGAGGGAGAGGAAGTCGGCTGAAAGCTTTCACAAACTCTCGAGTTTTGCTAGCTGATACAATAAAGGATATGGTGAATATCATCTCAACGGATTTGGCTAACGAAACGGAAGCCGAAATGCACATCGAGATGGCCCCTAATGATGGCACTAAATCTTGTCGGTGATGGTACGTTTCCCTCTTTTATTATTTCAATCTTTTCTTAGAATTGTTTAGGTCTAAGTGATTCGTAACCACTCACAAATCATCACTACCCGTATTTGGACTGATTCTCACCTGTTGCCTATCATGGTCTCCTTTGTGTATGGAAGCCCCAATCGCAAAAAGCGCTTCGAGCTTTGGAATAAGCTTAATATCTTATCCTATGGATCAAACTCCATGGGCAATCATCAGGGACTTCAACACCATTTTATCTTCTAATGAGAAAGTATAGGGCTCACGTCTGGTAAGAGATGTCCCTAGTTCAGTGAATTTGTGGAATCGACCGAGATACATGATCTGGGTTTCAAGGGCCCTCCTTTTACTTGGCACCAGGGAAATCTTTTTGAAAGATTGGATCATGCTTTGGGAAACGAAGCTTGGCTTAGAAATTTTCCAAGCAGCTTAATTACCCATGTGCTGAAGATCAAGTCCGATCATAGACCTCTCCTTCTTAATCTTAAGCTAGAGATCACTTTGCCTAGAGGAAGACCGTTTTAATTTCTTGCAGGATGGACTGAACACTCAGAGTTTGGAAATTCATTCAAGATTAATGGGACTTCACAGGCTCTATGTTGAAATTTTTAGCTCGACTCACGGTTGATTTAAAAAATTGGAACAAATCGGTTTATGGCCACATCACAACTCGTAAAAGGAATTTAATTCATAAGTTGTCTGTGGTTCAGAAGCAAATGGACAACTCGAGCTCCACCCTCTTAGTTGCTCATGAACGAGAATTAAGATAAGAATTGGAGAATGTGATACACCATGAAGAGTTACTATGGAAGCAAAAGGCTAAATGCGATTGGCTTCACTTAGGGGATTGCAACACCATATTCTTTCATACTTGTGTCATCCATAGAAAAAAGAATAATCGTATCACCACCATACAAAACTCTAACGGATATTGGATCTACAACCCAAAGATCATTGAAATAAAAGCAACAAACTTTTACCATAACTTGTATGGCGAGGACCTTGAGCCTATGAGAGTCTACCTCTACACAGATTCCCTAATCTTGATCTTCTCGATCGTGATCTTTTGAGTAAACTTGTTACTGATGTGGAAATTAGAAATGCCCTTTTTGACATGGCCCCGCTTAAAGCTCCAAGCAGCGATGGTTTTCACGCTCTTTTCTTCCAAAAACAGTGGGATACTGTAGGCCCTACAGTTTGTGAATGGGTTAAAAATGTTTTCAATGATGGTAACATTGATGATGAGCTGAATAATACTCTAATTGCTCTTATTCTCAAGGTCCATAATCCGGAAGGCTTGTCTCAATTTCGGTCCATTAGCCTTTACACTGTCCTTTACAAATTAGTGATGAAGGTTATTGCTAATCAGTTCAAACACGTCTTTCCGAAAATAATTGTGCAAGAGCAAGCTGGCTTCATTGCGAGAAGGAACATTACTCATAATATCGTCATTACTCAGGAGATCATCCACTCAATGAAAAGCTGTAATAACAAGAAGTGGATGGCCGTTAAAATTGATCTTGAGAAAGTCTATGATCGTGTCGATGGGTCTTCATCAATACATCTCTCTAGGTAACAAGTATCCCTAATCACCTCCGAAATGTTATTATATATGCGATCTCTAATTCTTCAATTCAGGTCTTATGGAATGGTGTCACGACTCCTAAATTCAGACCTGTTAGGGGAATTAGATAGGGATGCCCTCTCTATCCTTATCTGTCTGTCCTCTGCATGGAATGGTTAGGCCACTCTATTATCTCAATCATGGCTCTTGGGACCCTATACGCTTATCCCGCTCGGGGCCACCCCTCTCTCATCTTTTCTTTCCAGATGATCTTGTCATTTTTTGTAAAGTGGATGAGAAGCATGGTAGAATGCTAAAAGAGATCTATCTGGGCACAAGGTTAATCCTAATAAAATGAATATCTTCTTTTCTAAAAGAGTTATGGAACCCATTGAATCCATAATTAGCAATCAGTTAGGATATCAAAAGACTCATAACCATGGGCATTATCTGGGAGTTTCGCTCTTTCATCAAAGAGTTACTAATAGAACAATGCACTTTGTGATGAAGAAGGTCAAAATGAAACTTCAAAGTTGGGATGCTCGACAATTGTCCATCGCTAGTCGAGTGACTCTTGCGCAGTCGGTCCTCCTCTCTATTCTTGGATATTTCATGCAATCCATGATGCTACCTAAGAAAATCTATGATGAGATCGAAAGGCTAGCGCGTAACTTTATATGGGGTACCACCGAAGGTAAGAAGAAAATATCTTTCGTGAGTTGAGATTTTGTCTACCAACCTAAGGAGTCTGATGGTCTTGCTTTGAGATAGCTTTGTGACCAAAATATCTCATTCCTGTTGAAACTTGGCTATAAAGTGGTCTCTGACGAGGAAGTATTATGGGTTTGTGTCATCAAAGCAAAGTATGGGGTGAATGATCCTGCACCTGACAACATTGTTAGATCTCGAAGCTCCTTCCTGTGGAAGTCACTTTCAAAAGTTTGGACTCTTTTACGCGAGAATCTTATTTGGTCTATTGGTAATGAAAACAAAATTCAGGGTTGAAAGGATCAGTGGATACCTAATGTTGGCCCTTTAATTAATTTTACACTTGCCTATGCTAACATTAATCCTAACAATCTACTTAGTGATTTTGCCACAAAGGAAAGAAATTGGAATTTTGATTTGTTGCAAGTTTGGTTAACGGAAGAGGTTATTTATCACATTAGGGGAATCCCACCATCACATCCTCTTGAGGGACCTGACAGATTATCTTGGCGACATAATTCCATTGGGGCTTTCACCATCAAAAGTGCCTTTAAAATACTGAAGGAAGAGACATGAAACCCTAAAGACGAGCTATGAAAGATGGTTTGGAAATTCTCAAGACCGCAATGAGTTCGCTTCTTCCTTTGGGCAGTTCTCAAGCAGAGACTTCTTTCTAATGTGAAGAGAGAGAGGTGTGGATTAGTTGTGGACCCTTCACGCCCAGTATATAGTTACGATTCTGAGGACATCTTGCACACTATTTGTGATTGTACCGTTGCTAATAACGTTTGGAAACGGGTAATCCCGAACACCCAATAGTCAAATTTATTCTCTAACTCTCTGCACGAATGGTTCTCTCAATCTACAGATCAGATCAAGCTCACATGGGGAGGAATCCAGTTTGGAGTGCCTTTTCGAACTTTTGGCTTGACGTCTTTTGAAGAATCGAAACCTCTTTACCTTTCAAGGCAAATCGTGGAGCCCGAATGAGATAATCAACGCTTCGTTATGTTGGGCTAAACATTTTTCCTTAACAAATAAAAGAGATACGACTGAAGACAGAGACTCTAATCGTAGGGAGCTACTAGAAGGAGAATGGGTCTACCTCAACACTGATGAAGCTGTTCGACTTGGGTCCGAAAACGCGACTGCCAGGGGAGTTTTGCGTGATAAGTGTGGAGAGTGGATCTTAGGGTACCACAAACATCTAGGCAAATGCTCTATCCTTGATGCGGAACTTTGGGCCATTCTTGACAGGCTTAAAATCATCCAACGAATAGGCCATGCTAAGGTTGTTATTCAATCTGACAGCTTGGAAGCGATTAAAGCTATCCACGAAAGTGCCTCAAGAGCCTCACATTCGACTCTCATTAGAAGGATACACCGCATCCTGTCCCAAGAAACAAGTTGGCGTATACGGTATATACCTATGGAGAAGAACCAAAGCGCGGACTTCATTGCCAAACTGGCCTTTTACGGAGAGGAATATCTACAAATTTTGGAGTTGCCCTCGCAAGCAATATTAGATCTCATTAGAGCTGACAAGGAAAAGAATTTTTGTATTCTGAATTCCAATAATGTAACTTAACTTTGTAAGTTTTTCTTTCACCAAAAAGAAAAAGAAAAAGGTTGTTTGTTTGAAAGGTATGTTTATCTCTTACTTCTATTTTTTTTCCTTTGTATGTATCATTTATTATTTCTCAAGATATTTTATTTTTTCAATAAATAAAATTGTTACTTTTTTCAATAAATTACATCAACCGAATGTTAGAAAAAATTATTTATTTTTTAACTTTGTTATAAATATTAGTGTATATTTACCTTACAATGTCTTTTTAAATAATAATGAATATTTTATTTTTTGAAAATAATAATTTTATTAAAATATTTTAAAATGGGTGATAAATATTAAAATTATTTTAGAAATATGTAATCCCTATATATTTGATTTTATTATTAAGCGGTATATATATTTAAAAGTTAAAAATAATTTATTTTCATTTAAAATAAGTATATGATGTTTTGGTACAATTTATGACCAATTGAATTACATTATATGATGTTTTTATTGCAGATATCAAAATGAGTTCTTTGATTAAAGATGATGAGCACATATAAAAAAATGTTAATAATTAGGTAATAAATTGTTATTTGTTACATTATAAAAAGCTCATTTCATTTACGAAATTAAACTAGGTTATATTAACTATTTTGGTAATTTAATAATGTCAAGAGGAGTATCGCAAATTAAAGGGTCGCGTAAATGGTGTAAACTATCCACCGAATGAACGTATCATCCCATACTTGTTGACAGTGGGATTTGGATCAGCTGCATTGATCTGCACTTTTGATTTGCGCTACGACCTAATATCCGCTTTGGTAGAGTGGTGGCAGTCGAATACCTACACATTTCACTTACCGTGTGGGGAGTGCACCATCACATTAGAGGATGTTGCACTGCAGCTCGGGCTCCCAATCGATGGGAGTGCCGTTACAGGCATACGTACGATATCTGATCCGGCTACCCTTTGTAATAACTTATTGGGAGACTCACTTGAGGATGGTGATTCGAGATTTACGGGGTTGAAGTCTACATGGTTGAGGGGAAAATTCGAGCATTTATCAGATGATACCACCGAGCGAGAGGTGATATGCACCGCTCAAGCTTATATCATGCATCTCATAAGGGGTGTACTGATGCCAACCGCAACCAATAATAGGGTCCACCTAATGTACTTGCCCCTCTTAATTGATTTTGATAAAGTAGGTTCGTATAGTTGAGGCTCAGCAATATTAGCGATGTTGTATCGCAAGCTTTGTCAAATGACAAAGCCTTTTGTCGTTGACATATACGAATGCCTAATATTGTTGAAATCATGGGCTTTTTATCAAATTCCTTTCCTGGAATCAGTTAAAAAATTATTATACGTTTTCTTACTTGTGAATAGGTGATAACATCTAAGCATTATAACAATTATTTGACTTTTTTTGTGAATTTGTTCTAACAAGTTGTTTTTCATAGATGGTATGGGAATCCAAATATCGGGAGGTCAATGACGATTCTGGTATACTGATAGATGATTGAGACACATGTTGGGGAGAAGGTAAGTTATTCGTAACATGCAATTACTTTATTCGTCTTAATTTATTAATATTAATTGAGTCATGTTACTATAACAACGTTATTTAAAATTGCAGTTCATTTGGATGCCTTATTCCGTCTCGAACATTGTCATTATTAGTCCCACTTCTGCTCACGCCCACTCGCACTTGTGGTCCATCAACGCATCCATTATATGTTTTCAGACAGTAGAGTGGTACCATGGGGATTGACTATTGCAACAATTCGGGTGCATACAATACATCCCGATAGACCCAATAAACTTGAGGAAGATTCATGGTATTGATAAGAAGGGGAAACAACGACTGAACTAGGGGCAAGTGCATAAAAATTATGTTGTAGTGTGGAAGAATCAGGCGAAGCGAAGACCTTAACTTCATATGGATCTTTGTTTCTCTATGGAGGCATTGTTAGAATATAATAATGATATTTCCAAACAGGAAAACCATTTTTATTTGGTGGGCAAACAATGTCAGTCCTCCCGTACATGCTACCACGTGGGCAACACTCTCATTCGCTTGAGCCCGAGCCCCAGCCTGAGCCCGATCCGAACGACTAACCAATATGGTAAGTTCGTTGGGGGCAATTACGTCTATTATGCTCAGCTAGCCTACACACTCTACAAAGCTTAGCATCGTTTGTTTTCTCCATCATGTCCATTTCGTTGCGGATTCTGGTCACATTCGGATAACCTTTCAAATTCCTTTGCAAACCTTTGTTCATGATAAGCTCGAAAGTCATCGGAGGTATCTCCCATGTAGACAAGTCAGACAAGACGGGGAACTCATTTTCCCAAATATGTAACGTGCACTCAAGAGTGTAAACGGGTCGAAGAACTGTTCAACCTTGAGCGACGCGTGAGAACAAGCTGCAACGATATGCACACAGGGATAACGAAGTGTATTGAACCTTCAGCAATCGCTATGTCTATTCTAGAGATCAACCCCGTATGACTTAGGTGGGATACCAGGTCAATGCCCAACGGTCTCCGTAACTTGAAATCTTTGAAACTGTTGTTAATATATTTCAACGTTCAACGACCTTGCTCTCCGATGGTTTGCATTCATTGCCTTCCTGACAGCTTCGACAAACATGTGTCCGACGTTCATCTAATCGATTTGTCGTGTCTCTATTACTGGTATCAAAGTAGCCAACTTATAGAACGTAACCGAGAACACAGATGAAATCAGAAGATATCGTATTCTCCTAAACACGCTGTTAATAGACTTTGCCAAGTTGGTCGTCATTTGACCATATCAAAACCCGTCAATGAAACTTTGAGACAATTACCACAGCTCCATGGTACCCAACCACTCTCGTAAAAGCTTGTTCGTTTGACCTTCCATGTCACGCTCAAGTCTGGTCATTCTTTGCCAGAATCAGTGTGGCTCTAGCTTGTACATTGTAGGAATATTCAGAAAACATAAGTTACAATCTCGAATTAAAACATTAAAAATATAAATTGAAACTAAATTTTTTTACCCATTTTCACAAGTCATCTCCGTTAGTCTGTATTCTTATATTCTCGTTGGAAGTTAGTCGCAATGTGCTGGCTGCAGTAAATCGATCTTCATGGTACACCGGTATGCCTAATGGTGGCAATTATTCCCTTCCCTCTATCGGAGATGATACAAATATTATTATTATAAACAACATACCTCCGCAAGTTTGTTAGGAAGAATTCTCATGATTTCATGTCTTCTTTGTCCACAATAGTAAATACTATCAAGAGTACATTTTGGTTCCCGTCTTGAGCCACCACAATTAATAGGATCTACATATATTTCCTGTATAGTCAGGTCCCATCTACTTAGATAAATGACTTGTAGTGAGGAAATGCTCGAACGCAGGAATCAAACGTCCAAAACATATACAGAAAAATTCTTCTTCCCGGTTGTAGGTTGTTATTCAGGTCATAATAAGGCTGTTTCACCAACTCAATGGCAGTCCCTAGCGCGTACTATCGCATTGCGGCTATCCACCCCTATAGCTCATTGTACAACGCATCCCAATCACCGAACAGTTGTTCCATTGACATCTGTTTCGCTATCCATGCTTTTCGATATGAAACCCGATATTAGAATCGTGCATGCATCTCGACAATCAGTGTAGAAACTTTGATGGTCGGCTCGTCCTTCACCATTGACATGATATATGTGTAGATAGTTTTAGAATCGAGTTTCTGGTGATCTTCTGACATACGTATTGCAGTACATGTGTGAGGCCCAACAAATTTTCTTATCTCCCACTTCTACGACTTCTAGATAAATGCAGCTCGTACCCGCCAACTGTAACCTTCTATCCAACACTCCTCAATATACAATGTCGGTTTAGACACGACAACTTTGTAGTTCACTGACACATTCATGTTATACCGCTTAATGGAAAATACGCACTCTTCTTTGGAGTCAAATTTCTGGCCCACGAACACTCTTCAGTTTCTTGTGCTACTGCCAATTGATGAGCATGTATACTCCGCAAACTCGGTTGCATGTGCCGTATTAAGGTCTATAAACGACATGCGTGCCCCAATGGGATTATTGTGCATCACAATACGTGGACCATTCGGGACCTTGTCATTCAGGTCTTCCTTGTCAATATCATCTAGGACCTCGTCCACCTCGGGATCACTATCACTATCGACTTTGTGAATAGAAGAATCACTACTATCATATCCATCATCACCATCTACATCATTCTCAGGTGCAACATTAAAATCTATGCCAATCCCGCGAGCTACAGATTGACTATCAACGTACGATGTCAGAACCACCATACTTAATGGAGTAGGATCTTTAGCTATCTCAACATTAGCTAGCTCAGCAAATAACTAAATCGGTGCATTTTCATCACTCCGATTCCCACAATAAAGAGCGATCATTGTCTTTACGTCTTCATCGTCTACGAGTTCCATCTTGGTGAATTTGATAGGATCTGTTGAAATTGGAAACTTGTAGAAAAGTTTCGAGATCCTTTTCCCACAACGTCTAGCAATTTTTTCACTAATCTTTGCCATCATATGATCAACCGAGACATTTCTATTAAATCTCATTGCTAGTTGTTGGTGACATTCAAATATACATCCAATTGTTGTTGTTAAAATTTCTCCATCGAAATAAACGAATACAAAAAATTGATTTTCCATCTGTTAAAAAAATAATATCAATATCATACCATTTCGAACAACAAATAAATTATTATAAATAAAATTGTTGTTAAAAATTTATACTAACCTTCTCTAAACTCTTCTTTTTTGTTTGAACAAAATTTGACTTCTTCTTCAAAAATTTGTGTTTAAGCTGATCAAGATGCGGTGCTTAAATAAGCATTGGTGCTGCCTATCTGTATGGCACCATTGGTGCCGCCTACCCCACAAGTACCTTTGAATTTTCATCATATCTGACCCGTATTTTGACCCGTACAAAAAATGGGTGCCACCTATCTAAGAGGCACCACCCACTTATCTATACCATTTTGGTAATTAATCAATGAAGTATATTATTTTGGTATTTTAATATTGTTTTTGTATTATTTTGATAAAATATCAAGAGGATGAAGAAGAATAAAATAATAAAATAAAAGTAATGTAAAATGACTTTTTTGGTAAGCTTAATACATGCCAAACAATAAAACTAACAAAAAAAAAAACCATGCCAAACCAAATTTGATACAATGAAAATATGTTAGCAATCAAAATTCAATGAAGAGTAAAAAGAGGTCTTACACGGAAAATTAATTTGTCTAACAATTCGATCCTTTTTACAAAATTCCAATCCATTAAGGTTCCATCCAAAGAGAATAACAAAGATATTCTTTTCCGACCCTAATATTTTTACCTTTTTTAACTAAAGAAATAAAATGATAACAGTAATATATATTTCCTCAAAATAAATACATCATATGGCTGAAATCTATCAACACAATTATTACAAAATAATAAATTTTTTTTAGCCTATTAACAAGTAATAAGATTTGAACTTAATATCTATAATCTTTAATATTTTAATTTAATTATTTCAATCAAAACATTTTTGTAGGAAATAAATTATATTAGGATCATCTTAAAAAGTATAATTTTTAGGCACCAATAAAAAATACCATATAATTAAATTTTAAAGATAATAAAGTATTATTATACACTCATCTATATCTAATATATTCTCCAACTTAATTTAACTTTAATTGAATTACTTAGAATATATAATTTTTTAAGTTATAAACAAACATCTTTTCTTCTTTTACAAATATTAATCATTTAGTTTTTTTTCATAAGTTAATGTTTTTAATTTTTTTGTAACCAATTTTTGAAAAATTAGAAAATTTTTATGTAATTTTTTCATGTCATTGACACATAATTTTGATAATTATTTTACTCTGAACCTTGAACTCGAACCCTATACCTTAAACCTTAAACCCCAAACCTCAAGGTTTAGAGTTTGGGTTCATGCTATAAAATTTAAGGTTTGAGGATTATTTTTAGGATTTAAGTGCTTGGGGTTATGGGTTATGAGTTTAGGGTTGTCCATGTTTTTATGTGTTTGGGGTTTATGTTTAGGGTTTAAGATTTATGGTTTTAGATTTAGAGTTTAAGGTTTGGGGGTTCTAAATTCAGTGTTTAGGGTAAAAAAAAAAACCAAAATTATGTGTCAATGACATGGAAAAAAATTGTTAAAACATCATTATATAATTGAAAAGAAACTATGAATAATGTGGGAATGATCAAAAAAATAATTTTTCTATGGATGATTGTATAATATAATAATTTAATATCTTTAAAATTTGATGATGTGGTAAAATTTTATTGGTGCATAAAAACTTTAGTTTTTAATATCATCGTAATGTAAGTTACATAAATTAATTTGCCAACTCTTATTTAAGTGTTGCCTTAGGCATGCATATCTCAACCCTTATACAAAGAGTTGGCCAAAACGTCTGTCGGCAAGTCTATTTCAACACTTAGGAAATTTTCGGCATAGTGTTGGACAAAGCCGACTATTATTTAAGCGTTGTCTTAGGCATGAATATTCCAGCTCTTGTACAAAGAGTTGACCAAAGCATATGTCGGCAAGTTGATCCCAACACTTAGAAAAGTGTCGGCCGAAAAGTGTCGGTATAATGTTGGACAAACCGACTCTTATTTAAGCATTGCTTTTGGCAAGCATATCCTAACCCTTATAGAAAGAGTTGATCAAAGTGTATGTCAGCAAAACTATCCCAACACTTGAGAAAGAAAAGTGTCTACCCAAAAGTGGCGGCATAGTGTTGGACAAAACCAACTCTTGTTTAAGCGTTGTCTTAAGTATGAATATCATAATCCTTATACAAAGAGTTGACCAAGACGTGTATTTACAAGTCTATCCCAACACTTAAAAAAGTGTAGGCCCAAAAATATCGTCTTAGGATTATTTTGTTGTAATGACATCTTGACATTCAATAATGTAAACTTATAAGATAACCAAAATATTGAGAATCCAAACACTATAATTTTATTTTAAAATATAATATTACCAACCTAAGGTAACGGGCTAAAAATAATCTTATATCATAAACAAAACCCTCTAAACACTTGAGTTATTGGCGTCTAATTTAGCGGAAGTCAAAGTCAAAGCAAGAGAAGGCTGGTATCTCTTTTTCATCTTTCAAGTGGCATTTTGATTGATCCATTTCTCAGCTTCCAAATGAGTTGGGAAGGGTAAAAAACAAATAAATAAATTATGAAAAAAAAGGAGAAAAAACTCATTTTCATTGCGCCCGTGTTGTTCGGAAAAATATTAATAAATAAAAATTGTCCTTTTTATGATTGTTAATGAAAACAAATCAATCCAACAACTTGGAAAGAAAAAATAATAATCAAAGTAAATGAGAGTGACATGGTAAAATAGAGTTTTAATAGTAAAATGACATATATTTTTCATTTTATTTTCTCTATTTTTAATCGTACCAAACAATATTTGAAAATATTTTTTTTTCCATCTTCCAAGTATAAAAACACATATTTCACTTATATTAAAATTTGGGTAAAGAATAATTAAGGTTATTAAACTATTAATAAATTTATATTTTGGTCGTTTACTTTTAAAAAATTACAAAATAATCATTGAATTATTTGAAAGTTTTTATTTAAGTCAATTAAGTTTTTCCTTTAAAAATAGTTTGGCTAGCGAGTTCCAATCAACAATTTGGCAGTCAATATAGTGGATTACTACCAATCGATGAGTAGAAGAACATGTCTTAGATTTAAATCAATCTGACGGTTAGTGTCGAAGATCGATAAAAAAGTTGTTTGGATTTTGATTCGCGAATTCATAAAGTTCAAAATCGTTTCATGAAAAAAATTGAATTGTAGAAGAGAAGAGGAATAAAAGCTTCCGATTGATGCAAACGGTATGAACACAAAAAGCTATACAATAGCGGTTCTAAAAGCTCGATGACTTAAATAAAAACTTTCGAATAGTATAATGATTATTTTATAACTTTTTAAAGTTAAATGATGAAAATATAAATTTACTACTTGTAATTTACACTTAAAATTTTTCTGAACCCATTTTTACTATACTTGTCTCAATTTTTATTCTCCACGTAAAATATTCTATATGTATGTATAGATTGGTTATAAGTTAGGTCAAGTCGTGATAGTCTTGGATGAGTTTTCAAGAATGAGCAAGCATTAAATATACTTTTGCTTTAAGCATCATTTGACAAAGTCAATCAGGGTTATTAACTAAAACTAGAATAACCTCGCTTACTAACCACTAAATCAAAGGTTAAATAGCAGTAAATGTTCCCAAATCCCAAACCCATCTTTACATTCGCCTCAGTCATTCAATCTCCTTCCCTTCAGAATTATTTACCCAACAAAAATGGGAAATTACTTGAAAGCTAATGAGGAAAGTAGGGTTTAGATGAGCGGTGTAGTACGGTATAATGTGTTTAGTTTATTTTTTGTTTTTTGTTACAGTATCATTGCAATATTTAATCTGGTCATCATCATTATTTTTACACTAATTGCAGATAAATATATCGTTTATCCAAATCCACTCGAAACAACATTCCTATAAATAACTCAGAAGGGCTGCTAGGCCCGGCCCTGGTGTTAGGCCACCACAATGCGTTGCACCTCCAAAGACTTTGTTTTTGATTTGGTGAGTTTTAAGTCTCCACCCCTGTCGTTCAAATTCAGCTTACTTTTCAAGTTTTACGCTTGGAGACCGGCACCTTTATTTAGACACAAAACTGTTTTTTTTATGAATTTTTAATGATTTATTTAATTAAATCGAATGAATAAAATTTAATGATTTTATCAATTTTATAATCAGTATTATTGTGAAAACTTTGGTAAAAGATAAGAATTGGTTGTTTTTCAAACAAGTGTAAAGTAAACCCATGGGCATGGGCATGGCCATGGGGGAACACAAAGAAATGGAGCAAGGCTAAACCCTACACCTCCCTTCAACCAACTTATGAGAGCCTTAGTTAAAAGTAACTATCCAAGAACACAACATCAAGCATGTGGGTATTATGTACCATATGTTGATTGTGCTTTAAGGGCAACCAAAAACACCCCATTTATCCCTTCGACGCAAAGTACTTCCTTAATCCAAGAACATACCCTTAAATCTATATGGCAAATTCATGATTCTGTCTCCATTTCTCCTTGAGATATTTGAACCCTAAATCTCAATCAGCCAACTAAAATAACTTCTCTAACTGTCATTTTTCTCCCTCCTACAAAACACCCCATGCAAGTGTCAATATCGTTTCCAACTCTACCATCGGTCCCATGCCCTCCACAAGTCTTAATCCTTCTACTTGTATTTAAAATTTTAGGTGTGGCTCTGCTATTAGACCACGAATAAGAAAAGGAAAAGCATAAGCTAGAGGATGGACCAGGAAGAGAACCAGCAGGCCAAATACTCCAAACCAGCGGATATACTAGGTTCCTCAGCCCCTTCTTTTTCTAGCCATTATTTTGTTTGTCATATATATCTGAATTTTCATTAAGCACTGCTGATTTTTTATATAATTTGGTGATGGGTTCTTGCAGATTTATCTGCTGATGATTATAGGGTGACCACTCAAATCCAGAAGCAGAAAAAGCAAGGGGCAGCCATGTGCAAGGAGGAGTGGAGAATTCGAGGCGAGCTTGAAAGTGAAATAGAAAGAGATTTGGAAGAAGAGATTAAAGATGGAATATACCATCTGGCATTTAGATTGCACCGCCTTTATCAGCACAAAAGAGAAAGGAATGCTGATGACATATCAGAATCTGGGCATAAACTAAAAGACAAAACACTTTCTGAGGTGAATATTTGTATAAAAATTGAGGGTGGAACCAAGATAGAGATAAAAGAGACAAAGAAAGAAGCTCCTAATGATGGAAAGGGTCAGCCTCTTCGATCCCGTAGCTCAAGATCAAGAAATGGGAAAGGCAAGCTTGGGTCTAAGTCCAATGGTAAGAAGCTTGATTGGGCTAAGAGTCTGAGAGCAGGGGCTGACCCTGAAGCTAAGGTACCATGCAATGGACGGGGCTTCAGCATGAATCGTAACCTAGAAAACGCGAGGAGAAAATTGGTCAGTGCCACAGGCTCAGTGCTGAGAAAAGGAAATATTGGTGAAAATAACAAGGTTCTTGAGCTGGGATGGAAATGGTAAAATTAATTTGGTTTTGTTACGTGACAACTAAATAAAACATGGTTTGAGTCTGTTTATTTGTTCAAGTTCTGCATGAGTAAACACTGATTGTGTCAATAAATCTTGTGTTGGTCTAATGGTTAGGGATTTTTATTGTCATAAGTGTGATTTGAGTTCGAATCGCGTTAGTCACATTATTATTAGAACTTTACCTTACTATTATAATTCACTAAAAAAAATATTAATTATTTCAATAAATGTGATGTGTGTGAATATATAGTTTTTCAAAGGATTTTTTTAAAAATCATTGTTTCCTCACTCGTTGATTGTAATCTTTCTATTCTAGTGGTCTAAGTTATTTGTACTTCTATGTAGAAATGCTGAAAACGAGTGTGTTCTGTACAAATGTATTTAATTTTTTTGGTTAAATTATTATGGTTATATTATACTTAAATTTGAAATTTAGCCCTTAAACTTTAATATAATTTGTTATCTCTACTTCATAATATCATTGGTTAAGTTAAAATAATTAACACGGTTGATTATTTTGGTTAAAATATTATAATGTAGGTTTTTCTTTCTTAAAAATACCATTCTAACACACAAACAAACAAAAAATCTTTGTTAGTATTATGAGTTATATAGTGTATATTTTTATTAAAAAATAAGCATAATAATAAAAATAATCGTTTGAGTGTTGGGTCACTTTGATCATTAATATTTTTTTTAAAGCACTTTCACACCTAGATTTTTTTTGTCAAATTAATCTATTTTTAATGATGATATTGACATGACCGTTAGTTGACTAATGGTCAACATAAACCACTGACGTGATAGTTCAAATATATTTAAATTCTGACGTGGCATTATTTTATTTTATATGTCATGTTAACAAATAATTTTAAAATTTTTAAAATTATTTTAAAATCATCATCATCACTTTTCTTCTTCTCTATTGTTAATTATTTTTTTTTTTAATGAAATCCATTGTTAATTATTTTAAAATCATCATCATCAAAATTCCATGATCCTTAAACTTAAATTGATTTTCATTATCTATGATCAAATTAACTAGTGATTCATTTTTAATTGGTAAAAAAATTACAATAGTTTGAGCTCACATTAGTTTCATGTTTTTGGCTGCATTTAAGTACCAGAATATATTTGTTTTCATGAAAAATGGGCAAATAGTTTATGAAAAAAATTGTGCAAAAAAATAAATATACAATTTTGGAAGACCAAAAACATCGATTTGTCTTCTGTTTCCTTCGAAATATAAATAGAAATAGTTATACAAAATTGAGAAAATGATGAAAAAACTAACGAAACAGAAAAGAAAAGAAGAATGAAATGAATCGGTCGAGCGAACTCAATCTTGATTTGGTTTCCGTGGAAGGTGGCTCCTTGGAGAGCGTCCTTTACCGCCTTCGCATCCTTCATGCACTTAAAGTAGACAAAAGCATAGCTTCTCGCAGAGTATGGGTGACACTATCGAGTGCGTCGAATTTGTTGAACAACTCCATATCCGAAACATCCGTTTTGCCCGACAGATTTCTTTAAGAATTTGTTAGAACGAGACAGAGCAAGGAAGATATGAAACCCTAAAGTTTTAGAAAATTAATTTGAAAAAAACCATGGAAAAAAGGAGAGATTTGGGGAAGTATATAAACGGCGGGCAAGGATAAAGGATAGAGCTATCTGGAGGAAATACATACTAAAAAATGGAAACAATGAGAAATTTGGGGAAATATATAAACAACATGCAAGGATAAATGGAAAAAAAGATCGGTGAGAAGAAAGAGCTCAGTGAGAGGAAATACATACTACAATGGAGGTCATTTAACGAACGAAAAAGAAGATTGGAGACAAGGAAGGTTGAGGCTCAAGGATGGATTTTGAGATTTTCAAAGAGTATTTTTTTTTTTTTTTGAGAAAACAATGGAGAAGAAGAAACAGTAAGGATGATGATGATTTTAAAATAATTTTAAAAAATAATAATAATTTTAAAATATATACTGACGTGACATATAAAATAAAATAATGTCACGTCAGCATTTAAATACATTTGGACTATCACGTCAGCAATTTATGTTAACCGTTAGTCAACTAATAGTCACGTCAGCATTACTGTTAAAAACAGGTCAATTTGACAAAAAAAGATTAAGTGTAAAAGTGTTCAAAATAATATTAAGGGTTAAAGTTACCCAAAATTCAAACGTTAAAAGTTATTTTTATCATTATGCCTAAAAAATATGATTTAATGTTTTAAATTGGATTGTTAACACAATTAACTATTTCAAGTAACTAATAATATTATAAAAAGTAAATGATGAAATTATTTCAAATTAAAATATAATGACTAAATTCAAAATTTAAGCGTTGGAGGGACCACAATCATATTTTATTTAACTTTTCAAAGAGTTATTTTGACAAATTCAAAGGGGTTTTTTTGTGTATTTAGAGGATCTTAATTGCTTATGTTTGAATATATTGTATAAGCCATATACTCAATGCATCAATTTTCAATTCTTTATCTATTTGAACTCAAGCTTTTACTTAAATCAAAGTATACGAGTCACACATACATAGTCTATCATCCACTCAGGATTTAGGCATGTCACACTATGAATATCACAAGCGAATAAATCTGTAAATGGATTCAAGATATATTTTTCTTGGGTTCAGTCCGATGTATTGTCAGTCCAGTCAATCACATCTATGTCTCTATTTTTTGGGAGTCACTCGCTTTGATGCTCAAGATAAAGTATCTCCCAAATTGAACTTGATATACAACATATTAGTCTTTCAATCGGTTTGCTCATTTTCGATTAGACTAATAACATGTTTAGGTTCATCTACTAATATAAAAGTTGTCTTTTTGTATTACGATTCGATCACGTAATACCGCTTAATATTAGTTTAAATATTAGACAACCAATAAGTCATGTTTGCTTCTGTTTTTCTTTACATGCAAAAACCACGTGAGGACTTACTCGTCAAGTTCCCTGTCCAATGTCCTGATGAACTTCAATGGTTGTCATAGTTGAACCAAGGTCTTACCCCCATAATCCTCGTGTTTAATGTCTCGACGGACTTCTCTGTGTTTAACATCCCGTTGGATTATCCCATGTTTAATGTCTCGTTTGACTATCCCATGTTTAATGTCCTATCGGACTATCCCGTGTTTATCGTCCAGTCAAACCTTCCCTGATGCCATAGCGTCTTTCAGCTAGTGTTTTACATAGTGTAACCCCGTGTTTATTGTCCTGGCGAACTATCGAAGGACGTCATAGCGTCTTTGAACCATGGCCTTAATCCTATTATCATTCTGGCGTGCTTTCACATGATGCCATAGTGTCTTTCAATTATGGTCTTACTCATTATTACCATGATGTCATAGCATCTTTCATCTATGGTCTTACTCATTTTTAGGCGTAAAACCTCTTATTGGACCCATGGCCTAGCCACGATCTTTACTCTTCTCATCTCATTTCATTCATTCCTCTATTTCACCATCTTATATCTTGATGCTCGAACACCGTAGTGTCCCTTCTGCAACTCGAAGCTTCGCTCATCACGGGTGCACACAACAACACCGTATGGCAGTATCAAATAAAATTACCCTTTTTCCCAAATCCTAACGTCTTCTAATCCCTTTGATAATTACCCTCCATATCATGCATGGCCAACTAGTATGGTGGAAACTAAATAACCCATGCAATCATGCAACATACTTTAGCAGTTTAGGGTTTAAGTACAAAAAGTCACCTGATACTTCTTTGCTTTGTCTGCTTTAGCTTTTTTGGGCACTGGAGCTTCCTTTCTCTTGTCAATTAAGCAAGACAACCAATTTATGGTTTAAGCTTAGTAATCCAAGTTTAAAACTCAGTTTTCTAGAAACATGTGGAATCCTTAAAATGGTTTTTGGGAACTCTTATCTACATTCATTGAATCACTACATTTATAGAAGGACTAAAAACTTTACTAGCTTATTGGATTCTCCACTTTTCCGACTTAAACCTCACAATTGTCTCTATATGCATAGCTTTCTTTAATAATTGCTTCCTCGGAGCGACCAAGGAAGAAGATGAAGAAGAGAGAAAAATGAAACAAATTGGAGAAGAAGTCTCCCGAGAAGTCACTCTCCAATTATTTATAACCCTTCATGCGTGGTCTTCCACCATATAACAGTCATTCATCCATAATCATTTTGTCTCCCACTAAATCGACTGGTTCTAATTCAACCGAACTAAAATTGTTTTTCCACCCTGTCCAATTTCAGTTACTATCTTATCTTGATTTTCAATAGATATCGTCAGCTTACGGTCTCTTTCAATTTAACCCCTAAATTACCTTTAGTTTCCAGGTTTAAAGGATCTTGAGTGTGACACTTGTCGCTTGTTTTCCTGTTATTTGTCACGGTATCATAAAATGTGTTACTTCTACTCATACTCTATTTCTTGGAATTTAACAATTTGTTATATATAATTTTAGAGTTCGAGTTGGCTCCCAAATACCTAATCCTACGTTATGCGACAGTCTAGAATTGAGTTGTGTAAGTTCAGGAACAATCCTTGCTGCAACTAGTCTTTAACTCCATTTTTTAGTTGAGGGTATTGTTATGGGCTTTCCCTTTATAATATAAAGCCTATATGGCTCATTTGAAAAATTCTATTTCGATGGTGATGATGATGATAGTAATAAAAATCGAACTATGGGAGAAGCATTTATTTAATTTCAAAACAGGAAAACAAACAAAGTATGTTTTAATTTTACAAAGGTTTGGACAATATTAATTTGGTATACTCCAAACAGGGTGTGGCATCCCACATTAAAAGTGTTGATGGCACAGTTATATTGGACAAGAAAATTAATGGTCAGGTCGGAGAGCAGACCAGAAGAGATATAAAGAGGGAAATCATGGTCTGGCGATGAACCGTCATAGTCTAGTCTATGTCCATCCATCAACTATCCAAAACAAAAATTATAAAAGGAAAAGTGTTATCTCTATAAGGCGTTTTAAAAAGTCCAAACTTTTTAACTTTTTTCCCCCTTCGCGATTCTAAATTTTTTGTTTTTGGTTCTTTTGCTTTACAAAAGGTAACAATCCAAACGAATCTTAAGAGGACCCCCCACCCCCACCCTTCCATTGGGTTACCCCTGGCCTGTTCTGTTGTGTCTCTTGTGCACTATTATTTGGAGTCATATAGGACCCAAACCCACCCTTTGTGTTCTGTGTCTCATTTTGCACCCATTTCTTCCTACATTTTCATTTTGCACCCAATCTCTCTCTCTCTCTCTCTCTCTCTCTATCAGTTTATTGCTTAGTGATAGAAATCCTAGTTAGATCCTTTTAATATTGAAAACTGCTATTTGGTAGGGATGTCAATTGAGCGGGGCGGGTGCGGGATACTTCCTCTGCGTCCATTCCCGTCAAGAATTTTCACTCTCATCCTCGTCTTGCGACTTGTTGTGAGTACAAAACTCAAAACCATCTCTATCCCGAGACCCACAAGATTAAAATCATTCCCGTCCCACCATCTACATAGGTTCCTAGACCTACCTAATTTCCGTTATATCCGTCCCACGACTCACTTCATATAATATAGTTATAAATATCAATTAAATAAAATTTAAAATCTTTCATTAAATACTAAATTTTTATATGTTTCTTTTGAATTTCAATTTCAAATTCGACCATCCAATATATACCATATAAAATTATATTTTAAAAGAAATGTAATAATTTACTGTTAATAGTATGAATTTTTATATATTAGTTAGAGTATTGATTAAGATTGTCAAAATTTATGTATATTTTAATATAAGACTAAGGAATCTTGAGATGGTGTAATGCTAAAATGATAAGTGCTCTATAGTAAATCATCTTATTTGATAATTTATTATGCTTATACATCAATTTATTTGAAAGCATTAGCAAAGATGATTTGAAATCAAATGTAGATAGAATTTCGCTTTAGACTCTGTCAAATCAAATTAAGTTGTACACCCAAGTATATATATATATATATTAAATATATATCAGTAAATTATAGATAAGGTTTAATATATAATTTAGTATCTGAGTTTGATGTTTATTTTTGATGTAATATATGTGTTATTTTTTAGTCGAATATGGTATTTACATTTAACAAAAGCTTTACATTTTGATATCTAAAAGTAATATTGTTAATTTTTTTAGTGTTTAATTCGAATCTTAAAATTGAATTGGAAAAAATTCATAATTAGTTAATACTATTAACAACTAACTTTCATCAAAACATTCCTAAAACTTGAATTAAATCACATTATTTGAACTATATTTGACAAATTAAACGCAAAATTAAACAAATTCACAATTAACACTAAATTGTTTTTTTAACAAAAATCATGAAAAATTCAAACCTAATAGTATTAGCAATTAGCTTTCATCACACTAACCATAAAACCCGAATTAAACACTAAAAAATTTATACTGTTAGTACCAAAATATATACCTTTTATTATATACAAATACCAAATTGAATAAAAATAACACAGGTACTACATTAAAAAAAAATGTTAAATTCATGTACAAATTAATAAATTAAGCTTATAGATAATAAACAACATCAGAGTTGCTATTATGGGAATAAGCGTACTAACCCTAAATAACTGGATAGATTCATCCGGTAAATAAAAGTTAGGTCACAAAAGATTTTTGTTCAAGTTTTCTATTATCATTCATCTTGGGTTTTAAGGTGCAAGTAGAACTTTGACCCTAAACTAGTAAATTTTCAATTAGATTCTTTTAAAAATTATTAAAATTAATGGTAAATTTATATTTTAATTTTCTTAAATTTAATTTTAACTCCCACCAAGTTGAATCTTTGGACAACCCCTCTCCATACCCCGAAATGTAGGTCCTCATACATGAAAAAAATTGAATATGCTCGCATGGAGAGCTGGAAGAAATAGAGTTTTTTAAAGCTTCCATTTTAAACTGATGTCAACACATAGCTTTAATTAAGTAGCCAAAATCATGAATAAAGACAATGTGCCATATTAAGTAGTACAGGTAGGGAGAAGATGATCAATCACAATCTGATGCAATTAAACATTTTGACCAAAGATATAATCGACTGGACCACACTATTCCAACTATATGCAATTGCCATACACGCATATGCAGCTTTAATTGATACTGTGGTTAGAATTCCCAAATCAAGCAATATGCATATCTTGTTGGTAAGATATAGACACCAGAGCAAGCAAATAACATCACAGAAACCATAAAAAAAAATTTGCCACTGTAACTTTGAAACCCCAAGCCCTATCTTTAGTAGTAGTAGCAAAATGGCCCAAAAATAAGCACCTCCCTCATCTGAAAACTTTGCCTTATGTAAGGAATCCATACCCCTCTTTTACCTGCATTGCAGGTGAATTCTGACATAAACAACTCACTGATGGTAGTGCTAGTAAATAATCTCTTAGTCTGCATCATCACACCACTAGTACATGTTTTTTTTTTTTTTTTTTACTTAACACAAAATGCTTGGTTACATAGGAATTTAAACCTAAGACATGGATCGACCAACCAATCGGAGCACATCTAGTCAAGGCCTATGTAGCCTAATAGGCATCTAGGGAGTTTAGACTCACTTAAGCTTACTAGGGAATTGAGAAGGGACAAAGAACATTGCTTTCTAGGGATCTTAAGGGAATTTAGCCACCAAAAAGGCTGAAAATGAAGCCATGGGTTTTGATTGATGAGAAAATTGCAGACAAAAACATGTGTAATTTTACTTGCCTTGCTGCTTGGGGATTCCGCATGTTTCCATTCAAGGATTAAAAAAAAAAAACAAAGAAAACGAAGATGGAATTAAAAAGTCAAGTTTAGGGTCTATTGAGTTTCTCGAGCATGGTGTTATAAACCCACATCTGGATTTGAGCTTTGCATGGCAGAAAATATTACTGTAGATGATGCCTTTCCTTCCCAATATGATTCTTACATGAACATCTGGTTTGGTTCTTAAAGTTTGACAATAAATGTATATCATATAAAGTTTGAGAACCCATTATTTTATACTATCTACAATAATACTAATGAAAGAGCAAATATATTACTAAATAAAAGAAATTTTCAAAAAAAAAAAAAAGAAGCAGGAAGAGCCCCTTCTGTACTCAAAGACTGAAAAAGTAAATGCATTAACGGGAAATATACACACATATATATATATATAAACAAAAGGAGGCTTGCAATTGGTAACAGAAAGTAGCCCATCTGATCAGAAACTTTGTTTGATTGAACTTAGAAATGTACCAATGCAAACAAAAACAGCACAAAAAGGAAGTGAAAACAAAACAGTGTGCAACAAGGAAGCAAAGTGCATTTGGGTGGAGGAAAGAAGTATCAAAAAGTGCATTCATTGAATGATGCCATGCCATGATATGTTTCAAACTCAAGCTCAACCCCTTCCTTCCTTCCTCTCACTTTTTCCCAAGCACATATATCAATGTTAGTGCGGCATGAAGATTTCCTTAAACAAAAAAGTTCGATTAGAAGAAGCAAAACATCTCATGCAAAGGACCATTAACTCTGAAATTGCAGATAAACTCACGTACAAAGGAAATGTTAAATATATTACACAAGGAAAATCATGGTTAAACCCATTCCTTGCTTCTTATCTCGGTTAATTACACAAAAAAGATCTTACTCGTGAAAAGCTCATAATCCATCCCTATGCTCAAAAACCTGTTAAAGCTCTTCCATGTTCAAGCCTCTTGCATTGTATTGCATTGCATGCCTCCACTTTGCCTCAATGCACCATTATCTAAACCCATTTTCACATTAAAATAGAGCTTTGATATGCAACAAAATCAAAGTATATTAAAACTAAAAAAAAAATTCATCTCATTAGAGCTAAAATTAAGTAGCCATTAACATTATGTAGCAATATTAATATTAGTAACCTACCTTTCAACATCATAATCACTACAAAAGTACCAAATGTTAACCCGCCCCCAAAGTAACCCTAAAAAATCTAACTAAAATCCCCCCCACCCCAAGTTCTTTTTTCTCATTTTTGTTTTCCACTCACTCTAAACCGTTAAGAAGGTGTTTCTAGGGTTTCTTACCAAGAGTGTTCTTGTTATTATGCATCCAAACTTTGAAGACATGCCTTTTGACCCCAGTTTCGTTGCAGAACTGTTGAACAATCGCTTCATCTTGTTTTTGAATCCGCCACCCTAACCTCTCAGCCAAAGCCAACATCTTCTCCTTTTGTTCCTGCGTGAACTTTGTTCGAAACCTCTTCCTCGAATTCCCTTGATTCGAAATATCCTCTTGATCTTCCCTGCTGTGTCCTCCGCCGCCTCCTGATATCGATGGTAGGGCTAACGGCCTTTGCTGTCCAGCCATGTGGAGGTACCCCGTTGGGGGTCTAAAGTAAGGAGTGAATTGCGGTGGTTGGTGGTGGGGGTGGTGGAAGTAGAGGTCCGTCATGGTGACGGAGTGTGGGGAGCCCAGCTCCGTTTCCTTACGGTGGAAGTTCCGGTGGCAGTTACAAGCTGCGCATTTGAGAGCATCGAGGGTACCTTCGGTTCCAGCTGGCATGAACTCACCGCAACCGTCGACGGCGTGACCGCCGATTCCCACCGCGTGGTTCTTCAAGCACTCTCTATACCTTGGTTTCCTCTGCTGCTGTTGCTGCTGCTGACCCGTTGGAGTTATCGAACCCGGTTCGACACCTGACATTTTGACTCGAGAGGAGTTTGCAAGCGGGTCATAACTCGGTGCCAAACCCATCTCCTCTTCTTGCTCCTCTTGATCCTCAAACTCCATTTCTCCCACCAAAGACAAAAATTTACCCCCCGCAAAAAAGAGATTTTTATAAAAACAAAAAAAAAACACCCTTGTTCTTCACTAATAGAGACGAAAAAGAAGATAAGAGGAGCAAGACAGTGTGACCATAATTTTTTGCCCCCTTGAACCTGTCTTTTTATCTGCAAAAGAAGCAGTTTTCTTCTCTCTTCTTTTTTTTTTACCAAGGATCCTTCTTGATCACTCTCCCGTTCCAAAGCAAATATCTTTTAACTCCTCATCTTATTTATTTATGTGCTGATTGGGTTTTTTTTACTGAACTGTAAAATACATTGGGCTGGTTTATAAGAATAAGAGTGGGTACAGTGAAGATAGCAGGGCTGGGGTTTGTCCACTGTTGGGTACAGTCTGCAGAGTAGACAAAATAAAGGAATCCAACGCTTCACGCGCTAACCACGCTCTTCTCTCAACACTGAAACTTACGTTATTTATTTTGGATTGTAACGGGACCCTTTCAGATGGTGTTGTACTCTCGCGTAATCTCGTTACCGAAAGGTGGGACATCAAAGTGAGTCAGGTGGCGCGTGAGACGGCGCGTAATGAGATAGTAAAGGGGTTGCAGAAGAAGATGGGGGACACGGAATTACTTGGGGAAGCAATAAATTGTCGGCATTAAAAGCGAAGATTGGGCACGACGTCTTACGTGTGTGCCAAAGTTTCCGACATAAGTGGTGACGCGCTGTTGGCGTCAACATGTAATTAATTTTCCCGCTAGGTTCTGTAAGAGAGAGAAAAAATAAAGGATGGAGACGGCAATAGTAGGAGCTTAAATATGGTTATTAATACTCTCCTCTGATTCGCGTGCAAGGAACGTGCTTAGTAACTCATTAGTGCGGCGGTTTGTGTTTCGAGGTCAAAAGTGTCTTTTCCATACCCAAACCATGCAGGCATGCACACAATAAGGTGATTGGGGGAGATGTTCTTTTTCTGACTATTGCTTTCTCTTTCCTCAAAATTTCAAATAGAAATAGTCTTAGTAAAAAGCCCATTAGAAAATATTTCAATTAAATTACTCAAAAATGCAAAAAAAAATAAAAAAATAGAATGGAGATTTTGTTTTGAAAAATTTACGGCAATAAATAGATATTATGAAGGTTTTCAGACGATAAAAAAAATACTTTTAATTAGAAGCGCTTTGTTAATATTAAAAGTGATAGCACTAATATTTTTTTTATGTTTTGATGTCATCTATTAATGTGAAAATAAAATTTATAAAACATATTTTTATATACACTTAAAATCTCTTTTTTTTTTTTTTTTTTTTAAGCGGTATGAGATATATGAGTTTATATAAACACATAATTTATTTGTAACTTGTTATTATACAATGTGAGATTACTTACTCTTTTACTAACATCTTTTCTCATATTTAATGTTGTGAATAAAAAGAGAGAAATAATAATTCAATTCAATTTAATTTTTTAATATTATTAAAAATTTCATGTATCAACTCTTAATTAGTTGAAAGAATTTTTCTAGCAAATCTAAATATAGGCAATAATAGATATGAAATTATAATTTAGATTGTTTTTTACAAAAAAATAAATTTAAATATCTAACCAAAAAATATACAATTTGAAGATTGCTTATTCCAACTTTTATTTATACAACATTGTATAATAATAATAATAATAATAATAATAATAATAATAAAAGAAATCAAGCAAACATGACTATCAATGATAATTACGGGATCATATGATACTTTTTCATTAGTGTTTACATAAATACTAAAACTCCAATGTTGGTTGCGAATAAAGTGAAAGGAACTCAACAAAAATAATTAAAAATAAATATAATTTCAATATAAAAATAAAAATACAACACTCTACCTTCGTATCTTTTTATTTTCAATTTAGGTATAATGACAAAATTAACCCCTAACGTTTAGGGGTTTGGTCACTTTATAATTTTTTTGATTCATTTTCATACATAATTTTTTTTTGTCAAACTGATTATTTTTTAACGGTCATGTTGATGTAGCCGTTTTGGGAACTAACAACGTTGATGTAGCAAATTTCATTTCCACGTGGACACTACCACACATGCACCTACTAAAGTGATATATAATACAAAATTTGTCACATCAGTAAAAAAAATTAAAGTGAAAAACATAAATTAAATTTTTTAAAAATGGTAAAAAACTTTTTGGGGTAAAAAAATTAAATTTCATCTTCTTTCCCATCTGCTCAAACAACTGGATTTTTGAAATATCCAAATGAAATCTGAAAAAAAAACAAGATTAGAACCCTAACTCGAGAACAAGAACAAAAAATGGAAAAGAACAAGAACAAAAAATCTTCAAGTTTCTCCTTTGCCGCTAAACTCTCCCTTACTTAAACTCTTGTTTTCTTCTGAGATCTAGCATTCAATCATTGACTTGAAAATTTTGTTTACAGGTAAAATCTTGATAATTTCGTTCGTTTTAAGAACAGAGGTTCGAAGGTGAGGTGATTTTAATCTTTTATTGTTTAGGGTTACTCTCACCTAAGAGACAAGTAATGATTATATTTTTGGTTATATGTAATTAATTCTTTTTTAAACTTGGTTTTTTTGGGTTCACTGATTGGTCTAGTTTGTGAAACTAGATTTCTTATATGTTTGTAAAATTTGAACTTAAAAAGAGTGTAAATCTTTAAGTTGTGAATTTGGATTTTCATTTTTGTCAGGGAATTGTTTGTTCTGTACCTGGGTTGATATCGTCTTGTCCCTTTGACTCACAGAGTCGAACTATGATTCGGCTTTTGGTGCTTGTATTGTGATGATTATGGATTGATACTTCATATGGTAGTGTATGAATCATGTGATTGTTCCAAACCTTTCTTCTTCTTGTTCTTTCTCATTTCTTGTTCTTGCTCTTGATTTAGGGTTCCAATCTTTTTTTTTTCTAGATTTCATTTGAGTATTTCAAAAATACAGTTGTTTGAGCAGATGAGGAAGAAGATGAAATTTAATTTTTTACATCAAAAAACTTTTTACCATTTTTTTTAAATTTAATTTATGTTTTTCACTTTAAATTTTTTCCTAACATGTCACATTTTTATCTTATATGCCATGTCAGCAGGTGCATGTGTGGCAATGCCCACGTGAAAAAAAAATTGTCACATCACCGCCATTAATCTCGTAACGATCACGTCAGCATGACCGTTAAAAATGATTAATTTGACAAAAAAAAAGTTATGTATAAAAGTGAGCCAAAAAAATCATAAGGGCCAAAGTCACTAAACACCCAAACGTTAGGGACTAAATTTATTATTATGCCTTCAATTTATTATATATTCTAAAATACTCTATATTTCTATAGAGAAAACAGATTTAAGTAGCTGTCTTATGTTGTTATTTATAAAAAAAAATAAAAAAATTTGCAAGTATAAATAATATTTTTAAATATAAATTAATTCATGATTATAAAACGAAAATAACATAAATACGACACGGAAATTTTCATGATAAAAAAATGAAAGAAAATAAAAAAATTATAAAACATAGTGTAACCTTTAATCTTATATTGTTAGTTAAAAGAGTAAGTAATCCCACATTATTTAGGAACAAACTGCAAATGGATTATTAGTTTATATAGGCTCATATCTCGCATCACTTAAAAAAATAAGGGAAATGAGACTTTGAGTCTACATAAAAACATGTTTTATAAATTTTATTCCCACACTAATAGGTGACACTACGAAATAAAAAAAATATTGTTGCTACCACTTTTAGTGTTGATGTGGGAGAAAGCGCTTCTCATTGGAAGCATTTTTTTTGTCAATACGCTAAAAATATTTCCAACTGAAAGTGTTTTTTTTTTTTTTTGTAAATTAGTTCAAAATGCTTTCAACTGATGTGTTTTCATAAAATCAATCTATTCACGTAAATTTTGCAAAAAATGTCTATTCTAGTAATTTTTTTTTTGGTAATTTTGAGTAAAATTAATCAAAATTTTGGTCTAGAATTTAATTTGAATATAAATCATTAAAATCGACTATCTTTTTCTTCCTCCTACTAACCATTTCTTTCTTTCTTTTTTTATTCACTCTACATTCTTCTCTCTTTTTCAGCTTGCAGATATATTTTGTGGGTATTTTTGTTGTCTTCACAAGTTGTGATAGACAGATGATGGTGCTTGTCATTCACTAAAACTTCACCGGACACGAGTAGTTTTTCTTGAAAAGTGGGTAGCTCTTCGTTAGCTTCTTATATTGTTTATGTTTTGTGAGTATTTTAGAATAATAAATGATTTCACGAGTCAATTTGGATCCATATTATCTTAAGTTTTATATGTTTTTATTTGTTTTTATATTATTTAATAAGTCTTCAGTTTTAGAAGTTTTTGTTTACTCTTGTAACACATTTTTAGTCTTTCTTATGCATGTAGTCTTAGTTTTACAAATGATTTTAGAGATGATTTTGTTATTGTCCTCTTTAGTTTGGTGAATACTCGATTCTTTTGTCGATTTTTGCTCGCCGCTTTAGACCATTCGGGGTTGATTTCCTTATCGTATTAAGTGTTTGCAATCACTCTAGATATGTCGTACTTGAGTTGTGACAAAATCAATTGTCAATATACTATAATATTCTACTGATGCTGAGACTAAAACTTTTGTTGTGTTGATGAAGCTTATCATTTACTATTTACGACGAATATTTATTATTATTATTTTTTAAATTGTATGATTTCATTCATTGAATAAATTAATGAAATTACCTAATATATGCATGTATTTAAGAATTCGGGATAAATGCATGTATTTGAGAATTCGGGATAAAAATCAAGAGGTGTTTCAGATTAATATTTAATGATTCCCCTTTCAATTCTACTAAAAGAATTCATGATTTCCTATTTCAACTTTATCTTCACTTCAATTTGAATTACATCAAATATATATATATATATATAAGTCAAGATGACAAGTGAAAGATTGTCATTTTTTATTTATAAATATAATATCTATATTTTTAAATCATTATTTAAGTTCAATTAAATGAATTATAGTTAATTTATCCATTAATTTAGCTTAAATAAACTTCTATTTATTTAAAATAGTTGTTATATTATCTAGGTTAGTTTTTATTCTAATAATTAAATATTACCCATATTTACTTTTTGAGTTAATTTTATGTTTAAAATAAATATTTTCTTAGTTAAACATAAATTTAAAAATTAAATAAATATAAATATAAATTGTTATTTTATCAATTTTATCAAAGTTAAATTTATGAAAAAGATTATTAGAGAGTATAATAATATTTTTACTAAAAATGGTTCGTAATTTTATTTTTTTATATTTAATATAATATCATTTCTATAAAAAAATATATTGACTAATCTTAGAAAATGTACTTAGACATTTATCAATAATAATCAATTTGGAAATCATTTGGGTTCGATCCTTAGAATATTCAAAGTGTTCCATTGTAACACTTATAAATATTACAACTCGATACTTTATGCTTGCAATTAAAACCGCGCTTTTAAATTGTTTTATAAAATTATTTGTTTTTTGCGCACGTATGCATGTGGTCAAGTTGCGCTATTTTTGGGAATTGTAACGGTTTAAATGTGTTATTAAGTTTAGTTATTTCAAAAGAGAAATATTAGTCTAAAGACGAGGAGATTAGATAATGCTTTACTTTTCATGTTTTGTGTTTGTTTGGTATCATTTTTTTACCTTGTTGAGGACAACACTTAATGATGTTTAATAATAATGATTATAGGCGGTTAAGGGACCAATACGGATATGACGAGAGGTTGAGTTCAACGAATGGAGATTCAACGAGCTATTGGAGTTATGATGGCAATTTTGGAAGGCAAGAGTATTCATATGAACATCCTTATGGTTCGTATGAATATGCAAACGAGATAGGTGGCTACAATCAAGGGTGGTCGAGTAATTATCTGACATATGATTCGTATTCTCTATAATACTATCTGAGAAGTAATATGGAAAGTGGCGAGAATACTTAAGACCCATCCCTTGTTACACGAATTGGAATGTTGGAGGATAACATGTCTTTGTGCCAAGCTATCATGTCCTCTATGTCCAATAAGTTGGAGCAAATATTGGAAGTCGTCCAACGCCGAGATGAATTGAACACTTCAATGGAAAAGTCAAGCATGAGGCTCATGAACACGAAGAAGAGGCCCACCTTATCATAGTTGAAACTGAAATGTTGAATATGGGTGTTCAAAAAGAGTTTAGAGTTAAAGATTGTAATGAGGTTGTGATAAATTAAGGTGTCTTCACTCCGATTGACATAGGAGTAAGAGTAAGAGTAGGAATAGGAGTAGAGATAGATGTAGAGGAATATCTAAAATTGAAATTAAGTAGTAGTGTGGAGGAGCCAACACACTTTCCAACTATTATTTTGGAGCATCCAATCAATGTAATTCACGATCACATGTATTTTTCTTTCGATGCGGGAACTGCAATTCAGGGTGATACGACTTTTACATGACATTGAGTTCATTTTGCCTGAGGCCATAGTACCCAAAAATGAGCTTTGGAGTTGGTTAGGCTTTGGAAGAAAGTGGCTCATGATGTGGTTGTCTAGAAGGTCAAAAATAAGATTGTGACAATATGCTTGAACGATAAGGGGGTCCTTTGATCTGCTAGATTTGTACCTAGCTTATTGAACTAATTTTCACACTTTAGGAGCTTGAAATTAAGCATTTTCCTTAGGTTTGTTTAGGATTTAGTTTAGTTTTCTTGTATGGAACAAATTATGTAAAAAGTGTAAAAAGGTGTTTTTTATTGTCTTTAAGGCCGATTAAGGCCTAAGGGTTAGCTAATAAACTTAATGAGTGTGTAGGAGACCTTTAGAAGACAAATAAGTATGAAGCTAATCACTACGTCACAACGCAGACTGATCTATGTCGTAATAAAGGGACCAAACCTTAAGAACATCAAGACTGCCTTCTTTGTCATGACACGAGCATGGTGTGTCGCGATAACGCTTGGAAGAATCACCCAAAGGAATAGACTGTCTTTTCTGTCGTAACACGACTCATGTGTGTCACGATATTGAATCTTACACGTGGATTTGACACCGAGTGAAGGGCATTTCAGGTTTTACAATGCCACTTAAACACGAAGAATGATAGCTAATCTAAAGTTAAAGAAAACGATCGTCCAGTGCTATAAATAGGACTTTTAGCACTTAGGTTTACACATATTGAGTTTAGCATTTTAATTTCCTTTGTTATTTTCATTTTCCTTTTTATGGAGACGAGATTTGTAATATTCACATAAACTATTGTGGATTTTATTCCCAACAAATTGCTATACAAGTCTTGAGTTTCTTTCAGATCATATTTTCAATATCAGATTTAATGTTTACTTTTACTATTGGTTTTATGATGCTTGAAGAAACCATGATGAACTAATCCCATTGTGAGGGATTAGGGAGTGTAGTATGATTATTTAATTATTGTATACAGGGATTTTCAATCGGATCAACTATTTAGAAAAGGAAGAATGCGAAACAAACACTAGGCCTGACAACCCTAGAAAGTCATTTAGGTAGGGATTAACCCAAAATTGGTATTGCCCATTCGTGAACACCTTTATCCCAAACCAGTTTAGACTATGACATCGAGAGATAAGTAGTCTCTATTAACTCATTTTGTTGGTGGAAGATGGAAGATTTTGTTAAGGTAGCGACTAGTTGATTGAAGAAAAGTCCCCAAAATCGATGATTGAAGAATCCATACCGAAGCGAGTGATCGCGTCTGAAATGTCACAACGATTATGCAAGCGAACACACGTCGATGCAAGTCTAGTTGATAGATAATTCTATCGGATATCGATCCCACGAGGAAATTGATTCTTGATGTTTAAATGTTGAAGTAACTAATACTGAAATTAAGTAAATTGTGAATAAGGATGTCATTGCAATTATGTCAGGTTTGCACACTAAAATAGTTAATATTGTTAATACAATCAGAGTTAAATGTTAGAGGTTAAATGTCAATGTACTGAAAGTAAATCAAATCTGTTGAGTGTTGAATGCTGAATATTTAAATGCATGAAATGTAAATATGATCAAGTGGAAAGGATTGGAATGGATCATTGATTTTTCTAGGTCGCAACGCTGGATGCGTCGACAAGGTATTGTATAGACGAATTGTCGTAGCAATAATGCATCAATGAACTCTTACCAAAATCAATCTGCAGTTTACTCGAGACTTAAATACCCACAATCACCCTACCTCTTGGTGCGAGCAACGATATGTATCTAAGAACAAGTATCTAAAATCTCTTCTAGTCCTATGCAACTCTCGTTGTCTTACTTGTTAACCTAACTTATCATCGTATCTCTCGATGTCGATAGACTATAAAGCCACTCTCGTGTTTGATGTAGTTAGATCCATGAATAAACAAATAAAAAGCATTAAGTAAGAATCAAAGTGATCTAACAATGAAAGATACTCTCATATTCATTCAATTGTCATTAGAATCTATCAGCATAAAAGAAGGATTAAAGAATACAATCGAAGCTTACTATCTCTAGACTACTAGGACTACTCCTTAATCGTTCCTCTTGCGCATCATCAAGCACCTCTTATCAGAAGTGGTTGCTCCCTTGCTCCATCAGTTCATCGTTCCGGCTAAAATCTCCAAATCACACAGAAATTGCAGAATTTAATCCTCTACCTCTTGATGATTTCTTCATTCTTCATTCTTCTATTTATAGCCTTCAAAAGTTGTAGGTTTCAGCCTCCCATTCTTAGATCCAGATCTAGATTTTGTAGCTGTCAAAGTTGGTTAGAGTACAGTTGTGCACTCACACAAATTTAATGTTTTCTTTAGAGATCTGCAGGTTATCATTACATTGTTGGGTGCAATCTGAAACTGTAATTGCTGCAACACCTGTGATGTTCCTGCGCTGGTGCTTCTAGATGTGAATTCAACTTGAGTCTACCAATTCGGAGTTCATGTTCAATGCGGCGACATCGCTGGTCGCAACTCCAAGCTGATCTTGTGGCTGCATTCTTCTTCCAACATTGAGCTCCTAGGCTGAGTTCTTGTACTGACAATTCTAAGGTGCAATATATCGGCTGCTTGTATCGACATTAATACAAAAAGATATAAAAATAACAAGAATTTAAACTAACTAGCAATGAGTTGGAAAATATAAAAACTAAGTATGAAATGCTCATGATGCATGTTAAATGAGATACAAAAGAGACAATTACAACACTAATTTAGGGAGAAAATATATGCCATTTATAATACCATCACACCCCCAAACTTGAGTTTTTACTTGTCCTCAAGTAAACAAAAATTAACAAAGTGACAAGCAAAAATGTCACCGCAATCAATATTCTCAGAACTTGAATTTTTTGAAATCCTAATGCACAAATTGTATTTACTTGATAGACTAATGCGCCGAAAATTTATAGGCATGAATAATTGAAAACTGCAATTTCATAAATGTTAATGTCATGCATTGAATTCTAATCTTCCTTGAACCAATACAACATTTATAAAAAAATCCTTTCTTTTTCTTTTTCTTCCTTTTTCTCAATTTTTTTCTTTTTAAAATGATTGAGAGATGTCATTGCATTACTCTACCTTTGTTCTTAGGCAGTAACGATGGGGTGCAACAAACCCCCAGAAGGTATGTAATTGCGCCGACACACACTTTTGCAGTGATAGCCTTTGGCTAGATGATTTTTCTAAACCTGCAACAGAGTGTTCTCCTTTGAAAAGTCATAATGCACTAACATTGGAGTGTCTTTTATTCATATAATGCCGCTGTAACTGGTCGGTTAGTTCAAGATTCAAGCATCAACACTATCCATTCATTGTTGAAGCAATTCTAATCATTTATTCAAAAACAGCAGACTCATCATTCATTCATTTTCATCCAATTTCCACATTAGCATCTAAACAATTCAAGAATTACACATAAAAATAAAAATTGTGGGCATGTTTCTGTTGAAATTTTGCATATTGCATTTCCATTTCACATTATGTCCCCCCAAACTTAATGTTTGCATTATCCCCAATGCACTGACAATATTACGCAGAAATAATGAAAATGCAACTAAGTTAACAAAAGGAATGCAATGACAAAACAAAATGCAGTGACAATAAGAATGCATGAAAACTATCTAAAAATAAATGTACTAACTTATTCGTCAGCAACCGATGCAAATGCTGCCTTTGTTTTCTTTTTCTTCTTCTTTGGTTGCTCACCCTTTTCTTTGTGCTTCTTCTTCTTCTTCTTCTTCTTCTTCTTCTTCTTCTTCTCTTTGCGCCTCTTCCTCTTTTTATCAGTCGCACCAACCAGCTCGGTGGATTACTCCTCCTGGACAGGTTGGGTGTTGGCCTCATTGGTTGTCACTTCTGATGGGTGGATTTTAGCTAGCGGTGCCACATAGGGCAATATAACAAGAGGATTCAGTTCCTTGATTTTGCTCATAGCAACCTTAGCATGACTCGAATCAGGTCGAGCCTCGTCAGAGCTTGATGCCCCCACACTCTCCGATGTGCCGACAACATCCCCAACGATTGTTATCGGGGCATCCTTTTCCTTCTTTTCCTGTATCTCGGTAGTGTCATTCTCTTCATTCTCTTTTTCCTTTTGTTACAGTTGGTCATCTCCATGGTCTACACCTTTATCCTCGTACTGCTCTAGTTCTTTTGGGCCAATATTAGCGCATTCCACTACATCGACACCTTCATCCACAATAGCCTTACGTTCAGCCATATTCATACTAAGACTATTGGAGAACTAATCCTTGAACAGATCGACAATGGTACAATAACAGTCCTCATCAAATTTTGAGTGCCCTTTTTCCTTATCATCATCTAAGATGTGAATCCGTGTTGGTACAAGGGCATTCCTACCATCAGAGGTAGGTTAATCGAATGATGAGTACTGCATCTAACGAAATATGGATGGAAAGGCTGGAAAGTCTGGCAATAGAGTGGGGCTGATCTGGCGTAGTGCAACAACAATAACCTAGTTCCAAGCCTTTGTGTAAGCATAAAATTTATGCAGACTGTAATCCATGTCATCGACGACACCATCAGTATGGACTGAGCGCATGTCAATACGGTCAAGATGTACTTCCATTAAAGCCAGCTTCTTCACCACTTGTAAAATTTTCGGCGCATTGGATTGTTCTGCCTTCTTTTTCCCTTTGTTTCTATCCTTTTTCTTCGAGGCTTCTTTGGCCACCGGTGTCTCCTGGTCGTGAGTCATTCGTTCAATGGAGATGTCGTTGATTGGGCCTTTGTTCTTTAATATCTCCTCACCATTCTTGGGCACAATGCCCTTCTGTTTGCAAAGTAACATGATTAGATAGGGGAATGGGAGTATACCAGTTTGCTTGCCAGCGACTTCCGCGACTTGATGGTGGATGATCTCTCCGATGTCGATGTGTTAGAAGTGTAAGATAGAATGCAAGAGATACATACGATCTAATGTCGTTGTAATGCTATGTGTAGAAGGCATAATGCGACTGTTGATGAAGTGGAACCATACCTTGTAGAAGGTTGTGAGATACCTTTATGTATACTGTAGTTGTGGAACACGTTACCAGACCATGTGGCTCTATCGACAAAAAGGTCTATCATCATCTGAGCGGTGCTTTCATCATCCAGGATATGTATAAACGGTGAGTGGTCGTCCACCCTCTCGGGGATTCTTAATAGTACAATGATTTGAGCGGCACTCCATGGGATGAGCCCCTCCCTTACAAAAATGAACTCTTGCTCAGGATCCACAAGATTGGCGTAGAACTCCTTGACCAGTATAGGGGAGTAACCAGATGGATGTTCGCAGAAAAACTCCCACCCAAGGCGATTGATGGTATGGGCAACATGTTTCACCAAGGTCTGATGTAAGGATAATTGTAGACCTTGTTCAGGGTGGAGGTTTCGTTTCAGCATGATATTCTAGTACCAGTCCTTGACTGTAGACGTTAAAAATAGGATCGAGCCTGAAGACGGAGATGGTGTTGTGATCGGAGCCTCAGTGGTTGAAGTTGTTGGGGTGTTTTTAGAGGGAGTCTTGGAAGGGTTTTTCGATGCTCGAGTTTTAGCCATTGTTACTAAAGAAGAAAGTTAAAGAAATTTGTAGAAAAAGATAGCTTGTGAACAGAAAAAGGAATATAGAAGCAATGAAAGGGATGAGATGTAGCAACAATGGAAGATGTGAGTAGAGAGAAATTTGCAGGAGAGAGGTTTTATAACCTAGGCATGATGATTAAAAAAAATTACGGGGAAGTGTTGCTTCTGCAGTTATTAATTGCCAAACTGCAGATTGTACTATTTCGTTTGATCAAACGGTTGGGAGAGAAGAGAGATCAATCGACGCGATTCTTGTTGAAAAAACTATTCTGACTCATCACGAAATGTGTCGACAATTCGTGCTTCAATGCTTCGACACAAATATGATTTTTATTTCTGCAAGGAATTTGAAACAGCAAAAGTAAAAGTGAAACAAATAAAAGTAAATAGAAAAATGTGTCGACATTGATAGCCTCGTTTGGTTCTTTGACATCTAGGCTCACATAGTGCTTTATACGTTGGCCATTTACTTTGAGTTGTTGTCCATCCTTTAGATTTTCAATTGTCACTGCACCGCTCTAAAATGCCTCGACAAATTTGAAAGGGCCTGACCATCTTGATCTTAATTTACCTGGATGCAATTTTAAACGTGAATTAAATAAAAGCACTAACTGACCATGACTAAATTGTCAACGCAAGATGATATTGTCGTGCCATCTCTTTGTCTTTTCCTTGTATATTGCGGCATTCTCATAAGCATGTCGGCGTATTTATTCTAGCTCAGTGATGTTCAACAATCGTTTTCTTCTTGCATCATCATAATTCATATTCACCTGCTTAATTACCCACATGGCTTTATGTTCAAGCTTAACTGGTAGGTGACAAGACTTACCAAACACTAACTGATACGATGACATTCCTAACAGAGTCTTTTATGCAGTACGAAGCGCCCACAATGCATCATATAATCGCAAAAACCAATCCTTTCTAGATGGATTAACCACCTTCTCAAGTATGCTTTTAATTTGTCGATTGGATACTTCGGCTTGACCATTGGTTTGTGCGTGATACGTAGTAGCCATATGATGCTTCAGACCATTTCTTTTTAATGCAGTCGCCACTTGATTGTTATAAAAATGAGTTCCTTGGTCACTTATTAATGCTCTTGGTGTTCCAAACCTTGTGAGAATGTATGTGTAAAAGAACTTCAACATCGTTCGAGCGTCATCTTTTGGCACCAAAATGGCCTTGATCCACTTCAATACATAGTCAACAACAACTAAGGTGTACACATTCCCAAAAGAGTTTGACAATGGTCTCATAAAGTCTATACCCCAAACGTCAAAGAGCTTTACCTCTATGATCGATTGTTGGAGCATCTTATTGGGCCGAGATATTGAACCAGTGCATTGACAATGATCACATTGTTGTGTGAAGTTGTGGGCATCTCGAAACAATGTGGGCCAATAAAATCCTAACTGTAAGACCTTAGCAGTAGTCCTTGGACCCTCACAATGTCCTCTATAAGGGGCATCATGGCAATGTCGCAGGATTGAAGTCATTTCTTATTTAGGTACACAACGATGAATAATATTGTTAGTGCATACCTTGAATAGGTATGGCTCGTTCCAGTGGTATTTTGTAGCATCGCGTATGAACCTGATCTTCTTGTGTCCCGTAGAACTTAGTGGTAGCTTCCCACACACTAGGTAATTGACTACATCGACATACCAAGGTGATGTGTCGATAAAGAATAATTGCTCGTCTGGAAATGCTTCGATTATTTAGGATGTGTGTCCATCTTCATTTCCATCTTCCAGTCAAGACAAGTGGTCAACTACTTGATTTTCAGATCCTTTCCTGTCCTTATTTCAATATCAAACTCTTGAAGGAACAAGATCCATCGTATCAGTCTAGGCTTGGCGTCTTTCTTTGTGAAAAGAGATCTCAATGCAGAGTGGTCTGTGTATATTATAGTCTTTGCGCTGACAAGATATGAACGAAACTTATCGAATGTGAATACTACTGCTAGCAACTCCTTCCTAGTGGTAGTGTAATTAACTTGCGCTTCAGTTAGAGTTTTACTAGCATGGTAAATAGAATGAAATACCTTCTCTTTTCTTTAGCCTATGTAACGCATAGGTTTGTGCAAGTGTACACAGTCGTTATCAAGTAATAAGTAAGTATCAAGTTATCGTCTCCACAGGGATTGTATTTGTGTTAAATCACTTAATTATAAAATTATATTAACAACTTGGTAAATTTAAAAACACAATATGATTGAGAAGTGATGATTAAATATACTAAACTAAATGCAATGATCCCTAATGCAAATTAACCTAAGTATGAAAATTATATGTATGAAATGGATTTTAGCAAGATTAAACACAATATGCAACAATTATAACATAAATAAACTAGGATAATTACTTTGATTAAATTCAATTTATTATCAACATGCTTAATAACATTCGGAAAAACATTCCATGGCAACTCGATCTTTCATGAGTTTGGAAACCACATTAGGTCCTTTCGAAATCCTTTACTTAGTAAATATGCATTTTACTGATCCTTATTTACTAAGGATTTCTTAGCATTCGTGTGAGGTAACAGGGACGTGTTAGGTTTGAAATAGTTTAATTACACAAATCTAAAAACTATGCAGATAACAGAGCTTGGTTAGAGTTGTTATGCAACCTCAATTTAATCGGGTTAGGATCTAAATTGAGCATGCACATTTCAATTATGTGTCCACTAGTCGTCATCTGATTAGGATCGCTCAGCTAATTCAAGTGCATTTCAATTACGTATGAACGAAATAAATACTTGATTTTAATTGAAAACATGATCGATTGAGGCACAAACATCATAAGCATGAATCAAATAAATATTATTAAATCAAAGCAATTATCCTAGCTTAAATAAATTTAAGCTAACATTGTTGTAAACAAGAACAAAGAACACATAGCAAACATTTTTAGATTAAATTAAAGAAAAGAAAGATTAAACCCAAATCAAAGTGGCTATCACCCAAGACTCTGATCGAAGAGGGCTCCTTCGTTCCTTCGCTTTTCTCCTTTGTTGATGGCTCTCCAAGGTGGCCAACCAAGGGCTCTTTAAGAGGCTTAATTGCTAAAATCTCTATGAAGAGATGATGCTAGGTGTGGGAAATGGAAAAATGCTAGAGAGAAAAGAGAGAATGTTGTATGTTTGAGGAATGAGGGATGATTAGGAATGGTGAAATGGGGTCTTATTTATAGGTGAAGAGAGGAGAGTAGTTTGCTAAAAATAGAGAGGTTTAATCTCTTCATGCTTCTTAAATGGGTGGCCGGCCATGATTAGTGGATTTTGAGTTGAACTTTGCTTGATTTTTAAGCAATTTAAATGCCAGAATAACTCAGCACTGAGACTCGATCAAATGTAAATCTTCGGGCAAATCTCTGATTTCTTTAATATTGCAGGGATCTTGTGCAATTAAACCAAATAGTGGTTTATGTGGACAGCCAAGTGTAGCCGAAATTGGGTTGACTTGGTCTTCAATTTGGATGGTTTTGTAATCTAGCAAAGTTTATCAGACCTGTCAAAAATAAATAAATTAATTAAAGGACTAAAGAAATAAAATTAACCCAATTTAATTAATTAATTCAACCCAAATTATTTAATGAAATATTTTAGAATGAATTATTAAATATGATCTTATATTTTATTATTTAATTTAGTCATGCATGGCCCACTTTATGTCTTAAAAATATATTATGTTCAATTATTATAAAATAAGCCATTTTGTGCATGAAAACTATATAATAAAGCATAAAATCACATTTTAATAATTTTTATGTCCTAATTTGATATTTTCACATATTTCATTAATTTATTAAATATTTACTTAGTTTTAACACGAATTTAAGTAAAAAGGTGATAAATTATATAGGAAAAAACGTATATATTTTTTTTCAGTTTACAGCCTAGTACAACTCCTACAACAAAATCACTTTCGTCGCACATTAGTTCAAATGGTTACGTCCAGTCCGGTGCAACGATAATTGGAGCTTGTTCCAGCTGCTTCTTTATTGTCATGAATGCGTCTAGATAGTTGTCATCAAACACAAACTTTTTATTCTGCTCCAACATTGAGCATAACGGTTTAGCTATCTTGGGAAAATCTCAGATGAATCTCCTATAAAAGCCAGCATGTCCAAGAAAGCTTCTTATTGCTTTGATGTTGGTGGGCGGTGTTAGTTTCTTGATGAATTATACCTTTGCTTTTATCAACCTCAATGCCCTGACAAGATATCCGATGCCCGAGGACAATGCCTTCAGTTGCCATGAAGTGACATTTCTCCCAATTCAGAACTAGATTTGTGTCCTCGCATCTCTTCAAAACTCTCTCTAGATTGTTAGCGTATTGGTCGAAATTCTATTCATAGACAGAGAAATCATCCAAGAACACCTCTAAGGAATCTTCTATCATGTCCGAGAAGATTGCCATCATACACCTCTAGAATGTTGCTAGCGCATTGTACAACCCAAATGGCATATGTCAGAAAACAAAGGTTCCAAAAAGGCATGTGAACGTGGTCTTTGCTTGATCTTCCAACGTAATGACAATTTGGTTGTATCCAGAGTAGCCATCTAAGAAGAAATAATAGGCTTTACCAGCTAGCCTATCTAGCATCTGGTTAATGAAAGGCAGTAGGAAATGAGCCTTCTTTGTGGCTGCATTCAGTCGATAGTAATCCATGCATACTTGCCAGCTAGTCGCAATGCGAGTAGGGATCAACTCATTCTTGTCATTGGTCACAACCATGAAACCACTTTTCTTATGCACAAATTGGACGAGGCTCACCAAATTACTGTTGGAAATAGGGTAAATGATGCCTGTGTCTAGCCACTTGATAATTTCCTTCTTCACTACTTCTTTCATCTTTGCATTAAGTCATCTTTGTTACTCAATTGATTGCTTCCCTTCATCTTCTAGCCTTATCTTATGCATGCAAAAAGAAGGACTAATGCCTTTGATATCTGCAATGCTCCAGGCTATAGCTCTTTTGTGTTCTTTCAAAATGGCGATAAGCTTATCTTCTTACGTCGTCGAGGGATGCATTGACAATAATAGGCAATGTCTCGTTGTCACCAAGAAAGACATATTTCAAATGCGTTGGCAATGACTTCAACTCCAAGTTAGGAGCTTGCTCAATAGATGGTTTAAACACTAGGATTGTCATGGTTTAAACTCCGTGGTGTCGACATTGGCAGTTGCGTCGACAACTTTGTTGGGCAAGCAGCAAGCATAGATGGTACTATAGTTGGTTCCTCTTCATTTACGTCTGGTTGACTTCCTTCAGCTGCAACCTCTTCTAGTTGCTGTGGTTCAAATGCGTCGACATGGTCTTGGCCAAAATTGCTTGGTTCAACCATTTACTTCCCACTTCTCAATTAATAGCCTTGCAATGCTCCTTCCCCCTCTGTGTTGGATTCTCCGTATCACTAGGCAAAGTGCCTGGTGGTCTTGTGCTGAGATTAGAAGCCAACTGTCCTAGCTGGGCTTCCAATGCTCGGATGGAAGAAGAGTTGCCTTGCACTATTGCTTTAGTTCGTGTGATATGCTCGCGCATCAACGCCTTAAGAGCAGCCATAGGATCTAACTTTGGTTGAGAAATTACTACTGTTGATGTTGATGATGCTGTCCTTGCATATGTGGCAGCACAGGCTACTGTGGCTGTAATCGAGATTGTGTGTGTATTTGGCTATGTGACTCTATTTGTTGAGAACTCACCTGCGAATTTTGATTATAATTCTGCTTTTGGTTGCTATTATACTCCTTTGTCTATAACCCTTTTGATTTGAGGAATTTCCATATCTGAATGTGGAAACATTTTAATTCCCCCACAGTTGTTGAGATCGATTGTTATATGAGTTGCCAAATGAACCCCCTCTGATGTTATTGACGTAGAAAGCATTTTTTGCATGTTGCGGGCAGTCCTCATAATTATGATCGTTATCGTAAATTTCACAAGAAAATATCAGTGCATCCAATTGTTGGGCCACTTGAATAGGAGCAACATCATTTGTTCCCTTCATATTCTTTATGATATTGGCTAATGAGGATACTTGTGCTAACAAAGTAGAAATAGCATCTAACTTAAGAACACCAGGGTTAGTTTTTACCTATGCAAAACGAGAGATTGGATATTGATAGTCCTTCGAACAATCCTCTCTAAAATTCTTACAGCTTTATTATAAGTACAATCCAACAAAGGACCATTAGCCGATGCGTCGACAAGATTCCTTGTCTGAGCATTCAAACCATTGTAAAAAATTTCTATTTGGATCTCTTGCTGAATTCCATGCATTTGGCAGCGTCAAAGTAATATTTTGTAACGCTCCCATGTTGTATGTAAGTTCTTGTCATGTAGCTAATGATATGCAGTAATATCATTAAGCAACCTCGCATTCATTGTCAACGGATTGAAACACAAAACAAACTACGTTGCTAACGCATTCCAAGATGTAATGGATCCTGTCGGCAATCCCAAGAATCATGTTCTTGCTTTACCCTACAACGAATAAGGAAATAATTTCATTTTTAATGCATCATCAGGGACACCATGTTGACTAAAGGATGCACAAATAAGCAAAACTGATTTTAAGTGTTCTCTTGCGTCTTCATGAGGAAAACCAAAATATTGCCCATTTGAATTTAACATCTGAAACATCACCGGTTTCAGCTCAAAATTTCCAGCTTGGATTGCTGGTCTCACAACCTCTGGTTGTAAATCATCAAGTATAAGCACAAAAAAATCTCTTATTGTCCTATTTTTCACTTGTTCTTCTTGTGGACGAGGTGGTGGTAAATCATTAACAATTTGTGGCAGCGTTGGAGGAACTCCATCTTCTGGCAGCAACGGTGGTAAATTATTGTTGTTGTTGTTACCAGCCATTTTCCTTTGTTCTTGCCTTCTCCTCCTGAGTGTCCTCTCAAGCTCCGGATCAAAGCTCACAATGTCCTTAGGATTTCTCCTTGTGGACATGCAACAATTAAAGAAATCTATAAATTATCAAAAAGAAAACAAACAAATTAGTAAAAATTAAAAATTAAGTATAAAGAATTAATTGCAACTACAAATATAAACATCAAACAAACGCCAAATTCCTAGACAACGACGCCAAAACTTGATCGCGTCTGAAACGTCACAGCGATTGTGCAAGCAAACACACGTTGATGCAAGTATAGTTGATAGACAATTCTATCGGATATCGATCCCACGAGGAAAATGGTTCTTGATGTTTAAATGTCGGAGCAACTAATACTGAAATTAAGTAAATTGTGAGTAGGATGTCAGTGCAATTATGTCAAATTTGCACACTAAAATAGTTAATATTGTCAACGCAATCAGAGTTAAATGTTAGAGGTTAAATGTCAATGTACTGAAAGTAAATAAAATGTGTTGAGTGTTGAATGCTGAATATTTAAATGCATGAAATGTAAATATGATCAAGTGGAAAGGATTGGAATGGATCATTGATTTTTCTAAGTCGCAATGCTGGATGCGTTGACAAGGTATTGTATAGACGAATTGTCGCATCAATAATGCATAAATGAACTCTTACCAATATCAGTCTACCATTTACTCGAGACTTAAATACCTACAATCACCCCACCTCTCGATATGAGCAACGATGTGCATCTAAGAACAAGTAAGTAAAATCTCTTCTAGTTCCAAGCAACTCTCATTGTCTTACTTGTTAACCTAACTTGTCATCGCATCTCTCGATGTCGGTAGACTGCAAAGCCACTCTCGTGTTTGATGCAGTTAGATCCAAGAATAATCAGATAAAAAAAATTAAGTAAGAATCAAAGTGATTTAACAATGAAAGATACTCTCGTATTCATTCAAATGTCATTAGAATCCATCAGCATAAAAGAAGGATTAAAGAATATAATTGAAGCTTACTATCTCTAGACTACTAGGACTACTCCTTAATTATTCCTCTTGCGTAACATCGAGCACCTCTTGTTAGAAGTGGTTGCTCCCTTGCTCCATCAGTTCACCGTTCCAGCTAAAATCTCCTAATCACATAGAAATTGCAGAATTTAATTTTCTACCTCTTGATGATTTCTTCATTCTTCATTCTTCTATTTATAGCCTTCAAAAGTTGCAAGTTTCAGCCTCCCATTCTCAGATCCAGATCTAGATTTAGCAGTTGTCAAAGCTGGTTAGAGTACAACTGTGCACTCACGCAGATTTAATGTTTTCTTCAAAGATTTGCAGGTTGTCGCTTCATTGTTAGGTGCAATCTGAAACCGTGATTATGACAACACTTGTGATGTTCCTGCTCTGGTGCTTCCAGATGTGAATTCAGCTTGAGTCTACCAATTCAGAGTTCATGTTCAGTGCAGCAACATCGTTGGTCGCAACTCCAAGCTGATCTTGTGGCTGCATTCTTCTTCCAGCATTGAGCTCTTGAGCTGAGTTCCTGTACTGACAATTCTAAGGCTCAATATATTGGCTGCTTGCTTCGACATTTGTACAAAAAGATATAAAATTAACAAGAATTTAAACTAACTAGCAATGAGTTGGAAAATATAAAAACTAAGTATGAAATGCTCATGATGAATGTTAAATGAGATACAAAAGAGACAATTAAAACACTAATTTAGGGAGAAAATATATGTCATTTGTAATACCATCAGTGAGCTAATCCCCTCAAATCTGTTTATCGAGTTTTCTCATCTCTAGTTCCTTTGCTTTATTTCTTTCATTTTATGTTCTTTAATTCAAACCCCAAAACTACTTTATTTTATTTTCTCATTATAAACCCTAAAGAAAGTACTAATTATTTCTTCTTTTTTTTTGCAGGAATCTAAATTACTACCGCTCAACTTCCCCTGGGTACGATCGTCGGAATACTTACCAAGTGTTTCATTGTAAAACAAACTAATTACAACCTGACCCGTATACTTGCAGAAGCCTTAAAATACACACCGAACGGGAGTACGTTCAGAGGCTATCAAGTTGTTGGTGCCGTTGCTAGGGAGGCAACACTTTTAGTATTTTTATTTTTGTAGTTATTAACAACTCTTTTAAGAAATTTTTAGGATAAAACTACAAATTAATAATACTAATAGTTCTTTTTTTTTAGATTAACTACTCTCAACCAACATTCTTACACTATTTTTATGCCATGGATGATTACTATTACATGTGTTCGGATGAGGAATATAATTACGACGATGACATCTACGAAGGCGAATAATATGAAGATTGGGAGATACATAAGAGCCAGACTACCCCCTTACAAGAAGTTTCAATACTGGTTGGTACGTCATGACACGAAGGAGTCTGTGTTAAGAAAAAGGCATATTCATGGGTATGTCGCGACACGAAATACCCTATGTCACAAAATACCTATTCGCACAACTTGGTGTTTTAACCCATATTTTACCGATTTTCTAAACCTAGAACTCTAATTTTTTAGCACCCTATATATACTAAACTTAGTCTAAACCTATTAACAACTTAAACACTTCAAACACTTTTCCAATTTCTCCAAATCTCCTATCTTATTCTCCCTAAACCCAATACCACCATCTCTATCATTCAATCAAGGAGAGCCCGACTCTAGCAATAAAAGGATCAATCCAAATCACTCGAAAAGGCACAAAATCAAGAGAAAGGTATCTCTAAAATTCTACTATTCCATTGATTATTACTCATATCTGCTTATTATTAGAGAATGGAGATGCCTCTTAGAAAGAGCAAAAGAACCACAATTCAGCACGAGGATGATGATTCGGGCTATGAAAGGTTTGAAAATGCCGAGACCGAGAACGATTTCCTAGCATCACAAGGATGCCCACCAATTTAAGAATGAGGATCCGAACCTTCCATGATTCACTACAAGGAAATCTGGCCGCTAGTTATGTAACAGTCTATTTTCGGTGATATCGAAAATTGATTAATTAGGGTCTTAAAAATTTTAAATTATGATTTTTTTATTTTAATTAAATATGTTTGATTAATTATAGTGAAGTGACTCATGAGTTGGTTAAGGAAAATGAGATGTTTAAGATATTAGTTAAGAGGGAATAGGTTAAATTGTAAAGGAGGAAAAATTTGAATTACATAGAATTGGTGATTGCTAGAATATAAAATAGATGAGAGTGTGTTTGATGAATAAGTCATAATCTTTATAAAATGACAATTTTAGGCTAGAATTGAATTCAAAATAAGTTTTAGTTAAAGGACAATTTGGTAATAAATAAAGAAATGATTAAATAAGTAAAAGAAAATGGTCTTCTTCTTTTTCCATAAAAAAAATAATTGAAAAAGAAACTCCACTAGAGAGGGAGCTTGGGGATTTTGGCTAGAAAGAGCCATTGCATAGCAAGAGTTGAGCCGAACAAATATTAGACGAGGGAAGGAAAAGATCACGGAAAAGTCAACTGCGGATTAAACGACACTTGTGAATTTGGTAAGTTCGTATACTCGAACTTATTATTCTTGGTTTTTTTGTTTATTTAATTCCATTACATTTACCTTATATAGAAACTATTAGGCCATGATAACATATATTCATGTATGAAATCTTGATGAATTGATGTTGCACTTTGAGATGATAAAAGAGTTGAATTGATGATTGCATTTGATTATGAATTGAGACAAAAATGGTGGATATGAACTGTACGTTATTCGTTGGTTTAACCAACCAGAGCTGGGCTCACTTTCATGGTCTAACCGTTAGGCACTGGGTGCTAGAATTTGAAGGATTATTGTTGGTCAAACCAGCCAGAGCTGAGCTCACTTATGTGATAAATTTGTTAGGCACTAGGTGCCAAGATCATCGGTTTATCCGATTAGCGCTAGCCGCAAACCGTTGGTTAATCCAACTAGAGCTGAGCTCATTTATTGCGATTTGTCCGCTAGGCACTGGGTGCCATGAATTGATGAAATTCGTTGGTTAATCCAACTAGAGCTGGGCCTACTTATTGTGGTCTATCCGCTAGGCACTGGGTGCCAAGAATTGACGGATTTGGTTGATAGTAAGGAGAATGAGTTATTGAACAAATGGATTAAGGCATAAGTTTTAAGAAGAGGAAATGGCATTTATTTGAACTAAGGTTAAATTATGAAATGGGACTTTAGTTGAAAAAAAATTGGTCATGTGCATATGATTATATAAATGTGGATAATGATGAACTAATGTAAGTAAATTTTTATGTTTTTAGGTTAGAAGTTAGTAGATTACAAAATCAACATTATAACAAACATCTCGAACTCCTAGTCAGTATTAATTCCTTTTTGGTCTTTTGGTATGTACTTAGGAAAGTTATAGGTGTTTAAGTTTTCTAACGCTTGGGTAACTTTTGAGTATAGCTTGTATATAAGTTTGTTTATGTGAATATGAATGATAAGTTATCTTTTGTTAAGAATGATAATATATGAATGGTGTATTGAAATTGGTTGGTTGTGTTGATTTAGTTAGGTTAGTAATGAACCTCTTAATTCTTTTATGTCTTGTATGTTTAGAATTACGTGTACCATACTTCTAATTGGTAAATTAAGGTGTGTATTTGCATTTAGTATGTATTAGTTTCAACAATAGTTAATGTCATGTCTAGTAGCATAATTGGTAAGGATGCACATGTTAGTACCTTGAATGAGGGCATATCTTTAGGTTAACTTGCTAAGGAATGTAGGTTAATTTGGTATATTGTTGAAGAATTAAAACAGGGTACACATGGCCTTTGACACGAGTTGTCACACGATCGTGTGCCATATTTTAGGTGCAGGGCAAATTGAACCGACAAATACACAGACTGCTACACGACCGTGTGGCCCCTTTTCAATTAGACCCACGGTCTGGCACACGGGTTCCCCACGGGTGTGTGAAACAAGTCAGAATAGGAACACAGCCTGTCACACGGTCTGTGACACGACCGTGGGAATGCTTTTCGAGTATGTACACGGCCAAGGGCACGGGCGTGGGTATATGAAACACGGGCATGTGTTTGAGACACACTGCTGTGTTTGAATTGTTTAACAATGTTCGTATTGAAGTCTGATGATGGAAAATGTTAATACGTAATATGTATGATTAAATTGGAGTATATTACATGTATATTGAATGATTTATATGTATTGTAAGATTAATGGAGATAAATTTAAGAAATTGTTAGAAATATATTAATGATCTATTGATGTTCAGTAATACTTCGAGACCCTAATCGATGACGATTTTGAGTTACGGGTGTTACATTTAGTGGTATCAAAGTTTTCGAGTTTAGCCGATTCTCTGCCTAAATGGACTTGTAATTGTGTCTAGAGGTACATGCCAAAGTCATGTTATAGTTGAGTCGGGATGTAGGAGTTGACATGAAATATTTGTTTTATAGATAAAGGTTAAATGATGTCAGACGAATCCAATAATAAGGTGAGTCAAGAGAGTGTTGATCATGAATCTACTGAAGAATTGGATATAATTGAGTCCATTACTCAAAGTGTGCAATCAGATGGTGCACAATAAGCAATTAATAATAGAGGCCCTAATGAGGGTTGAAGTGATACAAACTTATTGTGCGCGATTGCTGAAGCCCTTTAGAGGGTGGCTGGAGTAAACCCCACGGTGACGCCAACAATCGTGGCCAAACGAGCTCCTATTAAGGAGTTAAGAAGATACGGTTCTATGAAATTTGTGGGATTAAAAGGTGTAGATCCGTCAACTGCTGAACAATGGCTAGAATCCACGATCAGAATCTTGCAGCAATTGGAATGTACTCTCCGAGAAAGCATTAACTACGCAGTATCATTATTGTAAGGTGAAGCTTATACATGGTGGCAAATAGCCACGAGGCATGTTCCTAAAGAAAGAATCGACTGGAAATTCTTCCAAGCAAAATTTCAAAAGAAGTATGTTGGAGAGTTGTATTTAGAAGATAGAAAACAAGAATTTCTTTTGTTGAAGCAAGGAAATATGTTAATGGTGGATTATGAACAAGACTATTCATGACTCAACAAATATGCCACGAAATTAATTCCAACAGAAGAAGAGTGTTGCTAAAGGTTTCAGTGGGGCATAAAAGACGAGATAAGAACGTAGTTGATAGCTTTAAAGATCAAAGAATTTGTGAATTTATCGGAAAAAGCAAAAATGGTGGAACAATCCTTGAGTTTGAGTAACAAAGTGAAACATCCCCGTGCTATTGGAAAATGTTTTGGGACTTCCAGTTTCTTCTCAGCACCAAAACGTAGTAAAGAGACTCGAGAATTTGGAAAATTAGTTGCGAGATTAGGTACGCCACACAAAACACAAGACCGACAACATACGATGTCAGTCGATAATGTAAAAGGGCCAATCAGGGATTTAAAAATGCAAACTTGTGAGCATTGTGGAAAGAAACATTAGGGAAATGTTGGAAATTAACTAGAGGTTGTTTCCAATACTGGTCGTTAGATCACTTTGCACGAGAATTTTTGAAGAACAAAGAAAGTATGCTCAATGCTGCTCAGAGAGCTACTTCTGTTACACGAGGTCGTGGAGCAAGTAGAGGAGGATTAGTTTTGAGAAGTGGGTCAAAGAAGGGAATGAGTCGAATACTTATCTGTCGAAAATCAAAGCACTAGCTCGTGCATATGTTGTAAGAACTCGCGATGCAGGGGATGCTACTATGTAGTAGCAGGTATTTTTCTTTTATACTCGACACTTGTATACACTTTAATAGATCTTGGTTCTTCGCTCTCATAAATTAATTTAGGATTGATTAAAAAGGGGAGTATGAAATTGAGATGTCACGGGTAGCTATGTTTGTATCGAGTCTTTTGGGGCAAACTATATTAGTAGATCAATTATGTAAACAATGTCCGTTAGAAATTTAGGATTTAATATTTCCTGTTGATTTATTGATTATACCCTTCAGGGATTTTGATGTGATTTTGGGAATGGATTGGTTGACCGAACACGGAGTCGTTTTAGACAACTGTAAGAAAAGATTTTCTATCCAAAATGGGAGTGGGAAGATCGTTGAAATTAATAGTGTTAGATCAAGTGGATTGACTCGAATGATATCAGCAATTCAAGCAAAGAAATTGATGAAAATGGGATGTGAAGCTTTCTCAGCGTATGTGATTAAATCTGAGTCTAAAAATGTTGAAATGAGCAATATGCGGACAATTTACGAGTTTTTCGATGTGTTTCTTGAGGAGTTTTTGGGAATAGCACCCACTCGAGAGGTAAAGTTTACAATAGAGGTGTTTCCAAGTACAACTCCAGTATCTATAACTCTGTACCGAATGGCACCAACAAAATTGAAAGAATTGAAAGTACCATGCAAGATTTGTTAGAACGTGGATTTATTCGGCTGAGTATATCGCCCTGGGGAGCTCCTGTTTTATTCGTTAAGAAGAAAGATGGTACAATGCGACTTTGCATAGATTTGACAGCTAAATAAGTTGACAATTAAGAATTGATACCCCCTTCCACGTATCGACGATTTGTTTAATAAACTTAAAGGAGCACCGATATTTTCTAAGATTGATTTGAGATCAGGATACTATCAATTGAAAGTAAATGAAAGTGATGTTTCGAAAATAGCCTTTTGGGCCCGTTACGGGCATTATGAATTATTTGTTATGCCCTTCAGATTAACAAATGATCCAACAAGATTTATTGACTTGATGAATTGCATCTTTCAACCATATCTCGATCAGTTCATAGTTGTCTTCATCGACGACATTTTGATTTATTCAAAATTAGAGGATGAACACGAACAACATTTACGAATTGTACTACAAGTGTTACAAGAGAAATAGCTATACGAAAAGTTTAGCAAATGAGAATTTTGGCTACCGAAGGTGGTATTTTTGGTTCGTCTGATATCAGTTGAAAACATACGAGTGAATCTGAAAAAGATAAAAGCAATTGTTCAGTGGAAAGCACCCAAGAATGTATCATAAATTCTCAGTTTCATTGGCCTAGCCAGGTATTATCATCGTTTTGTGAAAGAATTCTCAAAAATAGCTATGTCGATGACCAAGCTCCTTCAAAAGAATGCATAGTTTGTTTGGAGCAAGAACTGTCAAGAGAATTTCGATGAGTTAAAGCGATTATTGACCGAGGCAGCAGTTCTAGCCTTTCCAAAATCGAGAAAAGAATTTGTAGTCTATAGTGACGCATCATTGAACAGTTTGGGCTACGTGTTAATGCAAGAAGGGAAAGTGATTGCATATGCTTCTCGACAGTTGAAAACTCATGAACGTAACTATCCGACTCATTATTTGGAGCTTGCAGTGGTGATCTTTGCTTTAAAGATTTGGAGACATTATTTGTGTGGAGAGAAATGTCATATATTCACGGATCACAAAAGCCTTAAATACCTTTTGACTTAGAAAGAGTTGAATTTGAGACAAAGACGTTGGGTGGAGCTATTGAAAGATTATGATTGCATCATTTATTACCATCTCGGTAAATCTAATGTCATATTGGATGCATTGAGTAGAAAGGCAGCTTGTGAACTACGAGCCATGTTTGCTCGACTCAGTGTAAATGATGATGGTAGTTTATTAGTTGAACTTATGGTCAAACCGATGTTGCTAGAAGAGATCAAAACTGCTCAATTGAATGATAAAGATTAATGAAAATTAGAGAAAGAGTACGAGATGGTATAATTGAAGACTTTTGCATTGATGGTCACAGTTGTTTAAGATTTATGAATCGCCTTTGCATTCCAAAACGTTGATTTAAAGAAGATATTGCTATGTGAAGCACATGATAGTAATTTTGCTATGCATCCGGGAGGAACAAAGATGTATCGTTATTTATGAGAATTATATTGGTAGCCAGGAATGAAAAGGGAAATTGTTGATTTTGTAAGCAAATGTCTCACATGTCAAAAGGTGAAAGCAGAACATCAAGTTCCTACTGGACTTCTTCGACCCATTTCTATCCCTGAATGGAAATAGAAACGTATCACTATGGATTTTGTAACCGGGTTACCTTTGTCTCCGAGCAAGAAGAATGCGGTGTGAGTGATTATGGATAGGTTTACAAAGTCAGCACACTTTATCGCGGTTAGAACTGATTGGTCGTTACAGAAGTTAGTGAAAATGTATATACGGGAGATTATCAGACTGCATGGAGTGCCTATCTCAATTGTGTCTGATAGAGATCCTTGATTTACTTTGAGATTTTGGAAACAGTTACATGAATCTCTCGATATAAGAATTCATTTCAATACAACTTTTCATCCAAAAACGGATGGACAATCAGAGCGTACTATTCAAGTTTTGGAAGACACGCTTAGAGCTTGCGTAATTGACTTTGAGGCAAGTTGGGAACATTATTTACCATTGGCAGAATTTGTCTACAATAATAGTTTTTAGGCAAGCATACAAATGGCTCCATACGAAGCCTTATACGATCATCGATGTAGAACGTCGATTTGTTGGTCATAATTGAGTGAAAAGAAGATGGTGGGACCAAAATTAATTAAAGAGATAGAAGAAATGAGCAAAGTGATTCGGGAAAGGTTAAAAGCAGCCTTAGACAGACAGAAATCGTATGCAGACTTGAAACGTCATGATATTGAGTATTCAGTTGGTGATAGAGTTTTCTTACGAGTATCTCCATGGAAGAAAATATTACGATTTGGTAATACGGGAAAATTGAGTCCTCGTTTCATAGGTCCATATGATATTATTGAAAGAGTGGGACTTGTTGCGTATCGTTTGGCTTTACTTGATCGATTACAAAGAATGCATGATGTATTCCACGTATCCATGCTTAGAAGATATCAATCGGATCCATCTCATGTTATTTCGACGGGTGAAGTGGAAGTACAACCTAATTTGTCATATAAGGAAGAGCTGGTTAAGATTTTGGCTCTTGTGGTAAAAGAATTACATAATAAACGAGTTCCTTTGGTGAAAGTTCTTTGGCGTAGTCATAACGTCAAAGAAGTGACGTGGGAACTCAAAGAATTAATGAAATCTCAGTACCCTCATCTCTTCTCTGGTAAAATTTTTGGGAACAAAATACCTAAGGGGGGAAGAGTTGTAATGATCCATTTTCGGTGATATCATAAATTGATTAATTAAGGTTTTAAAAATTTTAAATTATGAGTTTTTATTATTTTAATTAAATATGTTTGATTAATTATAGTGGAGTGACTTATGAGTTGGTTAAGGAAAATGGGATATTTAAGATATTAGTTAAGAGGGAATGGATTAAATTGTAAAGAAGAAGGAAAAATTTGAATTCCATAGAGATTTGGTGTGGTGATTGCTAGAATATAAAATAGATGAGAGTGTGTTTGATAAATTAGTCATAATCTTTATGAAATGACAATTTTAGGCTAGAATTGAATTTAAAATAAGTTTTAGTTAAAGGATAATTTGGTAACAAATAAAGAAATGATTAAATAAGTAAAAGAAAATGGTCGTTTTCATGAGTGGATTTTTCCATCTAAAAAATAATTGAAAGAGAAACTCCATTAGAGAGGGAGCTTGGGGATTTTTGTTAGAAAGAGCCATTGCATAGCAAGAGTCGAGCAGAACAAATATTAGAGGAGGGAAGGAAAAGATCACGGAAAATTCAATCGCGAATTAAACGACACTCGTGAATTCGGTAAGTTCATATACTCGAACTTATTATTCTTGGTTTATTTGTTTATTTAATTCCATTACATTTACCTTATATAGAAACTATTAGGCCATGTATAGCATATATTTATATATGAAATCTTGATGAATTGATGTTGTACTTTGAGATGATAAAAGAGTTAAATTGATGATTGCGGTTGATTATGAATTGAGAAAAAAAATGGTGGATATGAACTGTACGTTATTCGTTCGTTTAACCAACCAAAGTTGGGCTCACTTTCGCGGTCTAACCACTAGGCACTGGGTGCCAAGATTTGACGGATTATTCATTGGTCAAACCAACTAGAGCTGAGCTCACTTATGCGATAAATTTGTTAGGCACTAGGTGCCAAGATCATCAGTTTATCCGATTAGCGTTGGGCGCAAACCGTTGGTTAATCCAACTAGAGCTAAGCTCATTTATTGTGGTTTGTCCACTAGGCACTGGGTGCCATGATTGATGAAATTCGTTGGTTAATCCAACTAGAGCTAGACTTACTCATTGCGGTCTATCCGCTAGGCACTGGGAGCCAGGAATTGATGAATTTGGTTGATAGTAAGGAGAATGAGTTATTGAACAAATGGATTAAAGCATAAGTTTTAAGAAGAGGAAATGACATTTATTTGAACTAAGGTTAAATTATCAAATGGGACTTTAGTTGAAAAAAAATTGGTCATGTGCATGTGATTATATAAATGTGGATAATAATGAACTAATGTAAGTAAAATTTTATGTTTTCATGTTAGAAGTTAGTAAATTACAAAATCAGCATCACAATAAACATCTCGTACTCCTAGTTAGTATTAATTCCTTTTTGGTCTTTTGGCATGTACCTAGGAAAGTTATAGGTGTTTAAGTTTTCTAACACTTGGGTAACTTTTGAGTATAACTTGTATATAAGTTTGTTTATGTGAATATGAATGATATGTTATCTTTTGTTGGGAATGATAATATATGAATGGTGTATTGAAATTGGTTGGTTGTGTTGATTTAGTTGGGTTAGTAATGAACCTCTTTATGCTTCTTTGTCTTGTATGTTTAGAATTAGGTCTACCATACTTCTAATTGGTAAATTAAGGTGTGCATTTGCCTTAAGTATGTATTAGTTTCAATAATAGTTAATGTCATGTCTAGTAGCTTAATTGGTTAGATGAAATTGTTACTTGTAAGAATGCACATGTTAGTACCTTGAATGAGGGAATATCTTAGGTTAACTTGCTAAGGAATGTATGTTTATTTGTTATCTAGTTGAAGAAGTAAAACAGGGTACACACGGCCTATGATACGGGCTGTCACACGACCGTGTGGCATATTTTAGGTGTAGGGCAAATTGCACTGGTAGACACACGGGCTGTTACACGGTCGTGTGACCCCTTTTCGATTAGACCCATAGTCTGGCACACAGTCTTCCCCACGGGCATGTGAAACAAGTCAACATAGGAACATAGCTTGTCACACAGTCGTGGGAATACTTTTTGAGTACGTATACGGCCAAGGGCATGGGCGTGGGTATGTGAAACACGGGCATGTGTTTAAGATACACTGTTGTGTGCCCTGTTTTGAATTGTTTAACAATGTTCGTATTGAAGTCTGATTATGGCAAATGTTAATACGTAATATGTATGATTAAATTGGAGTATATTACATGCATATTGAATGATTTATATGTATTGTAAGATTAATGAGATAAATTTGAAAAATTGTTAGAAATATATCAATGATCTATTGATGTTTGGTAATACTCCGAGACCCTAATTGACGACGGTTTCGGGTTATGAGTGTTACAAGTTAGGTACCACTAATAGGTATAATTTTGTGTTACCCCAACAAGTAATGCTGTCATACCTATAGTCCAAGAGTTTTATGCATCTCTCAAAGATGATATTATTAGTAGAAGGACTTGTAGGAAGGTAGTAGTAAGGGGCAATATGTTCCTGTTTTACCTGAAGATATCTGCGAATACTATAACGTACCCTATCTTGAGAAAGATTTCTTAGATGGTGTGAATTTTAACACATTTGGAAATATTGACATGGAAGAAACCATTAGGTTCTTAACACGAGGAAGGGGTGTTTGGAACTATAGACTGAATATAGGTTTGCCTTCAAACTTCAATTAGGCTATCATGTTTTTGGTTGCAAAAAAATGTGGATGCAATTCCCGACAACTCAAATCGTGCCAGCTTTAAATGTTTCTAATGTTAACACCTTTCGAGATGTCTTATTATATGGTGTTTTGTAGCGGAAATAAATTTGTGTATGTGCTTGGATATATAGAGAGGTGAAGTGTTTTACTCAGAACTAGAAGAGTAGCCTTTCTTTCCCCATTTGGTGGCAGCATTATGTAAGAAGGCGAGAGTGCCAATGAGCGAGAATGAGCAATTTTTGAAGTTGGCCAGAAGTATCATCGGGGACTCCTTATACAAACAGTACTTTGAGCTTCAATGAAAACAAATTAAGGATTAGAATCAGCAGAGGAAGGAAAAGATGGATGCACCAGCTTCATTGAAAAAGCAAGAAAAATAAGGATAAAAAAGTAGAGCCAAGGAAGCATTGATACGAAGCTTGATGGCATGATTCAGTGGGTGCAGGAAACTGGACCTGTCTTAAAGGAGTTTGCACGGCTGAATGGGCTACCCACCCCAAACTATCTACCTATAAGAAGGAGTTGATGAGGAGGCCGATTTGGAGGGGGCCAATGTGGAGCACGAGGACCCCAACACGGAGGATGAACATGAGACTATGTTTCAGCCTCAATATTCATCTCTTGAAGGACTAGTCACTTGAATTCCAACAAGATAACAAGATGGGAGCTCTCACCAAAAGTACTTCAGCAAGGGCAAAGCTCCAATGGACCTACAATTCAATTTGGAGGAAGATTGAGTGTTTGACCATTTTAGCTTAATGACTTTATTTTATTTTTAAAGACTTGTATGGATGATTTTGGTTTGGTTTTAAGACTTATTTATTAGTAGGAGTAGGCGTAGAGTAAATTTATTTTGCATACATATGATTTAATTTTTATGTAGGAACCCCATATGATGGAGACATAACAACTAAAGCTATTCACGACAAAAGGAGAGGAAACCCACCATTAGTAGAGGAGCTTTCACGATCAATCGGGTAACTTCGATCATTACTTTTTGAGGATGCACATTGAGAATATGTGTTATCTAAAGTGGTAACATTGAAATTATTGCATTTTTCTTTTATTTATTTTTTGATGAGTGCTTGAGCTTGTGTAGAAATACAAGTGATTGGTTAGTAGCATGTACAATAGGTTGATTGTATTTTTAAGTGAATTTGGAATGATGATGAGTACTTATTAAATTTTTGAGCATGAAACTACTAAGTTCTATAGGTTACACTAAGTATAGATAAAGAGGTATAATTGGTACCAAAAGATATGAATAATATTAGGAAACGAGCATTCTTGTATATATGATAAATGGTAATTTTGAGACTATGTTTAGGGATGACCTAAGGAATTGTTTGGATACATCTACAGCCAAATAGCAAACTTTATTCTAGTTTGCCATTTAGTACCCATATTTAAGCTTATTAACTGTTCTTGATTAACCACATTACAAACCCTAAAGCCTAACAAGTGAATTTGTGCTTACTTTTTCTCTTTGGTCCAATTTTACACGATAATAGACGTATGACCATATGTATTGAGGGTAAGTAGACACATCAAAGTGAAGTTTGAAAAAAAAGAGTGAAAGAGGAAAATTGATATGGGATATAAACTTTAGAATAGCCAGAAAAAATGAAAAAAAGAAAAATCAAAAGAAAAGATGAGTAGAAAACAAAAAGAAAAAATGCTTGAATAAGAAAAAAAAAATATGAAAAGTGACAAACTCACAAAAACACAAAAAGAAGAAAAATATTGTTCAAGAAATAAGAGAATACTCATAGGCTAGCTAAAAGGATTAGACCATTGAGATTTACTAAGTGGAGAGAAAAGGAGGGTGAGAGGAGAAATAAGGAGGTGAGAGGAAATTGGACACTTTTCTTTAACAAAAAACGACCCAAGGGCCATCTTAAATATTATTAAATCGAATCATGAGTTACAAGGGGTTGGATAATCTTAGGGATGTCCATATTAAAAAAGACAGAACACAAATTTTCTAATGAATATTTACTTAGTTTGTTTGCTATAGTATTACATTCACAAGAGCAAAAACTGAACGGTGAAATTATCTTTACTGTTAATTAGCCTGACACATTCCTGAATTTTGAAACGTAGCAGCGTGACGTTCTCATGGGGCTTAGCAACTCTGTTGAAAACATTCGCGTAGTCGCCTTCGAAAATCACGTGGGAGATGTTATTATCAATGACCTATTTTATTCCATACAGTAAGGCTTCAGCCTCTCCACATAGCATCTGTCACGTTATCCATGAATTGCATGCCTCCCTCATGCACAAACCCATCGCTATCTATGGTAACAAAACCAAGGCCAGCCTTACGATCAATCAATGCAGCGTACACGTTAACTTTGAGAGTAACTTCTGGTAGTTTCAGCCATCTCTCCGGACGAGTCTCCCTAGATAGCATCGCAATATTATTCAAGTTAAAAATCTGAAAGTCCCTGCCAAAATCCATGGCCCTTTCCCATACGAGCTTAGGAGCCTCAGACAAACCTCTGGATATGAGGTTATTACGGGAGTTCCAAACGTTCCACAAAATAAAAATCACGCATTCAAAGGCCTTCTTGTCAGGCAGCCTTATAGTGGATTCAAGCTAACCGATACCAATCTTCTAGTCAGAGGCAAGGATCCTATTATCCACCCCATCAAGCTGAAGAATCTCCTTAGCGAATGGGCGATCTCTCAATGCAAGAACAAAAGATTCTTCAGTCAAACTACATCGAGGACAACCATTGTTGAAATTCTGGTTGATAGTCACTATTTTCGCGTTGGTGGGAAGCAAATCATGCCCGAGCCTCCAAGCAAACACTCTGACTTTGGGGGGGAACCTTGAGCTTCTATATGAGTCTCCAAAATAGCGTATGAGGACCATAACCAAGCTTTTTGAGGATGAGCCACGAGTAACCCGATTTAGTAGTGTAGACACCATTGGGCGAGTGGAACCATACAACTCTATCAGCTGGACCATTTTTAATGATAGGGGTGTCACATATTCTATTCCCAGCTCCTGACCATAAATTTCTTTGACCCGATCCCTATCCCAATCACCCATAGGCTCGTGCCAAAGATCACGCATAACCATACGATGGTCACCATGTAAGGGCCCTATAAAGGAGTTGCTCCCCAACCCTTCAAACCCCCAATTGTGCTTCCTTAAGATACTATTCTGCCAGTACCAACTTGCCACCCAAAGCCACTAACAAGAGCCTTTGCCGCTCCATATAAGTTGGACCAAACATAAGAAGGTTTATCAAGCTACTTCGAGTCGAACGGGTCTTCGGATGGGAAGTATTTAGCTGACATGACCTTAAAACACAAAGTATCTTTGTTATTCACCAGCCTCCAGAGCTATCTCCCAAGTAAGGTGAGATTGAACAATCGAAGGTCTTTGAAACCCATGCCTCCTATGCCTTTAGGGGAGCATAATCTGTCCCAGCTCAACATGGCCCATCGTCTACCTTTGTTTTTTCCTTCCCACCAAAAAGACCTAGCTCGAGCCTTCAATTGATCCGTCATGGCTTTAGGGAGAAGAAACATCAAGAAGGAATAAGTTGGTAAGGACTGCACCACAACGTTGAGGAACACGTCTTTACCGCCCAAGACAAGAGCCTTTTCGACCAGCCTTTGATCTTGCTCGTGCACCTGTCCACTAAGAATTTGAAGGTATCAGTTTTGTTCTCACTAACACAAAGGGGTAGGGCAAGATAATTGTCAAACTTATCCATGGTTCTCATTCCCATTATGTTAGCAACAACAAGTTTTTTCTCATTAAGAGTTTTAGAGCTAAAAAGTATAGTAGACTTAGCTAGGTTTATTTTTTATCCTAAAGCACGTTCAAAATTGTGGAGCAGCCTCCTTGCCAACACCACATCCTCACATTTATTCCTGATAAAGAGAAGAACGTCATCAGCAAAGAATAATTGGCTGATGCGAGGGCTGCTCTAACAAGCTCGAATGCCCCGCATCTACCCATTTTCTTGAGCATAAGAGAGCATTTTAGACAGTGCTTCCATGTAAAATAAAAAGAGGTAGGGGACAAGGGGTCTCCCTGTCTACAACCACAGCTCGACTGGATGGTTTCGAATAAGCTTGAGTTGCACTTCACATGTAGCTAATAGTGCACACAATCCATAATCTTCCACACCTATGCCTCAAAAAAACCAAGTTGGAGCATGACTTTCTCAAGGAAGGACCACTCAACATAGTCGTAGGCCTTGCTCATATAGAGCTTGGCCACGAAGCCTTCGTTGGCATCGTTCTTAGTGCTATAGAGGTAGTGGACAATCTCATGAGTAATGAAGTTGTCATGGATCATGCGCCCAGATACAAAGGCGCTCTAGTAGTGGCTGATGCAGTAAGGAAGGAGGATTTTTAGCCGATTCGCCCACACCTTGGTAATCAGATTGTACATGACCCTATAAAAGCTTATAGGTCGATAGCTTGTCATGACTTTCGACTGAGGGATTTTTAGGAATCAATACCATGAACATATCATTTATTTCCCTCACACTCGTACCACCATTCAGCACCTCTTTACAATGACCCAGTACATCCTTGCCCACCATAGTCCAATTCTCTCGAAAAAAATCCTCGATAGCCCATCACTCCTCGGGGCCTTACTCGGGTCCATCTAGTCAAAGGCTCTCAAAATCTTCTTGTCCTCCAACTCTGAATTCACATCCCTCGTGTTGCACCTAGGAATCAAGCGAAGAATGTCGTCAGTATTATTATCACAATCAGACTTAAACAAATCTTGAAAATAAGTCTTAGCCACGTTACAAATATCAGTAATGCCCGTGACCTAATTGCCTTCCCCATCCAACAAGCCATCGATGTTGTTTTTTCTAGTCCTATGGGATGAACGAACATGAAAGAATCTAGTGTTCCTATCTCCTTCCCTTAGCCACGTCACACGCTACCTCCAGGCTAAAAACACATCCTCAGACTTATATAAACCCGCTAGCTCCTTTATCGCCCTTAGCAGTCTGCCGGCATCTTCGATGTTCCCATGCACATTCATTATGTCATCAATCTCCTTCACAACGGATTTAATCCGACACTCTTTTTCCTTGTGCCTTCTGTACTGCTACTTGCCGAGAGAGCTTCTGACTTTGTTGCAAGCCTCCAAAACATCCCCCTGCCCTATGGTCTAAGCTTCTTTCATCACCCTTTCGGCCTCTCCCTCCTTAGCCCAGCACTCCTCGTACTTAAAACAAAGTCTCAGATCACGAGGTTCATTCTTAGGTCATCTCCCAAGCATATCGAGAACAACAAAGTCATGGTCCGAGTGAGCCAAGCGAACGATATCCGATGAAAGGAAAGGAACTTTACTAAGCCAGCTAGTCGACACTTGAAACCTATCTAATCTCTCAATTATCAAGCCATCACCCCTACGATTGTTAGACCAAGTGAACTAGCCTCGGTCAGGCTTTATATCTACCAAAGCCAAGTCACTAGTAACCCTTCGAAAATCTTCCATGGTAGCCTTACTCTTTTGACGACCTTCACTTTTCTCAAACGCATCTAGGACTTCGTTAAAGTCCCCCCACGACCCAGTCTTTGTTAACCATGTTGCTAATGTCTCTAAGTAGGTCCCAAGACTGAGTTCTAAGGTTAAGTTCTGGGAAGCCATAGAATCTAGCAAATTAAAACGGCCAACTTCCTCCATTTCCACCAGCGTGTCCACATGATTCAAAAAGTAACTTTGAATGTCAACTTTGCACTCCTCATTCCAAAGAACAGCCAAGCCTCTATGCCTGCCAATAGCATTCACAGGAAAGACACCAGCCAAATTGCACCTCCTCCTTATCTTGTTGAAATCACATTGCCTAATTTTAATTTTGCAAAGAAAAATCACGTTGAGGTGAATGGCAGTGAGAACCTGCCTAAGTTTCGAGACTGTCGTAGGGTTCTCCAACCCACGATAATTCTAACTAATGAGCTTCATGGCTCACGGCGGGGCTAATCGTCAGCCTTAGCCTGGGAAGGGGAAGTTCCTTCCATTATCTTTCTCCTCATCAACCGAACTAGGCTGAAGTCATTTCCATCCATATAGCACTTAGTCTTCTTTCTCTTAGGCTTGCTTCTCCCCACTTTATCGTAAAAGAGGAATGTGGGATGTTTCATCGAGGTAGAGCATGACACTGAGGCCTCCTCTAAATATCGTGCTTACTCCTTAGCTACCTGCTGCGTAGCCACTAACATGTTCCGTCCTATTTAGAAACAGTAGGCACCTCTCCTTGGTCCTCTTCACCAGCTATAATTTTCACACCATTCTTGAGCCTTCCCCCACTCATAACAAGGCCTGAAAGTTGCACCCTAAGTCAACACCCGTACTAATAGTCCATAGGATCAACCTATTGCGCAGCCCTAGTGCACTTTTGCATGCCATGCCCAACCATTCCACAAATATAACAGAAAATCGGCAGGCACTCATACTTAATCACCCCCATCACTTCCTAACCCTTCTTATCTGTAAAGCAACCCACCCTTCATAAGGATTTAGTCGTATCCAAGAGGACCCTAATTCTTATAAAGTCCACCCAACATCCCCCTTTATCTCTACAATCAATGGCTAGCACTTTCCCGATAGCTTTCCCAACTTTCATAGCCACCTTTCTATCTATAATCTCTATATTGATATACCCAAAAAGGGACCAATGTAAACTCATACTCTGACCATCCTTTATCCTTTACCAATGGCACCATCGACAAGTTATCTTGGTCGAACAACCATGGTGCCATATTAAAAATACGATTCCTATCTTCCACCGACCCAAACTTGATAAGGAAGCAGCCTGATCCCACCTCTACAAAGTTACCTAATCATTAGTGTACCATAAAGATCGAAGCACATGATACATCACCTATTTATTCACCCTTGCCTCAATCAAGAACTTCCCCACCGCCCAAGCCTTCCAACCCTCTACCTCCGTTGGTTTTGAATCTAAAGTAAACAACTTCCTGGACTATTCTTTGGAGAAATTAAGTTTGGCCAGCATTTCCCTAACCTCTTCATCCATGGTGACTAGAGTTCTCCCCCGCCCCACCCCTGCCAAGGCAAGGCCATGAGACCATGAAAGAGAGCCCAAGACCACCCCGAGCACAGCCTCGCACTAGCACGCCAAAAAGGACAGGAATCAGAACGACCAAAAAATACCTGAAACCTAAAGAATCTAAAAAAAAGTTACAAGAAACAAACGAAAAATTCCAAAGAAAACAATATGAATGCAAAACGCAACACACAGCACCCTCCTATAGCGAACGAAAGTCGAAGAAAGAGAAGACATCAGTTTTAAAACCCCACGCAAAAGACATGCAAAAGTTACGTAAAAACAATTAAAATAATAGGCAAAAAAAGAAAGAGAATGTAAAAAAAGTCAAAGAGAAATCTGGCAGGCAGCCAATTCGTAAAATCCAAATACGACGACACGCATCGATAGGCCCTTCAGCACCTAACACAGAGCTCAATCAAGAAGCGTCCCATCAATGATACCAGGCATGTTAGAGCCACAAGAAACCCTCCAGACAAAACTATAACCCTTGAAGGATCAAGAAGAAAAAATACTGAATTAAAAAAAGAAGTTAGAATGTAATAAAGATTAGAACAACATCACTTGACAACCCAAGAAAGCAGTCTGACAATGAACTGACCCCTATCAAGAAGCAACGATATACGTAGCAATAAAAAAACACTAAGAAGCGAATCACCGGACGAAATCTATAAACAGGAACCAAGAGCAACATCCGCAGAATGAAAACGTGTGCATAGATGACAAATCTCTAAGAGGACATAATAGAAATAAAGCAAAAAACCAAACCCGCCACCGTTAAACACCACGGTGGACACCACAAAACACCTCCCCACTCAATCGCAAGTGCGAGAATGGAGTAACAAAAAACAAGAAGCAAAATCGCCTAATTCTTGGAGAAAGCATGAGACGTACGCTCCGAGAGGAAATTGGACACTAAAAGGGGAAGAATAGGGAACAATACAATGTGCCAAATTGTTTTCGTGTTTGTAACCTCTTGTGCTTACTATTATTTGAACTCCATATCTATCATAAGCCTCAGAATGTTACAAGCGGAAAAGACCTATGTGACCTAAACAACTCCATGCATAAATGAATATGACATTACACAATTCCATTATAACTATTTATATTGTACTAGGATAATTAAAGTACTTGTATGAGGCATTGATGGAAGTGTACCAATGAAATCTTGATATTTGTATCTCTTGTAACTTACTAAACTTAGAGGCTTTTAATCAAGAATGGTAGGATTATTTACTCATCATGTTGAAATTATTAGAAGATATATAATGCTTAGAGTAAATGTTGCAAATCCAATCCTTTTATGATACATATTCAACCTCTTATGCTTTTCTTTGCTTTATTTTGTTTTTGATTACTTGAGAACAAGCAATGATTTAAGTGTGGGGGAGTTTGATCTATTAGATTTGTACCTAGCAGATTGAACTACTTTTCACACTTTAGGAGTTTGAAATTAAGCATTTTCCTTAGGTTTGCTTAGGATTTAGTTTAGTTTTCTTATATGGAATAAATTGGGTAAAAAGTGTAAAAAGGTGCTTTTTATTATCTTTAAGGCTGATTGAGGCCTTAAGGTTAGCTAATAAATAAATTGTTAGTGTCCAGGAGACCTGTAGAAGTCAAATAAGTATGAAGCTGATCACTATGTCACGACACATACTATTCTTTATCGCAACAAAGGGACCAAACCTAAAGAATATTAAGACTTTCTATTATGTCACAACACGAGCATGGTGTGTCGTGACAACAACACCTAAAAGAATCACCTAAAAGGAATAGATTGTCTTCTATGTCGTGACACGGCTCCTGTGTTTCGCGACATCAACTCCTAGACACGGATTTGACACTTAAACACAAAGAACGACAGCTAACCTAGAGTTGAGGAAAATGGTCGTCCATGGCTATAAATAGGGCCTTAAGCAGGGTTTACACATCCTGAGTTTTGCATTTTAATTTCTTTTGTTTTATTCATTTTTCATTTTGTGGAGACGAGATTTGTAATATTTGCATAAACGATTGTGGATTTTATTCCCAACAGATTGTTATACAAGTCTTGAGTTTCTTTCAAATCATATTTTCAGTCTCGGATTTAATGTTTACTTTTACTATTGATTTTATGATGTTTGAAGAAACCATGATGAACTAATCCCATTGTAAGGGATTAGAGAGTGGAAGTATGGTTATTTAATTATTGTATACAGAGATTTTCAATCGGATCAACTGTTTAGAAAAGGTAGAACGTGAAACAAACACTAGGCTTGACAACACTAGAAAGTCATTTATATGAGAATTAACCCAAAATTAATATTGCTCATTCGTGAACACCTTTACCCCAAACCAGTTTAGAATGTGACATTGAGAAATAAGTAGTCTCTATTGACTCATTATGTTGGTGGAAGATCAGAAGAACCTACTAAGGTAACGACTAATTGATTGAAGAAAAGTCCTCAAAATCGATGATCGAGGAACCATTCTGAAGCGAGCTAATCCCCCTAAATCTGTTTATTGAGTTTTCTCATCTCTATTTCTTTTGTTTTATTTCTTTCATTTTATGTTCTTTAATTCAAAACCCAAAACTATTTTATTTTATTTTCGTACTATAAACCCTAAAAAAAGGACTAATTATTTCTTTTCTTTATAGGAATCTAAATAACTATCTCTCAGCCTCCCTTGGGTACGTTCCTCGGAATACTTACCAAGTGTTTCATTGTAAAACAAACTATATTATAATCTAACCCGTATACTTGCAGAAGCCCTAAAATACACATTGAACGGGAGTACGTTCGGAGGAGGTCATCTTTATTCTAATCATGAAGAAAAAACGTCGATTCAAGGTGTTGAGGACCTCTTGGAAGTTCTTCTATTGAGGGGATAGAAATTGCCCAAAAGTTGATAAGTTTTCTTTTTGCTAGCTATTATTTTGTTTTTATTTTCTTATTATTTCATATTTTGCTTTTGGAGAGTTTGTTTTGTTTTCTTTGTAGGTTTTCCCATCGAGAGATACACAACATTGAGAGCTTAACAAAGTTTGAGGACTACTCTACCATTTTGCTGCACATAATCTTAAATTGAGGGAGTTTTCTCAAACTAATCTTTTGTAGGTAACACATTGAGAACAATGTGTAACTTAAGTGTGGGTGTACATAGAAATTTTAATTTAATACACGTTTGGGGAATACATATTGAGGACAATGTGTAATTTAAGTGTGAGGGGTATTTATTGAAAAATTTTGTATGTTTTGTCTTTTTTTATAATTGTATGTTTGTTTTATCTTTTTATTTTAATTGTTGCATGGTGTTTGACTATTGTTTGATTTACAATTGGTTAAATGAGGCATGATATTCTGTAATAGATTCTTTGACTTATACAAATTTTGAATTATACTTGATAAATTTTATTCTTTGTAAGCTATATTAGTTAGTTTAATTAGTTACATTGTATAATAGAATTGATGTAGTTAAAATTCATGAAATTTTTAAAATTTTAACCAAATGATGAATGAGTATGTGGATAAATGTGTGAATGCATGCATTGGAATTTAAAATTATTCATGGAAACAAGTAGAAGCATGTTTAGGTTTTGTATATATTGAGATGCTAAGGGATTTTCTAAGGCATTGTTTATTTAGCCAAGAGCCTAAATAACTAACCTATAGGCTATATTCATCCCCAATACCTTGATTTTGAGCCTTGTGATCCTGTCTTGGTGAAATAATGTTTTTTGAAACCTTTAAGGTAAAGTAAGTTAAAGACTCAACCCTTCTCGGTCTTTGATTTTGAATTGCACTATCATTTTGAGTTAAATGACTTGCTTGTTCTTAAAACATGTTGAAATATGTGCAAAGGAACCAAAAATAAACACATCAAATTATGGAAGATCAACAACTCAGAGCAAAGCGGAAGGTGTTGTTAGATCCTCGAAAGATGATAAGAAAAGGTTGTGTCCAAGAAAAAGAAATGGAAACAAAGTACCACTGCTTGGAGAAGAATGATAAGGAGCTGGAAGAGAAGAGTAAGTAACTGGAAGCTTTTCAGAATGAGTTGGTGAAGGAAAAAGAATCCCACACCATTGATGAGGCTTCCTTTGCCTTTGCTCAATGGAAGTAATAAACTCCTTTCGGGACTAGTTAGGGTTGGCCCTACAAGTTGTTTATGGTCCTTTTTATTTTTGTTGGGTGAATATGGCACCTTTTTTAGTGGAAGACTTTGAAGCAATGGATTTTGACTTATATAATCTAGATCCCGAGGATGAGGATTGACATGATTTTCAAGAGAGGCTTCTAGTTTCTTTGACAACACCTAGAAAAGAAACCCTTGTTGAAGCATCAATAAAGAATGCTTCTACAGAAGGTGGCCAATCCGGTAAGGAGGTTGATGGTGAGGCTCTAGAGGGTATGGATCCTCCCGTTTCTAGTCCTTTATCAATATATAATAGTGATTCATATTAATAAAATTTTATCTTTCTTTCTTTCTTTCTTTCTTTCTTTCATAATTGTTTCACTTCTCTATTTATCTTTGGTAGAATTTTCTACTCAAAGTAAGTGGAGATAATTACAACTTTTCACTACTTAATGCCATGTTATTTTTGTAAACATGTTATTTTTAAAAGAAGAATGTGTGATGTTTTTTTTTTATTTGTTGCCTTGTAGAACTTCTAGATTGTTTGAAATATCATGTATTGTTTCTTATTACTTCTTGATAGGCATAGTAGATTCTCTGAATGATCCTATTGATAGACAATTTTTTGTAAACTCAAAATTTGTGCTTGTGATAGAGATAACTTGTTGAAATGGCTTCTGTGTTGCAAAAACCCATAAAAGTCCTACTTCCACACTTGGTGGAAGGCTTACGAGAGGTTCTGCTCCTAACATATAAAGGGAGGCTTAAGAGAGGTCTTGCTCCTACACATGGGAGGTTTACGGGGATCTTGCTCCCAATGCATGGAGTGATGCTTACGAGAGGTATAAAGATGCTTTATCATGTATGGTTGATTTTTAAATGACAAGTTGTAATATTTTATCCATGTTGCTCAAAACTATACAAAGGGAAATAACATGAATAATTTGCAATTTAAGGGTACATACTTGTTATTTATATATAGAATCTGTGTAGATTACGAGCATTCCAAGTTCGTGGTACAATTGTTCCATCCATTCATTCTAGTCGGTATGTTCCAAATCTGACGATAGAAGCCTGATAGCATTAGTAAGAACCATTGATTTCTCCTTACTTATTGTATAATTTGTTCCCATTTGGTCATATTTATCATACAATTTTAGTATTTTTAATTTAGTTATTGCATTTTCTAACATAATGAAGCTCAACTAATTTCCTTTGAATTTATGATATATTTACTACTGATGTCGTTGCATGAGTCTGTTTAGCATTGCGCCCAGAGATGTCACTGCAAGAACTTGTCCGAAAGTATCAATGCATGAATGTGTACAGAGTTGTTGCTGCATAAGAGGATTAAGAATTGCACCAAAAAATGTCGCAGCACCTGATAGCTGTCTGGTTCACACACTAGAAATGTGTGAGTTGTTCAGCTGGTATAACCAACTAGTACGGCCAGAGAATGCTAGATCTGAAAGGAAGGACACCTATACTATGAAGTGTTGTTAAATACTGAAGAGAAAGAGAGAGAAGGGATCTTCTTGCTCGGCCATATTTGATTTTCTTCTTTAATCCAAATTTTTTGAAAGCTTGCATGCATGGTAGCTTAACTTCCCAAGGGTGACATGAAGCAGAAGAGAAGGCTGAACTGCTTTTGACAAGGAGGATCCTAAGTGCACAACAAGAGGAGAGTAAAAGAGCAATTTGAGTAGACTAGGAAAAGAATGCTCTATGTTCTGTTATTTCTCTTTCTTAAACGTTTGTAATTCTTATTATTTCAAGTTGTATGAAAGTACATTTGAAATTTAGAACTGAATGATATCTATTTCAATCTTACCTTTATTGTTAATTTTTTGGATTTAATTGTTTGACCACGAAAGTTTGATTGCAGTCATTGCCATTAGAAGGTGCAACGAAAAATTAAGTTAACAAGCAAGACAACGAAAGTTTCTTAGGGATTGAAGGAATTTAATCCACTTGTTCTTGAATATGTTGCATTGCCAACATTGGAAGGTGTGGTTATTGTGCATGTTTGAGTCTTAGATCTAATTGGAGAGTCAAGTTTGGTAATATTTTAATTGTGCTTATTTGCAGCGACAAATTACCTGATATTTTAAACCTTATGAGTCACACTTAGTTTTTTACCAACTTTTCACATTAGGAACCCCATTTCACTATTATTGCTTTACTTCTAAATTTTTTCATTATTGCTTTGACAAATTAATCTCATACTTTTACTACATTTACCTGTTCATTGCTCCGACAACTTTACCACAATTTATATTGTTTTATTTGTTTATTGCATCAACAATTATAAACAAAAATATCCATCCTCGTGGGATCGATATCTGATAGACTTACATCTATCTACTATACTTGTATCGATAGTATATGCTTGCAAATATTTGCTGTGACGTTCATAGCGCGATCAAGTTATGGCACCGTTGCCGGGGAATGGTGTTAGTTTGATGTTTATTCTTGTTTTTACATCCATTCTTTATTTTCTAATCTTTACTTGTTACTAACTTGTTTTCCTTTTTATCGACTACTTTTATAATTTTCTTTCTAGGTGTTTTATGACCACAGGAAACCTAAATTTTTTGTTAGCTTAGATCCTAAAATTGAACACACTATTAGAAGGAGAAGACAAGAACAAAGAAATATGGCTCTACATGGAAATGATGTAGTCATACCACCATTACCGCCATAGAATCCTATTATACCTCCTATACAACCACAAAAAATTAATCATCCATCACTGCCGTAAGATGATCAGATACAAAATAGAACTATTCGAGACTTTGTTGTCCCTGTGTTGGATGATTTGTAGCCAAGTGTTGTTAGGCCAGCTATTCAAGCTAGAAATTTTAAATTAAAGCCGATCATGTTCCAGATGCTGAATTCTAATGGGCAGTATGTTGGGATGCCTCATGAAGATGTGAGAGAGCACCTTAAATCCTTCCTTATGATTTGTGCTTCTTTCAGTCAGCATGGTGTTCCTGATGACGCCTTGAAAATGCAACTATTCACTTATTCATTGCAAGGATGGGTTTGTACCTAGTTCTTTGGATTGCTTGTTGGATCAGTCACTTCATGGAATAAGCTTGCAGCTTAATTCGTTTTGTGATTTAATCCACTAATGATGAATGCTCGTCTTAGGAATGACATCACTACGTATCATCAGCTGGATGATGAAAATTTGCATACTACGTGGGAGCGTTACAAAACTCTTCTTCGACACTGTCCTATGCATGGAATTCAATAAGAGACGTAAATTGAAATCTTGTCGATGCATCTGCTAATGGTCCTTTGTTGGACTGTACATACGAGGAAGTTGTCAAAATTCTAAAGCGAATTTCTTAGAATGGTTACCAATATCCAATCTTTAGAACTGCAGAAGTCAAAGCAAATCCCAAAGTTATTGAATTAGATGCTATATCCGCTTTGAGTGCACAAGTGTCTTCGCTAGCAAACATGATAAAGAACATGAAGGTGATTAGTGAAGTTGCGCCCATTCAAGTTGCTCAACAAATTGATGTCCCTACATTTTGTTGTGAAATTTCAAACGACAATCACAGTTATGAAGATTGTCCACAGCACGCAGAAAATGCTTTTTATGTTAATAACATCTGTGGAAATTCTTATGGTAATTCCTATAACAGTTCTGTAAGAAGTCAACAGCCTTAGGGAAGTCAAAATGCGACGACATTCATATATGGAAATTTATCTAGTCAAGGTAATTTTCGACAAGGGAATTACAATCAGCAATAGTAAAATTTTAACCAGAGCTCTGATGCATGCACATCAAGATCAGACGTAACCGTACAATCGTGTACAGCCACAACAATCTTAAATGCCACATCTGAATGCTCAAGGACAACAGCAGCAGTAGTACACACAACCACGAGCTGATCCTTTAGCAAACCTTGAAGCCCTGATGCGTGAACATCTAACACAAACATAAGCCATTGTGTAGGGAAATTCATCTTCTATCTGAGCATTGGAAGCACAGTTGGGGCAACTAGCTTCCAATTTGAATAGAAGATGACCAGGTGCTTTACCTAGAGATACAGAGAACCCAAACACAAAAGGGAAGGAGCATTGCAAGGTTATCACTCTTCGGAGTGGGAAACAAACTGTCGAGCCAACTATTAGCTCTGATGCAACACCTGTCATCACTATTTATATAAATCAAGGTGAAAAGGTTGCATCTAAAGAAGTTATAGAAGAACCAAACAAAGAGGCTCCACCAATTGTTACCCTCATGCTTACTATCAGACCAATAAAATTGTCGACGCAACTACCGATGTCGACACAACCAACTATGTCAAGGAAACTTGATGTATCCATACCATTTCCATTTCCACAATGATTTAAAGAGAAGGAGCATGATAGACAATATCATCAGTTTCTGACCACATTAAAACAACTGCATGTCAATATCCCTCTTATGGACGCTCTAGTACAGCTTCCCAGTTATGGGAAATTCATGAAGGAGACCCTATCCAAGAAGAAGAAGGTGACTGATACTGAGACTAAGGGTGAGTATTCAATCGAGTCGAGTCGAATCGAGTAAAAAAATTTCGAGTTATTCGAGTTGACGAGTCCTATTTTTGTAACCGAATTTAATTTGAAATTTTTTCGAATTAAATCGAATCGAGTCGAGTCGAGTTAACGAATCCTATTATTTATAGTCAATGTTGAGTTTACATGAACCGATTACTTAACTAGTAAACAAAGTACAAGATTATTTAACTACATAAACAATATAATGGTTTTGCCTTTTAACTTAATGAGTAAACATTTATCAAAATGACATGATTTTACCTTTTAACTTAATGGTTTTGACTTTTAACTTTAGAAAGGGTAAATATTTATCAAAACAATGTAGTTTTACCTTTTCTTATTCGGATTTTCGGATAACTTGAATTGTGTAATTTGTATCCGAGTTAAACTGAAAAACTTAATTTTTAATTCGAGTTTATTCGAATAACTCAATTAACTCAAATAACTAGAACTATTTAATTCAAAATTTAAAATTTTTATCGAGTTTTCGAATCGAACCGGATTTTGCTCACCCCTAACTAGACAATTGCGCTCATAGAAGGATGCAATCAGTCTTGACAAATAAGTTGCCATCGAAGATGAAAGACCTTGAAGCTTTACAATCCCATGCTCGATTGGAAATCATTACTTGGGAAAAGCTCTATGTGATTTAGGCACGAGTATCAACCTGATGCCGTCGTCTACATTTAGAAAATTGGAGATTGGTCATATCAAGCCCACTGCAGTGACATTACAGTTGGCAGATAAATAATTGGCACGACCTAAAGGACAAACTAAAGACATCCTAGTTCGCGTAGATAAATTTATGTTCGTAACGAATTTTTATTATCCTCAACTGTGAAGTAGATAAAGAGGTACCCATAATTTTGGGAGCCCATTCCTCGCCACTGGACGCACTATCATCGGCATGTATAAAGGTGAATTGACAATGCTACATAATGATGAACACGTCACTTTCAGTGTGTTTGAGGTCATTCCCTGCAAAGACAAAGAAGAATGTCTTTGAGGTCATTCCCTGCAAAGACAAAGAAGAATGTCACTACATTGATGTGCTGGACACATTAATTAAGGAGGAATTCAATGAGCAAAGCACAGTAGTTCCAAAAGAATTTACGGTGACATCGGATGAAGATTTTCTAGTTGACTATGACAGCAAGGTTGAGGCAAATAACATCAAGCTTAGGCGTGGATGGCAAATGGAATCTTTAGATTTGACCAATAAAACGACTCTAGTGTTTAAGCCATCTATTGAAGAAGCTCCTACTCTGGAGTTAAAGCCATTGCCTACCTATCTGAAGTATGTTTTTCTTGGCAACAATAATACATTGCCAATTATTGTCTCTACAACCCTATACGCAACTCAGGAAGAAAAATTGTTCCACATATTGAAGCAACATAAGCGTGCAATTGCTTGAAGTATTGTTGATATTAGAGGCATTAGTCATTCTTTTTGCATGCACAAAATTCAATTTGAAGATGAAGGAAAGCAATCAATTGAATAGTGAAAGAGATTAAATGAGAAAATGAATGAAGTGGTTAAAAAGGAAATTATTAAGTGGCTGGATACTTGCATTATCTACCCAATTTCTGATAGCACTTTGGTGAGCCCAGTCCAATGTGTCCCTAAGAAAAGTGGTATCATGGTGGTAAGTAATGATGGTATCATGGTGGTAAGTAATGACAAGGATGAGCTAATCCCTACTCGCATTCCTAAGGGCTGGCGAGTGTGCATGGATTATCGTCGATTGAATGCAGCCACAAAGAAGGATCACTTTCCACTCCCCTTCATCAAAAAACAAAGTGGCAGATCACCTGTCACGTTTGGAAGTGGGTAGTGAAGACAGAAATACATTTAAAATTGTCGACGCATTTCCTGATGAGAATCTGTTTGCTATCGATGCAACTCCATGATATGCAGATGTGGTCAATTACCTGGTATGTGGAAGGCTACCTTTAGGCACAACAGGTCATAAGAAAGAAAGATTTCTTCGCGACATAGAGAAATACTACTGGAATGAGCCATACCTATTCAAGGTATTCAACGACAATATAATTAGGTGTTATGTTCCAGAGGAAGAAATGCTTTCAATCCTGAAGCATTGTCACGATGCCCCTTATGAAGGTCATTTTGGTGGTATAAGAATTTTTGCAAAGGTTCTTCAGTCAGAATTTTATTGGCCCTCATTATTTAAAGTTGCCCATAATTTTTGGCACCAATGTGATAAATATCAGTGCACTGGATCAATATCTCGATGCAATGAGATGTTATAGCAGCCAATCATGGAAGTTGAATTCTTTGATGTTTGGGGTATGGGCCTCATGGGACCATTTCCAAGTTCGTTTCGAAATGTTTATATCCTAGTTGCTATTAACTATGTATCAAAGGAGGTGGAGGCCATTGCAGTCCCAAAAGATGAAGCAAGGACAGTCCTGAAGTTTTTCTACAAGCATATACTTACTCACTTTGGCACGCCTAAGGCATTGATCAGTGACCAAGGTACTCACTTCCATTGCAATTAGGAAGCAACCGCACTGAAGCGGTATGAATTTCACCATAGAATGGCGACCACATATCATCCACAAACTAACGGGCAAGCTGAAGTCTCCAATTGATGGATCAAAAATATTCTTGAGAAGGTGGTGAATCCATTGAGGAAAGATTGATCTAGGATATGAATTTCACCATAGAAGGTGGTGAATCCATGATGTGCTATGGGCATTACAAACAGTATACAAAATCCTGCTTAGGATGTCGCCGTATAAACTTGTCTTTGGTAAAGCATGTCACTTGCCTATGGAATTGGAACATAAAACAATATGGGCAATCAAGGAAGTGACCAAGGATTATGATGTTGCTGGGAAGAAAAGACTGTTGGACATCACTGAACTTGAGGAAATTAGGAGTAATGCCTATGAAAATGCCGTAATATATAAGGAAAGACCAAGCAATGGCATGAAAAAATTATTTTGCAGCGACAATTTACTAAAGGACAACAGGTGCTATTATTTAATTCTCGACTAAAATTGTACCCAGGTAAGTTATGCTCACATTAGTCTGGACCATTTGAAGTTGTCGAAGCATTTCCTCATGGTGTAGTTACAATTACAGATATACATGATGGGCACCAATTTAAAGTGAATGGACAACGACTGAAGCATTATATTCGCCATAATGATCACAAATAGAAGGAGACCATTAATTTGGTCACATTTTTATAACCTCTCTTACATTTTTACCATGTAATTTTAGTTTATTTAGTTTTTCTTAGTTTATCTTCTTTAGTATTTTGGCAGGAATAAAGCTCTTTCTCTTTCCGACGCATGCAAAGCTCCTTGTCGACTCATCTTATCTGTTGACTCACTAGAAAATCGAAGCATATTAGGAAATAAATCATGACGATTCATACCTTATTCCCCAACCGTTGGATCAGTTTGAAAAAGTGAAATCAAAGTGGACGCATTTATTGATTGCAGACCTATTTTCCTCTCTTTACATCATAAACAAACACGCCTATCCATTTACTCTTTTCATTCCCTATAAAGCAATCCCTTTTGTGCCGATTGTGTATTAAAAAATCTCCATTGTTATTCAAAATTTTCTTCAAGTTTCCACATTTTCTACTCTATTACTACCTTTGCTACCAACAAATATAGCCAGAACTCGAGGCACTAAGACACCATCTAAAATTGTTGTGGAATCTTTATTTGCCGCTGTGGTTCGTGAAACAGAGCATCACCCATCCAAAGAACCTGTGATGTTCCTTACAAAGGCAACCAAGGATCGTTTTCAAGAGAATATATTGAAATGGAACTGTCATCTTGAGCAAGGTTTTCAGTTGTCGAAGTAATAGGATCTTGGGAAGCAAGTGCATAAAAACATCTCAAAGATGGGATGGGAAACTTTCTATCGCTATCCTGGGAGCTACTCACCGTCCTTGGTGTGAGAGTTTTCTGTGAATCTCACTGACAATGAGTCAGAGTTTGTGTTTGTTCGTGAAGGGTTAGTACCTTGGGGTGCTGCCCACATCAATGATCTCTACAACATTACAATGAACGAGGATGAACATATGACATTCCTTGAGGAACTCACAGCGGAAGGGGTTAACATTTTGATGCAAGACCTTTGCATATGCATTAAAGGAGCTGAGTGGATAGGCTCCAATCCAAATAATTACATAATGCACTGATGATTTCTGACGTTGTAGAGTAAGGTTTGGTTTCATTTTATTAACTATTGCCTGATACCTTTCACCCACAGCATGACTGTAACTTTGGATCGAATGTGTCTGATACATCCAATCATTAAAGGATGAAAAATAGATGTCAGTGCAATTTTGCACCAAGAAATTACGGATTATGCTACTAGGCAGACTGGTATTTTGGTGGTTCCCTCCTCGATTATGTAGTTATGCCAGTAACAGGGAGTGGTGCCTCGTGAGGGAGAGGAGATTTTGGAAAACAAGGGATCAATGAAGTCTTAATCGAGCGCATGACTCGTGGGAAAGACACTCTTACTGTAAAGAAGGTTGAGGCTAGAAAAAGAAAAGACAAGGCAAAAGTATAAGAAAAGAGAACCAATATAACCATAGATCCATCTTTATGGCGTAAAGTCAAGGAAGTAGAGAAGATCGCTGAATCCATCAATATCAAGCAGATTAAACTTGTCACCATTGTTAAGGATATGGAGAGGTCTCAAAACTTATTCAATGCCTAAACCAGGGCATGAATAGTGCCATTGTGACCACACTGAGATGTATGAGCAAGGCACCTGTTTTTCCTTCGATTATCAAAGAAGTTAAGCCTTCAACTAAGGAGGCTGACTCCGAAGGAAAGGACCAATCTGTGGCTTCCCCATAAATGGTGCATATTTTTGATGATGCAAGAGAGGTTGATTCGAGGGAAGTAGAGGATTGTCTAAGGAATATTGCAAGCTTATTTGAGGATGAATTTTCTACCAGTCCAAAGGCCATTATTGCTAAGGAAGAGGCTCATGCTGATGAAGAGAACACACTAGTAAAACATGTGGAGACAGAGGAAGGAAAATAGGAAGAAATAAAGGAAGGAAATGATGTCGAGGCAAATTCAGCTAAGGAATTTGTCCTCGCACCAACTGTTGTGGGTGCATCATCTGAAGATTTGGCACCACCTGAAGCGAGTCAATCGGAGGCTGTGACTGCAACAAGTGAGGATTACAATCCTCTAGCTATAGTGGTCTATACTGCACCACTTGCAGAGATCCACCCATCTGATGTCACAGTCGATGATGCCGAAGTGCAGCCCAATGCTGAGGAGCAATCTGATGATCAAGCCAAGCCGAAAGAATGAAAGAAGAAGCGCGCCAAAGATAAAAAACGCTATAAGAAAGGAAGGAAGCACAAGAAGAAGAAACATCATGCAGCCACATCTACGACTGTAGCAAATTGAGTTAGTTTTTATTTCAGTTTTTAGTTTTAGTTTTCATGCATATCATGTAGCTGTAATTTAATTGTCACCACATTCCCTTTGTCTTTGCATTTCAATTGTCACTGCATGTGCATTGTCATTGCATTTCCATGTGTCATTGTAAATTAATGTCAGTGCATTGGGGATAATGCAAACTTTAAGTTTGGGGGGAATGTATATGGGAATGGAAATGCAATTGCACCTACATTTTAAAAATTTGTCCTTTTGAGTTTAATGAAGCATGCATAGTTATTGAAAATATGCTTAAATTTTTTCATTTGATGATTAATTCTTGAATCATGTGAACTATTAATGAATGAGTTGGATGAATTTGATTGAATGTTGTATATTCAATTCTTGGATGAATGACTTAGAGTGCATTAGTAATGGATGAATAATATCATTCTTTAAATCTTGAATGAATCTACCATTTACAGCTACTTGTATATAAGTATAGTTATAAATAAAAGACACTCCAATGTGGGTGTATTGTGAACTATCAAGGGGGAACACTCTAATGCAAGTGCTAGAAAAAGTAATCTAGCCAAAGGCTATCACTACAAGAGTGTCTGTCAACGCAATTACATACTCCCTGGGGGTTTGTTGCACCCAATTATTACTTCCCAGGAAAAAGAGTATAGTAATGAAATGACATCCCTCAGTCACATGTAAAAAAAAAAAAGGAAAAGAAGAAAAAGTATTTATATATTACTGTACAAAAAATGTTGTTTTGGTATAAAGAATTTAGGATTTAAAGCATGATGCTAGCATTGATGAAGCTGCATTTTTAATTATTCATACTTATGAATTGTCGGCGCAATATTCTGTCATTTGAAAGTGATTCATTCATTAGGACTTTAAAAGATTCAAGTTGCTAGAATGATTATTTCCTTGATAAAATTTTTGCTATAACCTTGCTAGTTTTTGTTTTACTTAAGGACAAGTAAAAACTCAAGTTTGGGGGTGTGATAGCATTAGAAAGAACCATTGATTTCTCTCTACTTATTGTATAATTTGTTCCCATTTGGTCATTTTTAGCATACATTTTTAGTATTTTTAATTTAGTTATTACATTTTCTAACTTAATGAAGCTCAGCCTAATTTCCTTTAAATTTATGATATATTTACTACTGATGTCGCTACATTAGTTTGTTTAGCATTGTGCCCAGAGATGTCACTCCAGGAACTTGTCCAGAAGTATCGATGCATGAATGTGTCCAGAGTTGTCGCTGCATAAGAAGATCCAGAATTGCGTCCAAAATTATCACAGCACCTGATGGCTGTCTGGTTAACACTCCAGAAATGTGTGAGTTGTACAGCTAGTATAACCAACTAGTACGGCCAAAGAATGCTAGATCTGAAAGGAAGGACACCTGTACTATGAAGTGCTATTAAATAATGAAGAGAAAGAGAGAGAAGGGATCTTCTTGCTTGACCAGATTTGATTTTCTTCTTCAATCCATATTTTCTTAAAGCTTGCATCAATGGCAGCTTAACTTCCCAAGGGTGACCTGACGCAGAAGAGAAGGGTGAACTGCTCCTGACGAGAAGCATTCTAAGTGCACTACAAGAGGAGAGTAAGGGAGCAATTTGAATAGACTAGGAATAGAATGCCCCAATTGTTCTGTTATTTCTCTTTCTTAAACGCTAGTAATTCTTGTTATTTCAAGTTGTATGGAAGTGCATTTGAAATTTAAAACTGAATGATATCTATTTCAATCTTACCTTTACTATTAATCTTTGGATTTAATTATTTGACCATGGAAGTGTGATTGCAGTCACTGTCACTGGAAGGTGCAGCGACAAATTAAGTTAACAAGCAAGACAACGGAAGTTCCTTGGGGATTGAAGGAATTTAATCCACTTGTTCTTGAATATGTTACACTCCCAACACTGGAAGGTATGGTTATTGTGCATGTTTGAGTCTTAGATTTAATATGAGAGTCAAATTTGGTAAGATTTTCATTGTACTTATTTGTAGCGACAAATTACCTGATATTTTAAACCTTATGAGTCACACTTAGTTTTCTGCTAACTTTTCACGTCAAGAACCCCATTTTATTATCATTGTTTTACTTCTTAAAATTTTCATTATTGCTTTAACAAATCAATCTCATACTTTTACTGCATTTACCTATTCATTGGTCCGACAACTTTACCACAATTCATATTGTTTTATTTGTTTATTGCATCAACAATTATAAACACAAACATCCATCCTCTTGGGATCGATATCCGATAGACTTACAATTATCTACTATACTTGCATTGACAGTGTACGCTTGCACATATTTGCTGTGACATTCATAGCGCAATCACAACCATTAGTTATGATCCTTCCATGGGGCTGATATCTTTCCCTTGTTTGTCGTTAGTTGGCTTATATCTACATTCCTAATTACCAGATACCCTACTAGATATTCTTGCTTGTAGACTTTGGAGTTGTAATATTTGGCTACTTGTTGAGCTCTTGATTTGTTGGTTTTATACCTAGCAAATTGAACTAGTTTTCACACTTGAAGAACTTGAAATTAAGCATTTTATTTATATTTCTATAGGATTTTACTTAGTGTTAAATTGTGAAAACCAAGTGTTAAAAGGTTACTTTATTGTCTTTAAGGCCGATTGAGGCCTAAAAGTTCGCTAACGTACTTCGTGAGTGTGTTGGAGACCATTAGAAGGTGTACCATATAAAAAATGATCATTATGTCACAACACAGAACAATGGATGTCATAACATAGGGACCAAAATGAATAAATCATGAATCTGCCTTCTTCGTTGCAACATAGCATGTCTATGTTGAAACAAACCCCCAATGTCGCGACATAGCATGTCTACATCACGACAAACCCCTGAAGATGTCTACAAAAAAGTACACTAACTCCTATGTCACGACATCAACCCTTGGACGCGGATTTTACACCAAATAAAGGGCGTTTTGGTCTTTAAAATGCCACTTAAACACAAGAAATGACAGCTAACCTAGTGTTGAGGAAAACGACCGTCCAAGGCTATAAATAGGGCCTCTAGCACTAGGGTTTGACCCACCATTTACTAGTTTTTAGTTTTATTTTGTACTTTTATTTGAAATGAGATTGTAAAACTCGCATAAATGTTCGAGGAATTTTTCCCGACAGGTTGCCAATATAATTCGAGTTTCTTTTTCATTCTCTCTATTCAATTATATGTTTTTATATATTATTGTGTTCATAATGATTAAGAAACCCATGAGGAACTAATTTCATTTTGGGGAATTAAGGAGTAGAAGTATGAATATTTGATTGTTGTTTAATAAGGATTTTACGGATCAACTGTTTGGGAAAGGAAGAACATCAAACAAACACTAGGCCTGACAACCTTGGAACATTATTTCGGTAGGAATGAACCCAAAATTGGTATTGCCCATCCGTGAATACCTTTCCCCCGAACCAATTTAGATTGTGACATCTAGTGATAAGTAGTCTCTATCAACTTGCTATGCCAGTGAAAGATCGAGAGATCCAACTAGGGTAGTGACTAGTTGATTGGAGGAAAATCCCCAAAACCCAATAATTGAAGAGATCATACAAAAACAACCTAATATCCAAAGTCATTTATAAGATTTTCTACATCTCAATTACTTTCTTTTATCTTCTTTTCTATTTATGCTTTTCATAATCAACTCTTTTATTACTCTTCGTACTATAATCCCTAAAGCAAGTACTAATTACTTTTATTCATTGCAGGAATTTAATTTACTATCGCGTTACGCCTCCTTTGAGTACGATCCTCGGAATACTACCAAGTGTTTCGTTGTACACATTATATTTACAACCTGACTTGTATACTTGTGAAAAGCCTAAAATCTACACCGAACAGGAGTACATTTGGGGGTGGTCAAGTTGTTAGCGTATTTGCTGGGGAAGCAATGCTTTATTAAATTTTATTCTTTCTTTATTAATAAAATAATTAGAAAAATTTTAGGATATAGTTACGATTTAACCATACTAACAATTCTCTATTTTTTTTTTCAGATCAATTACTTTTAATCAACATTCCCATAACATTTTTTTAGGCCATGGATGATTACTATTAGAGGTGGTCAAATGAGAGGTACAATTATAACGATGGCATCTATGAGGATGGATATTACGAAGATTGGGAGATCATGGAAAATAAAAAATTATTCATGATAGAACGGAGCCAACACGGAAATGAAGCCTCAACACACCAGCGGAGTAATGATCAAGGTATTGATATAGTTGAACATTCACATAAGCCCACTGGTAATTTATATGAGGTAATTGAAGAAGATCATGACGTGTCGAATTATTTAGACGAGTCTCCTTCTGATTTGGCTAGAACCACCTTTGAGGTTGCATCAAGAATGGTAGATAAGATGGAATAGGTAAAGAAAATGCTACAAGGTATATCTGAGGCACTACTCTAAAGGGAAGAGGTCATGAATGATGTTCCCAACTTTTATCCAAAGGAATTTGAATCTGGTCATGATGAGAATTATGGTAAGATTGAATCTGAGCTCGTAATTAAAGATCATGAGGAGGAGATTGAACATATTCTGAGCATCGAAAACAAGCCTCAAGAATGGTGGATGTCACGTTGGTCGAAAATAAGGCAACATCATTCGATGAGATCGAAGGGGCTGGTTTATATAAATCAACAATGGAACAAACGACGAATCAAAGTGTCAAGAACCAGTTGGAAGTTCTTCTACAGTGGCAACAAGGATCGTTCCAATTTTTAAAAGAAATTCTATTCCTTAATTTAAAATTTTCTAGTTCTTTATTATATATTTTATTATTCATTTATTTTAATTGAGTTTAATTTTTTTATTTTAGTAAATAACACGAAACAATGGTATGTTACAACACATCATCTTCCGTGTCGCAAACAGGTGGCAGAATTGAGGAAAAATGGGAATGATGCTGATGTTACGACGTAGCCTTCTTCATGTCACGACAAAGAGAACAGGTTAGGTGACTTCCATAACTGAGGAGGATGTCGTGACGATGCCTCAAGTATGTCGTGACAAAGAGGAACTGAGATGTTTGTCGCGACATCGACTACAATTTTTTGCAGGATTGACCTGACCCGACTGCGTAACCCAGTAGTTAAAGACTTATTTTTTCGGAATTTTACACCTTAAAACCCTAATATCTAACCCCTATAAATACTAAAACACTATTCTAACTTATTATATCTTATTTTAACTCACAAAAACCCTTTAAAAACCTAAAAATCCTTTCTTTTCCCATTTTTTCTTTTCCCTTTTCAGGTTTTCAAGCAAGGGGAGAAGCACACCAAATCAGGTTTAGAGTTCCTATTCTCATATTTGTATTATTTTAAATGCCTCCTAGAAATGTTAGATGTACTATAGAATGTGAACCATCGTTGGGAACAAACCCTTCGAATTTTGTGAATGCAAATGTGAAATGATACTTTAATGAGCTTCAAGGGAAAACATTCATTTAAGACAAGGGCTTTAACCCTTTGATGGTTCTATGCAAAGAAATCTGGTCTCGAGTTAGGTACCATAGGTGGGAACAATTTTGGATAACTCCTAAGGAACCTACGGTTATCCCAGTAGTTCAGGAATTTTATGCTGCTTTAAAAAATTATATATCTAGGACTAATGATGAACTTAATTGGGAAACCATAGTGATAAGAGGAGTTAGTGTTAAAGTAACTCCTAAGAAAATATGTAAATTCTTCAATGCTCCTTATTATGTACAGGATTTCTTAGATCAAACTGATTTAGAATCCTTTAGTGATATAAACATGAATGAAGTAATTACATATTTGACTGAGGGGAAGGGGAATGGAAGTTTAGGCCCAACACTAGTATCCTTACTTCTGTTAACCAAGCCATTATGTTTCTTGAAGCCAAAATGTGGATCCAATTTATATGCACACGCATGATACCTGCTTCAAATGTTTCTAATGTTAATGCTTTTCGAGTAGTATTATTATTTGTAATTTTGTAGAAAAAGCAGGTTTGTATAGGGAAGTAGATCCACCAAAATATGAGTCGATATGTAGGAAGCCAAAAGGTGGGGATTTTCTTTCCTCACTTAATCACAACTTTATGTAGAAGGGTAGGAGTGCCCATGACATCCACCGAGCAAACATTGAAGTCGTCAAAGACGTCAAAGAGTGTCATTAGTGACACCCTCTTCCAATAATACAAGGAGCTTCGTGCTAAACAAATGAAATAGGGGAAAAGGAAATCACGAGACTTGATGGCTACACCAACTTCCACACAAAGGTTGGCACCAGCCCAACAAGGAGTTGGTAAAGAAACTCATCCAAAGCTCGATTGGATGATCTAATGGATGCAGGAATCGGGATCGGTATTCCAAGAGGTTGCTTGACAACATAACATTAGGATCCCTAACTACACATCAGACATGTTTGGGGCAATGGATGAGGAACATAATGAGGAAGAACTAGAAGATGAGGATGATAGTGATGATGAGGAGAATGAGATGGACGAGGAGGACTAAAGTGTTTTTGGATTTTAAAGACTTGTATTTTTTGGATTATTCTTTTTAAGACTTATATAACTTATAAGAGCAAGATTAGAATTTATTTTTGTATATATGCTTTAATTCTTTTTATAGGAACCCCACATTAGACACAATAATTTTGAGCATTCACACCAAAGGGAGAAGGACAACTACCATGAGAAGAAGAGGACCTTCAGATAAATCGAGTAACTTCTTTCCTTACTACTTATAGTGCTACACATTGAGGACAATGTGTTTTCTAATGTGTGGGGATAACATAGGAATTTTTGGCATATAATTTTCATTTTTAGTTTATATTTTGTTTTTTTATGTGTGCTTGAGCTTGTAGAAATACAAGTGATTGGTTAGGAGCATGTATAATAGGTTGATTGTATTTGTTGATAAATTTGGCATGATGATGAGGAATTTTTAGTTTTTTGGCATGAAATTTTTGACTTCTATAAGTTACATTAAGTATAGATAAAAAGGTGTTATTAATACCAAGTGACGTGCATAATACGAGAAAACGAGCATGCTAGTTTATATGATACACAACAATTTTGATATTGTATGATTAAATTAATATTTATGCATATTGAGATGTTTAGGGATGACCTAAGGCGTTGTTGGGATACATCTAGAGCTAAAAAGTCAAACTCTATTATGAAGTTTCAATTAGTACCCATTTTTTAGCCTTATGGCACTTCTTGATGAACTATACTACAAGCGTTAAAAACCTAAAAAGTTTATTTGTGTGTACTCTTTTCTTTGGTCCTATTTTGCATGAAAATAGACATATGGCCATATGTATTGAGGATAGGTAGACATATTATGGTGGAGGTATAAAAAAGAGGGAAATAAGGAAACCAATATAATGTATGAACTTAAGCTTAGCTAAAAGAAAAGAATAGTGAAAAATCAAAAGAAAAAGAAAAAGATGAGTAGATACAAAATAAGAGAATCTTGAGTAAGGAAACGTATGAAAAGTGACAAGATCATAAAGTCACCAAAAACAAAAAGAATCTTACTCGAGAAGCAAAGAAAATAAAGTACTTATAGGCTAGCTAAGGGGATTGCTTTATATTGAGATTACCTAAAAATTGGAGAGAAAAGGAAGGTGAGAGAAGGAGAAATAAGAGGGTGAGATGGAATGGGACATTAAGGGGAAGAATAGGAACAATACAATGTGCCAAACTATTTTCATGTTTTTAACCTTTTTGTGCTTAACTGTTCTATGAAATTCATTCATATCCTAAGCCTCAAAAAGTTACAAGCCGAAAATCCCTATGTGACTTAAACAAACTCTATGCATGAATAGGTATGGAAATTGTATGATCTCATTCTAGCTATCTGCATTATACTAGGATAATTAAAGTACTTGTATTACGCATTGATGGATTTATATCGATAAAACCTTGATATTCGTATTTCCTGTAACTTACTAAACTTATATTGTTTCTAAAAAAAAATAGTAAAATTATTCACTCATCATGTTAGAATTATTGAAAAATATATAATTCCTAGAGTAGATGTTACAAACCTAATCTTTGTATGATATAGACTCAAGCTCCTTTTCTCTTATTTCTTTTATTGCTTTATTTTGTTTTTCTTGTTTTGTTTGCTTGAGGACAAGCAAAGACTTAAGTGTGGGGGAGTTTGATCTGTTGGTTTTATACCTAGAAGATTGAACTAGTTTTCACACTTGAGGAGCTTGAAATTAAGCATTTTATTTATAATTCTATAGGATTTTACTTATTTTTTACCTCTGAATAAATTGTGAAAACCAAGTGCTAAAATGTTAATTTTTTATCTTTAAGGCCAATTGAGGCTTAAAAGTTGGCTAACGTACTTTGTGAGTGTGTAAGAGACCATTAGAAGGTGTACCACATAAAAAATGTTCACTATGTCATGACACAGGATAATGAATGTCGCAGCATAGGGACTAGAATGAATAAACCATGAATCTACCTTCTTCGTTGCAACATAGCATGTCTATGTTGCAAGAAACCCTCTATGTCGCGAAATAGCATGTCTACATCACGACAAACCCCTGAATATGTCTATAAAAAAGTACACTGACTACTATGTTACAACATAGGACCTATTATGTTGCGACATCGACCATTGGATACGGATATTACACCAAATGAAGGGCGTTTTGATATTTAGAATGCCACTTAAACATGAGGAATGACAACTAACCTAGTGTTGAGGAAAACGATCATCCAAGGCTATAATTAAGGCCTCTATCACTAAGGTACTAGTTTTTAGTTTTTAGTTTTATTTTGTACTTTCATTTGAAACGAGATTGTAGAACTCGCATAAACATTCGAGGAATTTTTCCTGATAGATTGCCAATACAATTCGAGTTTCTTTTTCATTCTCTTTATTCAATTATATGTTTTTATATATTATTGCGTTCATAATGATTAAGAAACTCATAAGAAACTAATTCCATTTTGGGGAATTAGGAAGTGGAAGTATGAATATTTGATTGTTGTTTAACAGGGATTTTACCTTTCAGATTAGCTGTTTGGGAAAGGAAGAACATCAAACAAACACTAGACCTGACAACCCTAGAACGCCAATTAGGTAGGAATGAACCCAAAATTGGTATTGCCCATCTATGAACACCTTTTTCCCAAATCGGTTTAGATTGTGGCATCTAGCGATAAGTAGTCTCTATCGACTTGCTATGCCGGTGGAAGATCCAGAGATCCAACTGGGGTAGTGACTAGTTGATTAAAGGAAAATCCCCAAAACCCAACAATTGAATAACTCAAACGGAAACAAACTAATATCCCAAAGCCATTTATAAGATTTTCTACATCTCATTTCCTTTCTTTTATCTTCTCTTCTATTTATGCTTTTCATAATCAACTCTTTTATTACTCTTCGTACTATAATCCCTAAAGCAAGTACTAATTACTTTTATTCTTTGCAGGAATCTAATTTACTATCTCGTTACGCCTCTTTTAGGTATAATTCTCGGAATACTACAAGTGTTTCATTGTACACACTATATTTATAACCTCACCCATATACTTGCGTTAAGCCTAAAATCTACACCGAACAAGAGTACGTTCGAGGGCGATCATCTCTCTAAAAAGCGAAGGGTTGTTAGGCTTCTAGTTTCTTTAAAAAAAATCTAAATTCTCATGGAGCATAACTTCGTTGCTTTGAGAAGTGTAATGTAGCACATGATGGGTGCTATGGCTGATTTCAGTTGGTATCACTACTTTAGTTCCTAACATAAGGTTGAAATGAGTCTTCCTAGTTTCGAAATGTGACACTCAAAAAGATAATAAGATTTTTGAGAGTTCCTCTAACCATCTGTTTTTGGCTCCACCTACTATTTTATTAATCCTTGGAGAATATTTTTAGTGGTAGCTTTAGCTTGACCTTTCATTCGCGGTGTTTTAATTGAATTTTGGTCCAAAGAAATGTGAATATTCCCACAAAAATCCTCAAAATTTCCCTAGAATTTGATCTCATATCTGTAATTATCAATCTCTGGATCCCATAATAATAGATAATGGTCTTTCATATGAATTTTTTTTGTCTACTTCTCTGTTATATTGGCCACCATAATGTATTTCTTCTGTGCTATAGTAGGTGGAATGAGCTAATGATGTTTATTCCCCAAGTTTCAAAAGGCAAGGTACTTGGGATACTGTGAAGAGGTTTCGCTTGTTATCGGGACACTAGTGTGAATTTTAGACAGGGCTCATATTTGGCAACATACTCTGCCACATCCTTCAGTATCAAAGGTTAGTAATAACCTTGCCTCATAATTCATTGTACAAGTGCCCTTCCACCTTAATGGTGGCCACAAATTCCCTCATGGACTTCTTCTAATACATATTCTGCCTTGAAAAGTCTTAAACACTAGAGAAGTGGTTGTAAGAAGCCCTTCTTATACATAACCCCGTCAATCAAGGTATAGAAGGAGGCTATCCATGTTATCTGAAGAAATTATCTTTGGATCTCAAGTGTCTTTTCTCCAATTAAGAAATTTTGAACAGGAGTGATTGATAGCATTACAAATGAAATATTTTCTTTATAAATTGGTGTGTTAATTGTCTCTTTTGTATCTCATTTAGCATACCTCATAAGCATTTTATACTTAGTTTTTATAATTTCTAACTCATTGCTAATTAGTTTAAATTCTTGTTATTTTTATATCTTTTTGTACTAGCGTTGATGCAAGTAGTCGATGTATTGCGCTTTAGAATTGTCAGCACAGGAACTCAGTCCAAAAGATTAATGTTGGAAGAAGAATGCAGCCACAAGATCAACTTGGAATTACGACCAGCAATGTCGTCGCACAGAACCTGAACCTCGAATGAGTAAACTCAAGATGAATTTACATATGGAAGCACCAACACAGGAACATCACAGGTGTCGCCGCAATTACGATCTCATATTGCACCCAGCAATGTAGCGACAACCTGTAGATCTATAAAGAAAACATTAAATCTGTGTGAGTGTACAACTGTACTCTAACTAACTTTGAAAACTGCAAAATCTAGATCTGGATCTGAGAATGGAAGGTCGAAACCTGTAACTTTTGAAGCTATAAATAGAAAAATGAAGAATGAAGAAATCATCAAGAGGTAGAGGATTAAATTTTGCAATTTTTTTGTGATTTGGAGACTTTAGCTGGAACGATGAACTGATGGAGCAAGTGAGCAACCACTTCTAACGAGAGGTGCTTGATGCAAAGCAAGAGGAACTATTAATGAATAGTCCTAGTAGTCTAGAGATAGTAAGCTTCAATTGTATTCTTTAATCCTTCTTTTACACTGGTGGATTCTAATGACAATTGAATGAATACGAGAGTATCTTTCATTTTTAGATTACTTTGACTCTTATTTAATGCTTTTATCTGTTTATTCTTAGATTTAATAGCATTAAACACGAGAGTGGCTTTGCAGTCTGTCGACATCGAGAGATGCGATGGCAGGTTAGGTTAACAAGTTAGACAACGAGAGTTGCTTGGGACTAGAAGAGATTCTAGTTACTTGTTCTTGACTGCACAATGTTGCTCGCACCAAGAGGTGGAGTGACTGTGGGTACTTAATTCTATTGTAAATGGAAGATTGTTATTGGTAAGAGTTCATTGGTGCGTTATTGCTGTGACATTTCATCTATACAATACCTTGTCGGTGCATCAAGCATTGTGACTTAGCGAAATCAGTGACCAGTCCAATCCTTTTCACTTGATCATATTTACATTTCATGCATTTAAATATTCAACACTCAACACTCAACACATTTGATTTACTTTCAGTACATTGACATTTAACCTCTAACATTTAACTCTGATTGCGTTAATAATATTGACAATTTTAGTGTGGAGATCTGACGTAATTACACTGACATCATTATTCACATTTTACTTAATTTCAGTATTAGTTGCTTCGACATTTAAACATCAAGAACCCATTTCCTCGTGGGATCAAAATCTGATAGAATTTTCTATCAACTATACTTACATCGACGTGTGTCCGTTTGCACAATCATTGTGTCGTTTCGAACGCGATCAGTGACCCGAGTATCTTTTGATTGTATGGAAAGAACTTGACTTGTTTCCACATAGCTTAGATGTTATTTATGCTCCAAAAAGATTTTTCCCCTTTTCGAAATGTTAATAGTAGCTAGTAATTTGGATAGGGCACTAACACTAGCGTTTTCTATCCTAAGGATTTTATTCACCTGGACCATGATCTATTGTAATTAGATATGAAAAATTAGGCTTCCCCATTACACTTGAGGAACTTGTTTTCAAATATATTAGTGTCTTTTCTATAGTTTTTCGTAGTTTTTAGGTTCTGAGTTAATAAGTACAAATGCCTAGTTTTTCTTGTTGTTGAGACCCAAATTAGCCAGTAGTGCCATTGCAGGCCCTAACATATAATTGACTGTTTAGGGATGTGTTGGAGGTCGAAATAGAGAGAGAACATCACCAAATGAAAAGGTATTGCAATATCCTATCTTCGAAATTATGATGCCTCCAAAAGGCCCCAAGGATGGAGATCACACACAATGATGTTGTGATATCAACCTTAGGGTATAATGATATCCACTTGCTTTGGCAACCCCAATGTTTTAGGTATCATGATATCCATATCGTGAGTGGACAAAAAAATGAAACAAAGGGTAGTCTTTGTCCAACGGAAGCACCAATCATTGAAGGCCCATGCAAGGATATTTTTGGCACAAAATTGGGTTAGAGATAACTTCTTAAATCAACCAAAATTTGCTTGATACAAAAGATGTCACAATAGAGTAGTTTTAGCTTATGGTTTCTTTAGTTTTTCTTCCTCTTCTTTTACGGTTTCCTAGTTCCATCTTTGTAGTTGTAGATTATATTTTCCTGTAACTTTTCTTCTTGTTCTTATTGTTCTTGTAGTTAGTTAAGTTAGTTAACACTGTAGCTTAGATTTATTTGCACTTTCAGTCTCTGTACCTTACTTGTAATGACATTTTTAGTTTTAGTTAATGCATTTCAGTTTATTCTAAGTTCAATATGTTAAAGCTTGTTCCTTTTATGTTTCTTGCTTTAGATTTTTATGTTGTATGCTGCTCTTTATATTTCCTTTAAGTTTTCTTGCTAACAAATCCAAACTTTTACAATATTCTTAAGGTTTTCTTTAATGGCTTTCAAGTTACTGATCTACCGTAATTCAACATAGCAGATTAAACTAGTTTTTGCACTTTAGGAGCTTGGAATTAGGCGTTATTTTTAAGTTTTAATCTTATTTTAGTAAGTTTTGATAAAACCAAAAAAATGTGTAAAAAGTGTAAAATTGAGTCTTTTATTGACCTTAAGGTCGAATGAGGCCTAAGGGTGAGCTAATGCACTTTTTTACTATGCAGGAGACCATTAGAAGGTGTACCATATAAAAATGATCGCTATGTCATGACACAAGACATTGAATGTTGCATCATAGGGACTAGAATGAAGAAATCCTAAAGCTGCCTTCAATGTCGCCACATAGCACGAGGGTGTCGCAACATACATCTGAAGATGTCCAATAGAGGAGTGTACTGATATTCATGTCGAGACATAGGACCTGGTGTGTAACGAAATTGACTCTGGATGTGGGATAATCACAAAACATGGGCGTTTTGGTCTGTACAATGTAACTTTAAGCTCGTGAGCGTCAACTTACTTAGGGTTGAGGATGACGACGATCCTAACTTTATAAATAGGCTCCTTAGGCACTCATTTTACACACACCATTCCATTAGTTTAGATTTTTTTTAATTTTGGTTTATTTTTTCTCTTTTGAGGTTGTTATTTTCATTCTTTTTCTTTCTTTGTTTTTCGAAGATTCGATTTGTAAATGCGCGTAGACGTTATGGATGTATTCTCACTTATAATACAAATAAAGTGTTTTCTTAACATTTATAATTTCGATTAGATCTGTATGTTTACTCTTTATATAGATTTTATAATGTTTATGAAAAAAATGAGGAACTAATCCTTTTATTGGGGATTAACAAGTGGAGGCATGATTATTTAACTATCGCGCAAGGTTTCTTAACGAATCGGTTGTTCAAGAAAGGAAGAACGTGTAACAAACCCTAGGCTTGACAACCTTGGGAAGTCATGAAGGTGAGAATTAACCCAAAATTGGTATGGCCCATTTGTGAACACCTTATCCTCGAGCCGGTTTGGACTATGAGGTCGAAAGATAAGTAGTCCCTATTGACTCATTATCCTAGTGGACATATCGGAAGATCCTATTAGGGTAATGACTAGTTGGTTAACAAGAAGCCCGAAGCAATAGTTGAAAAGGCATGTCGAAGCGAGCTGATCACCCCATAACCAGATTTGAACAATTTGTCCATTCTTTCTATTTACTTTTTATAGTTCTAATATTTCATTATTTCTTTATAAAAATTCCCAAAAATAGTTTTATTTATTATTCGTAATATAACTTAATTAAAGTACTAGTTAGATCTTATTATGTAGAAATTGAAATTGATTTAGTGTTACGCCTCCTTTAGGTACGATACTCGGATTACTTACCTACTTTGTTGTAACTATATTACAACCTGACCCGTATACTTGTGGACATCACCTCAGATCTATTTATTTTGGAAGTAGTATTCACACTCTGGACGTTAGTACGTGTGGAGGCGGTCATGTATCTACTTAACCCTCGATACGTATGCCCAGATATCTATAGTCATGCAGTGTAGGACCAAAGAAAAAGGTACAATACAAATTAACAATTTTCATGCTCGAGGTGATTTACCTTTTTTCTTTGGTCCTAAACTTTAAGACTATAGATGTCTAGCCTTACGTATTAAAGGTTAAGTAGATACTAAGATGGATTTTGTAAAAAAACAGAGTGAACTAGGAAATATTAGTGTGATATAGGAATTATAGGCTAGCCTAAAGTGCAAAACAAAAAGAAAAGCAAAACGAGTAGAAAAAGTACTTAAAAATAATGAAAGATAAAAGCGTTTGTGAGTGAGTCATACTGAAGGAAAATGTGACGAAGTCACACAAGTAGAAAAACTCGGTCAATAGTGCACAAAAACTCGTGAGCTAGTATAATTGCTATATTAAGCTGTGATTTCCTATGTGAAGAGATAAGGAAGGCGAGAGAAGGAGAAATAAGGTGGGGAGAAGGTAAGGGTCACTAATAGGGGAAGAATCTGGAACAATATGATGTGCCAAACTATTTTTGTGCTTGAAACTTTTGTGATACTTACTATTCTTAATTTTCATACCTATCCTAAGCTTCAGAAGGTTACAAGCCGAAATGTCCCATGTGATCTAGGTATCCTTATGCATAAGAGGACATTACTAATCAATCGCATGAGCGACTATTTGTATTTTGCTAAAATAATCAAATTACATGTATGATTTGATGATGGAGTCCTACATTCGAGACCCTTAATGATTTTATACTTTGTAATGTACTGAATTTAGATGTTTGATGTCCAAAGTTGTAAATTAACTATTCATCATGTCAAGGTTAATTGTTAAAATGAAATGCCTAAGTCATATGCTTCAAGGTCAATGCCTGTATCATATTTTCTCAAGGGTGGTCTTTTCTATTTCTTATTTTTGTTTGTGCTGCTTGAGGACAAGTAATGACTTAAGTGGGGGGAAGTTTGATCTGTCGTAAATCGGTGTAAAAGATTTAACTAGTTTTCGCACTTTATGCGCTTGAAATTAAACATTATCATTAGGGTTTAAGTATGTTTTAGCAAGTTTCGTTGAATTCAATAAAATATGCAATTTGAGTTTTTTATTGACCTTAAGGGCCAAATAAGGCCTAAGGGTGAGCTAACGCACTTTGTGAATGTGCAGGAGACCATTAGAAGACGTACTAAACCAATATTGATCACTATGTCACAACACGGATGACTCGATGTTGCAACGTAGGGAAAAAAATGAAGAAATTCTGAGGCTACCTTCGATGTCGCGTCATAGCCTAAGGGTGTCACGACATACCCCTAAAGAAACCCTAAAGAGGAGTACACTGACCTCTATGTTGCCAAATAGGTTCTAGTGTGTCACGATATCGACTTTGAACGAAAATTTAATATGAGTCGAGAGCGTTTTCGTCCGTACAATCCAACTTAAAGCTCGGGAATGTCAGCTAACCTAGGGTTAAGAACGAAGACCACCTAAAATCTATAAATAGGCTTCTTTGGCACATGTTTTAGACACCAATTCTTAGCTTAGAATTTCTCTCTTTAGTTTAGTTTAGTTTTTCTCCTTTTCCTTAGGGTTTAGATTTATTTTCATTTGTTATTTATTTCATCTTGAGAATTCTGGTTTGTGGATGCAATTAGACGTATATTTTAAAAATGAAATTCCACAACCATGACATTATCGTAAATGTGGAAGTCTGTTAGGACTGTCTTATATGTGGAAGCCCTTCAGTATTGTCTTATATGTGGAAGTTGTAAACTCAAAAATATATAGGTTTTTCGTATGGATTTTCATCACCTTTTTATTTAAAATCAATGTTAAAATCGAGTAATAGTTTAATAAATTAATGAAATATGCTTAAATATTAATTTACGACATGAAAATTATAAAAAAGTGATTTTATGCTTTATTATATAGTTTTTATGCACAAAATGACTTATTTATGATTTAATTTAATATGTTGCATTTTAATGTATAAAGTGGACCATACAAAATTTAATTACTTTGAAGGCATGAAATTATATTTTATAATTAAACATAAATTATTTCATTAATAATTGAGTTGCTTAAAATGTTATGAAATTGGGTTAATAAATTAAATAATTTAACCTAATATTAATTAAATTGCTTTCGATAAGTCTGATTATTTTGTTAGGTCATGAAAACCGTCAACCCAAGAGGATTTGAAGCCCAATTTCAGTAACACCATGGCTGCCCAATAAATCATTTTTGGTTTAATTGTCCCTGTAGTTGAAAAGAAATAAAAATGTGGCCCAAAAGGATGTTGTTGATTGAGTCTTGGTCCCTATTTGATGTGACAAGTTGATTGCTTGAAAATGAAGGAACCAAATCAACTCAAAATCCCCAAAGCATGGCCGGCCAAGTATTAAAGGAAAATAAGGGATTCAAACTCTCTATTTTTTAGTAAATATGCCCTTACCCCTCACTTATAAATAATAGTCATTCCACCACACTTCAAAACATCCCTCATCACTACATTCTCTCATTCTCTCATTCTCTCATCCTCTCAAGTTCTTTCTTCCATTCCCATGCCTAGTATCCATCTTTTTCATTGAGATTTTAGCTAGTTTAGCCTCTAAGAGATCCCTTGGTTGACTGCGTTGGAGAGCCATCAGCAAAGGAGCGAAGGAGTCTTCTTCAATCGGAGTTTTGGGTGACAACCACTTTGATAGGGTTTATTCTTTCTTTTCCTTTATTTAATCTTATAATGTTTGCTATGTGTTCTTCAACCTTGTCATCAACAATGATAGCTTAATTTTATTAAGCTAGTATGATTGCTTTAATTAAATTATGTTCGTTTGGTTCATGCTTATGATGTTTGTGCGTCAATTGATCATGTTTTCAATTAATATCAAGTTTGTATTTCATTCATACGTGATTGGATGCACTAGAATTAACTGAGCGATCCTAGCCAGACGAGGACTAGTGGACATAATAATTGAAATGTGCATGCACAATTTAGATACTAACCTAATTAAATTACAGGTTCATAATAACTTTAACAAAGCTCTGTTATCTGCATAGTTTTTAGATTCGTCTGATTAAACTGTTTCAAACCTAACATGTCCGTGTTACCTCACATGAATGTTAAGAAACCTTTAGTGAATAATGATTAGTAAAATGCATATTTGCTAAGTAAAAGATTCCGAAAGGACCTAATTTGGTTTCCAAACTTATGAAAGATCGAGTTGCCATGAAATGTTTTTTGAATGTTATTAAACATGTTAATGATGAATTAAATTAATTAATGTAATTATCCTAGTTTATTTATGTTATTATTTGTTGTGAATTGTGTTTATTTGTTGCTAAAATCCAATCATTCATATAGATAATTTGCATACTTAGATTAATTTGTATTAGGGATCAATTGCATTTAGATTAATTGCATTTAATTTTAATCATCAGCCCTTCAAATATATTGTGTTTTTACTACCAAGTTGTTTAATTTAATTTTACAATTAATTGATTAACATATACAATCCCTGTGGAGATGATAACTTGATACTTACTTATTACTCTACGCATTATAGAAGTCCATTAAGACTATCTTATAAATGGAAATCCTCCAAGGCTATCTTATAATTACGATTCCAAAACAAAGGGATCCTCTTGTATGAGACTACCAAGAATGAGTTTGACCTCTTGTAATCTATTATTATGTGCAAGCAATCTGTTTATATGAGTCTGTATTTGAAAGACATGACTATCCGTCATGACTAATCCGTCATGACTATCTCATATGTATGATTCCATGAAAAGGGGATTCGTTCTTAATAATCCAGATACATTTTATCTGTTCAAAGAGAATACTACCAAGAATGGGTCTCTATTATTGCAAAGTAGAGGCTAGATGAGACGGATCGTCAGATTGTCTACTTGATTGAGATAGCTAGACTTTCTTTGATAATCCGTAATGGAGTCTTCCTTATGAATCCATTGGTATGTTTCGCAATGCAAGAACTTGCATACTTGGGACTAAAACATAAATCCACGAGGAACATAATACAGATATGAGTCCATTAGGACAAGTCACTAATAGCAGTTCGTAGTAGGGATTACTCACCAAGATCGACGCTGTTTGCTTATTTGTAATTATCGATGCAAGATGTGCTATGGGAATTTTCTATACGCTATCTTTCTCAAGTTTGCAAGTAAGAATCTGTAAGGATTTCCTCTGAACTTAGATGTCCTAAGTCAAGAGTTGTAAGATTGCTTATCTATCACGCTGAAATTATTCAAGAATATGGAATGCATAAGATACATGTTTCGAATCTAATGCTTGTATGATATATGCTCAAGTAACTTGTGCCCATTTCTGTTGTTTTTACTTTTGATTACTTAAGGACAAGCAATGACTTAAGTATGGGGGAGTTTGATCTGTTGTAATTCGACCTAGCAAATTAAACTAGTTTTCGCACTTTATGAGCTTGAAATTAAGCATTTTTGTTAGGTTTTAATTAGGATTTACTTCAATTTTAGTTAAATGAATAAAATGTGTAAAAAGTGTAAAAATGAGTCTTTTATTGACTTTAGGGCCGATTGGGGCCTAAATGTTGGCTAATGAACTTCGTAAGTATGCAGGAGACCATTAAAAGATGAACTACATCGAAACTGATCACAGTGTCACGACACAGGACAAGAGATGTCGCAACATAAGGACCATAATCAAAGAATCCTGGAGTTGTCTTCTATGTCATGACACAAGCATAGGATCTCACGACAAAGCTTGGAAATCACACCAAATGAGTATATTGCCTTCAATATCGCGACACATAGGATCTGCGTCGCGACATCAACTCCTAAATTTGAAAATACACAGAGTGAGAGGCATTTTGGTCTTCACAGCACAACATGAACTCGAAGAACGAAAACTAACCTAGGGTTAAGGAAAACGACCATCAAGATGCTATAAATAGGCCCTTTGAGCACCTAGGTTTACACACCTTTTCTCTTAGCTTATTTATTCCTTTGTAATTTAGGTTTAGTTGTTTCATTCATTAGGGCTTTAGTTATTTTGTTCTTTTGTTATTCGGAGAAAGTGATTTGTAAACGCGCATAAATGTTTAAGGAATTCTTTCCAAACTTAAAAACAAATCAAGGATTTTCTATTCACAATATTTTCAATATGTTCATAATGTTTCATCTATTTATTGAATATGTTTTGTTTATAAAACCCTTGAGGAACTAATTCCCTTTATGGAGGATAGGGAGTAGAGGTATGACGATTTGATTGTTGTGTAGGGATTTCCAACAGATCAATTGTTTGGAGAAGGAAGAACAAGAAACAAACCCTAGGCCTAACAACCCCGAGAAGTCATTTTGGTGGGAATTAACCCAAAATTGGTAATGCCTATTTGTGAACACCTTTACCCCAAACCAATCTGAACTATGAGGTCGAAAGATAAGTAGTTCTTGTTGATTTATTATGTTAGTGCAAGATCGGAATATCCTACTAGGGTAATGAGTAGTTGATTGATGGAAATCCCAAGGTAATAGGTGATGAAATCATGCCAAAGCGAGCTAACCCCCCATAATCCAATTTATCAAATCTCTTATCACGTTTCCAAGTTTTTATATCTTTCCCTTTTATTCATTATTAGTTATATGATCGCACTATGAACGTCACAACAATAATGTGCAAGCGTACACTGTCGATGCAAGTATAATAGACAGATGTAAATCTGTCAGATATCGATCCTATGAGGATGGATGTTTGTTGTCTATTAATGCTGACTAATCACCTTTTCTCTCTCTCCTCATGCGTATTTATCCTCAGCTTAATAGTACAAGTGTCCTTTCCTCCAAATCTAGCAATCTCTGGCCGTACCAGTTGGGTACACCAGTTGTACAGCTCACGAATTTCTGGATTTTTTAACCAGACAACTGTCAAATGCTGTGACAAATTCTGGGCACAATTTTGGGCCTCCTCATGCAACGACAACTCTAGACATATTCACACAGCGATAATTCTGAACAAGTTCCTGCAGTGACAGTTCTGGGTGCAATACTGAATAGACTCATGCAGCAACTCAATCGTAAAATATGATAAAATTAAAGGCAACTTAGCTAAGGTCCATTAAGTTAGAAAATGAAATGAACTAACTTAAAATTTGCTAAAATGTGCTAAGGATGACTAAATGGGAACAACTTAAATAATAAGTAGGGAGAAATCCATGGTTCTTTCTAGTACTATCACACCCCAAACTTGAGTTTTTACTTTTTCTAAAGTAAAACAAAAATTAGCAAGGCTATACAAAAATTTATCAAGGCAAATGATCATTCTAGCAACTTGAATCATCTAAAATCTCAATGAATGAATTACATTCAAATGATAGAATATTGTGCTGACAATTCATAAGCATGAATAACTAAGATTGCCCGTACCATCAGTCGCCTTGGGTGGGAGTTTTTCTGCGAACATCCATCTAGTTACTCCTCTACACTAGTCAGAGAGTTCTACACCAATCTTATGGATCTTGAGCAGGAGTTCGTTTTTGTAAGGGAGGGGCTCATCCAATGGAGTGTCGCCCAAATCAATGTACTGTTAAGAATCCCCGAGAGGGTGGACGACCACTCATCGTTTATACATAGCCTGGATGATGAAAGTACCACTCAGATGATGAAGGACCTTTGTATCGATTAAGCCACATGGATTGGTAACAGGTTCCACAACTACACCATGCATAGAAGGTATCTCACAACCTTCTGCAAGGTATGGTTCCACTTCATCAATAGTTGCATTATGCCTTTGACACATAGCACTACGGCGACATTAGATCGTATATGTCTCTTGCATTTTATCCTACACTTTTGACACATTGACATCGGAGAGATAATCCACAATTAAGTCACGAAAGTCGCTGGCAAGCAAACTGGTAAACTCTCATTCCCCTCTCTAATCATGTTGCTTTGCAAACAAAAGGGCATTGTGCCCAGGGATAGTGAGGAGATATTAGAGAACAAAGGCTTGATCAATAACATCTCCGTTGTACGGATGAATCGCGGCCAAGAGACACCGGTGGCCGAAGAAGCCTCGAAGAAGAAGGATAGAAACAAAGGGAAAAAGAAAGCAGAACAATCCGATGCAACCACAATTTCACAAGTGGTGAAGAAGCTAGCTTTAATGGAAGTACATCTTGACCGTATTGACATGCACTCAGTCCATACTAATGGTGTCGTCGTTGACATGGATTACAGGCTGTATAAATTTTATGCTTACACAAAGGCTTAGAACGAGGGTATTGTTGCCGCACTATGCCAGATCAGCCCTACTCTATTGCCAGACTTTCCAGGCTTTCTATCCATGTTCTGCCAAATGCAGTACTCGTCATCCGATCAACCTACCCTTGATAGTGGGCATGCCCCTGTACCAACACGGATTCACATCTCAGATGATGACACGGAAAAAGGGCACTCGAAATCTGAAGAGGGTTGCTATCGTACCCTTATCGATCTGTTCGAGGATGAATTCTCCAATAGTCTTGGTGCAAATATGGTTGAACGTGAGGCTATTATGGATGAAGGTGTCGATGTAGTGGAATGCACTAACATTAGCCCAAAAGAACTAGAGTAGCATGAGGATGAAGGTGCGGACCATGGATATGACCAGCTGAAGGAAAAGGAAGAAGAAGAGAAGGAAGAAGAGAATGAAAAGAAGGACCGTACCGAGGTGCAGGAAGAGAAGGAAAAGGATGCTCCGATAACGATTGTTGAGGATGTTATCGGTACACTGGAGAATGTAGAGCCATCAAGCTTTGACGAGGCTCGACCTAATTCGAGCCAGGCTAAGGTTGTTATTAGCAAAATTGAGGAACTAAATTCTATTGCTATCGTGCCCTATGTGGCACTGCTCGCCGAAATCCACCCGTCAGAAGTGACAACCGATGAGGCCAACACCTAACCTGTTTAGGAGGAGCAATACGCCGAACCGGTTGGTGGCGACAGATAAAAAGAGGAAGAGGTGCAAAGACAAGAAGAACAAGAAGTACAAATAAGAGGGTGAGCGCCCAAAGAAGAAGAAAAAGAAAACAAAGGCAGCATATGCATCGACTGCTGACGAATAAGTTGGTAAATTTCTTTTTAGATAGTTTTCATGCATTCTTATTGTCACAGCATTCCTTTTGTTAACTTAGATGCATTTCCGTTATTTATGTGTAATATTGTCAGTGCATTAGGAACAATATAGACATTAAGTTTAGGGGGAGATAATGTGAAATGGAAATGCAATTACACCTACATATTTGAATTCTACTTGTTTCTTTTGTTAATGAGAATATGCAAAATTTCAACAGAAATATGCCCATAATTTTTATTTTTATTCTTGAATTGTTTGAATGCTAATGTGGAAATTGGATGAATATGAATGAATGATGAGCCTGCTATTTTTGAATGAATGATTAGAATTGCTTCACCAATGAATGGATAGTGTTGATGTTTGATTCTTGAACTAACCAACCAGTTGCAGCGGCATTATATTAATAAAACACACCAATGTGAGTGCATTATGACTTTACAAGGGAGAACATTCCACTGAAGGTTTAGAAAAATCATCCAGCCAAAGGCTGTCACTGCAAGAGTGTGTGTCAGTGCAATTACATACCTCCTAGAGGTTTGTTGCACCCCATCGTTATTGCCTAGGAATAAAGGTAGAGTAATGCAATGACATCTCTCAGTCATTTAAAAAAGAAAAAAAATTGAGAAAAAGGAAGAAAAAGAAAAAGAAAGAAATTTTTGATAAATGTTGTATTGGTTTAAGGAAGATTAGGATTCAATGCATGACATAAACATTTATGAAGTTGTAGTTTTCAATTATTCATGCCTATAAATTGTTGGCGCATTAGTCTATCATGTAAATACAATTTGTGCATTAGGATTTCAGAAAATTCAAGTTGTGAGAATATTGATTGCGGTGACATTTTTGCTTGTGACTTTATTAATTTTTGTTTACTTGAGGACAAGTAAAAACTCAAGTTTAGGGGTGTGATGATATTACAAATGACATATATTTTTTCCCTAAATTAGTGTTTTAATTGTTTCTTTTGTATCTCATTTAACATGCATCGTGAGCATTTCATACTTAGTTTTTATATTTTTCAACTCATTACTAGTTAGTTTAAATTCTTATTATTTTTATATCTTTTTGTACTAATGTCGATGCAAGCAGTCGATATATTGCACATTAGAATTGTCAGTACAGGAACTCAGCCCAAGAGCTCAATGCTGGAAGAAGAATGCAGCCACAAGATCAGCTTGGAGTTGCGACCAGCGATGTCGCCGCACTGAACATGAACTCCAAATTGGCAGACTCAAGCTTAATTCACATCTAGAAGCATTAGCGTAGGAATATCACAGGTGTTGCCGTAATTAAGGTTTTAGATTTCACCCAGCAATGCAGTGACAACCTACAGATCTCTAAAGAAAACATTAAATCTGTGTGAGTGCACAACTGTACTCTAACCAACTTTGGCAGCTATAAAATCTAAATCTGGATATGAGAATGAGAGGCTGAAACCTGCAACTTTTAAAGGCTATAAATAGAAGAATGAAGAATGAAGAATGAAGAAATCATCAAGAGGTAGAGGATTAAATTCTGCAATTTCTGTGTGATTTAGAGATTTTAGTCGGAATGGTGAACTAATGGAGCAAGGGAGCAACCACTTCTGATGAGAGGTGCTCGATGCTACGCTAGAGGAACGATTAAGGAGTAGTCCTAGTAGTCTAGAGATAGTAAGCTTTGATTGTATTCTTTAATCCTTCTTTTATGCTAATGGATTCTAATGACATTTAAATGAATACGAGAGTATCTTTCACTTTTAGATCACTTTGATTCTTACGTAATGCTTTTTATCTGTTTATTCTTGGATCTAACTGCATCAAACACGAGAGTGGCTTTGTAGTCTACCGACATCGAGAGATGCGGTGACAAGTTAGGTTAACAAGTAAGACAACGAGAGTTGCTTGGGACTAGAAGAGATTCTAGTTACTTGTTCTTTGATGCACATCATTGCTCGCACCGAGAGGTGGGGTGATTGTGGGTATTTAAGTCTCGAGTAATTGGTAGAATGATATTGATAAGAGTTCATTGATGCATTATTGCTGCGACAATTCATCTATTCAATACCTTGTTGACGCATCTAGCGTTGCAACTTAGAAAAATCAATGATTCATTCCAATCCTTTCCACTTGATCATATTTACATTTCATGCATTTAAATATTCATCATTCAACACTCAACACATTTGATTTACTTTCAGTACATTGACATTTAACCTCTAACATTTAACTCTGATTGCGTTGACAATATTAACTATTTTAGTGTGTAGATTTGACATAATTGCACTAACATCCTTACTCACAATTTACTTAATTTCAGTATTAGTTGCTCCAACATTTAAACATCAACAACCAATTTCCTCATGGGATCGATATCCGATAGAATTGTCTATCAACTATACTTGCATCGACATGTGCTCGCTTGCACAGTCGCTGTAACGTTTCAAACGCGGTCAATTGCCATTATTATTTCAGTTTCTTTTTTGTGTATATAAAAATAAACTATTTTATAATAATGTCTTGAGAATAATATGATTGTTCTTAAAAGGTCTTTAGTCGAGTATTATCGTGGGCTTGGAAAACAATAATGCATTAAGACTAACGTGTCGTTTATTGATGACAAAGTGTTGTCAATGACATGGGATGTCAAAATAAATACATGAGTATGTGTATTAGTGAACAACATATTGGACTGACCTGCTATGAGTATGTTTCTTAGATTATTATGTAATAGTCACAACTTTACTCATAGTGATTACTATGTATACGATCCTTAGACTTGAGATCATTATTATCCCAACATCGTAAGCCGTATATTTTGATACAATCAAACGTCCACCGTAACTGATTATTCTATAAAGGCTGATGTTGGATATACCACAATCTATATAGTGGGATATGTTTAATCAATATAAGATTTGTCCGTCCTACATAATGGGAGCAATATCTTAGGCCACTTGATTGAGTGAGACTAGAAATGCATGGCTATGCTTGAATAAGTTGATATGAGATATCATACTTATTTGTTTATCATATTCTACTGAAGAATTCAAGAAACATTAGATGGACTACGCAAGTGTGACTATTCCATGACTTGTGTCCATTCTAGATATAAAGGACAAAATGATTTAATATATGAAGGGTTAATCATAGAGAGGTTATGTTGAATCATGACTTCTTGTAACTTAGGTAGCAATGATGCATTGCTAGATGCCACTCATTGTTTGTAATATTAGAATCGTTCTAGTATTACTGCTAACGTTAGAAGAACCTACAAGGTCACACCCTATGGTTGAAACAAACGGAATCCAAACACAATTGGTGTTATGTTTAGCTATCACATGACTTAAATTAATTATTAAATTAATTTAATTTGACTATTAAATATTAAATACATTATGTGTACAAATTTGTTGTACATAAATAGAGAACATAATTAGTATTAATATATGTCTTTGATTCATATAAAAGTTTAATATTAATTGAATATATTTTAACGAAATTATTAAAATAAATAATTAAAATAATAATTTTAGTCAAATATTAAAACATGGAAGTTAATATCCTTTTGGAAAGGATATAATCTTTTAATAACTTTTCATATGTTTCTCCAAAGAGATAATTCCATTTTTAATATGTGATATTAAATAAAAGGAATGAAGATCTTGAATTGGTGTTAGGTTTTAGAAATCAGAATTAAAAAAAAAAGGGTTTAGTAGCCATCAACAAAAAATATTCTTTGAAAAGTTTAGAGGGTGATTGTCGTTCATTGTCACACCGAGTGGATTACGTAGAGGCTGAAACTTTTCGTAGCGGATTGAATCGACATACAGTTGCACAATCAACAACAGTTTGTTTTTTTCCAAATGATTAAAGGTAATCATTCATACCCTTTATGCCCCAATTTGTTCCTCACACATGGATCCCTAGTTGTGATCACTAGATATAATTTTTTCGCCACGTCATGGGGTGTACCGATAACCTAACAAATTACATAGGGAATAAGGGTGGAAACTCTTATTCAAATACTTATAATCCCGAATGGAGAGATCACCCAAACCTGATATGGGACGAAAATCAAGGAGGAGGTAATACTTCAAAGTAAGTTAAAAACGCTAATTATCAACCTCCTTATTTGTAGCAAACTTAGTAAAAGGCTAACCCAAATGACCATACTGTATGTGGTTAACACTTGGATCGAATAGAGAGGGAAATGCAGTAAATAGGGACATACGTGAAACAAGTGTAGTCTGAGTGCACCAATTCAACGAAGACATTGACTAAGCTAGAGGAACAAATGAGCCAATTGATGAGTATGATGGGAGATATCAAGAGACAAATTGGCATTGGTATTCCTGGCTACACTGAAGATAATCATCGAAGGAAAGAGAAAGAGTATGTGAAAGCAATGACTCTCCGATCAAGTAAAGTACTGAGTGGCCCAGAGAAATTTACTCAAGGGGAACCACAGAAGAATACCGATAATCTTAATGAAGAGGCCCCGAAAGTTGATGGTGAACCAAAATTGGAAGAAGTAGTTGAAGCGGCAATTGAGCTAGAGAAAGAGCCAATAAAGAAACCTGGAACTACATAGGTACCATTCCATTCACGGTTGGATGAGACACAAAGACGGGATGAAGATGAATTTGTAAGTTTTTTAAACTTGTTTAAAACATTAAATGTTAACTTGCCTCTGATCGAGTTAATTGAAAAAGTCGCTACATATGCCAAATTTTAAAAGAAATTATTTCTAGGCATAAGAAATTAAAACAAGAGAGCAAGTTAACATAAGTGCCTCATGTAGCATGATTATAATTAGACAGATTCCACAAAATCTAAAAGACCCGTGAAGTTTTACAATCCCCATAGAGATAGGGAGTATTCACTTTAGTAAAGCCCTATGTGATTTAAGAGATAGCATAAATTTAATGCCTTTTTCCATATATGAAAAACTTGGGTTAAGGGACCTCAAAAACACACAGATCATGCTACAATTAGCTGAAAGATCTTAAGTGCATCCAAAAAGAGTACTGGAATATATGTTAGTTAAAGTGCGTAGCTTCATCATCCTAACGGATTTTGTAATATTAAACTTCGAGGAATATCATGAAATACTTATCCTGTTAGGTAGGCCCTTTTTAGAAACATCAAAATCCACCATTGATTTGGAAAAGAAAGAGTTAACAATGAAAATCAATGGTGACATGGAAATTTTTAAATGTGACCACCAACAAGATGAAATAAATAGGGAAGGATTAAGGAGATCATGTTGTAGAATATTTGCAACCATCCCTAATAACCTTAAGAAAAGGGAAGTGTTTTCTGTGATTAGGGCAGGACGAAAGCATAGGTACAAGGAGTGGTACAAGCGGAACAAGGTGGAGCAGCATGAAAAATGTTGGACAAATACAGATATAAACATCTCAAAGGAAATTTCCTTGTGCACCTTATTCGGGTTTTCGGATGAATCAAATAGTAAAACTTGATAATATAAACTAAACCCTAATTTTATGTATATTAGTATATGTTAAAACTAATTGTTTAGTGTATATTTTAAATGAATAAAATTTGCAGCTTATATGACCCGAGAAACTTTGAAGATAAAAAATTTTGGTTAAAACAAAGTCGGTATTGCAACACAGCGTCCTTGTGTTGCAACACTGCGTCCAGACTCACAAAATCGAGAAAATCATCTTGACATCACGACACAAAAGATAACCTACTCAAGGTTCCCAAATTTCAAAGTGTGTCGCGACATCGAACCCCGATGTCGCGACATCAATAAACTGATAGGTATGTCGCAACACGAAATCCATGTGTCGTGACATCGTTGCAATTTTATGCAAGGTTGACCAACCCGACAACGTAGTTCGATTAACTAAACACTTTTTAAATCTAACTTTAACCCTAAAAACACATTATTTAAAACCAAAAGCATATTAAACAACCATCCAAACTCACTCTAACTCCTTAAACATCCCATAACCTCTCAAAATTTTCATAAACCCTAAACCCCCTTTTCTTGCTTCATTCTACTTGTTTGATATAAAATTTCCTTTTTTAATCCTATTCTTTTTACAGTAAAAGGCTCGAAGGCCAACACAACTCTATTAACAAGAATCAGAAATTATATCATTTTGGATACTACTTGAGTAATCCATATCAAAATAGAAATTACAATGATCGGTCAAAGACAATTTACTAAGTCTATCAGCAACCCTATTAGAATTGTTAGTACACCAATTGAAATTAAAAAAAGAGAAATCAATAGCCTTACTATTTAATTTGTGTAATAAAAATCCTGTAATGGTGATGTCATCGTTAAGCTTAAGAATCCTGTTAATGATGTCCGCACAATCGCTTTCAATGGTGATAATAGAAAAATTATTCTTTCTAGCCCAAGTCAAACCCTCACCAATGGCGTTCACTTCTGCCCAAGCCGCACAAAACACATTATCTTTAAAGCACAATTTTCCACCAAGCACAAATCCATCTTGGTCACGTGCAACAATACCATCACTTGGCTTGCTTCTTTCCCCATCATTAATATTGATTTTAATGATACCTGGAGAATGTTAATCCACTTGTCCTGCCTTACAAGTTTAGGTAGCATGACAGTGCTAGAGAAATTGTGGATCTGGTAGTTTGTACAAAAAGTTGACGCCCTTTCCCAAGTGATCTTCGATTCTTCATTTTTTTCCTTGAAAGATTAAGTTGTTTCTACTATTATAGCACCCAAAATCCATTATCGTCATCGGTTGGGGTTCTGGGGACTTTTCAATCTTTATCATTGAATAAATTCTCCAATATTCAAAATTTCAATATAAATAAATAATATGCATGAAGTTAAATGTATTCATAAGTACCAATACAATTCATAAGGGTAAAAACGTCATTTAACAATTCTGGGGGACTTTTACCGATACTTGTTTGACAAGTTTCGATAGAAGTCAAGTTAGTGAGAAATTTAAAAGTAGCTGTAGTTTCCTACCGGTAGTTGTGGAAGTTCTACCGATACAAGTATCACATCTACCGAAACAATTCATTATATTACCGATACAACAAAACTCCAGAGAGCTAGTAAGTTTTGCCCTTCAACTTCTATTGATACAAGTACTCGGACTACCGATACTACTATGAACAGCACTACCGATACTTCAAATTTTACTACCGGTACAATGCAAGTCTAACCAACATCTCTCTTACTCTGTACTTCTACTGATACATGCATGAGAACTACATAAACAAATAAGCATATTTCCAAAAATGCACAAAATACTTCTAAGTATTGTACCTAACCATACCACAACTTTCCATTGGCATAAACTTTATATGTTGATCATTCAAAACAATTATATATAGACTATAACAAGTTGATACAAGTTCATCAAGACCATAAAATACAATTAAAAGCCAATATCAAGTTTGTAATCATTCTAGAAATCCTTATACATTAAAATATATCAAGTTCACAATCCTACTACATGTCATATAAGTTAAGTGATACAAAGACTACCGAACGAACTCTTAAGATAGTGTGATTTTTCTTAAGGATCCGATCTTCAACAGTAAAATGAATATACAAAACAAGGAACAGACACACATGTAAGTATTCAGAGCTTAGTAAGTTCGTATAACATTTAACTTACAAAATAGTATATTTGGTTGTAGAGAGAGTAATTAAACAACTTCGACATCCTGTGTCATTGGCAATAAGTTGACCTCTTCAAGGCTTCCAGAAATTTAGCTCAAACGAGCCCAGACAGAGTTTAGCTCTTACGAGCCCAAACAAGTTATCGCTCTTTCGAGCCAGACAGAATATTTCTCTTTCGAGCCAGACAAAATAACGCTCTTACGAGCTAGATAGAATATCGCTATTTTGAGCCAGACAAAATAACACTCTTACGAACCAGAATCCAGAGTATCTTCATTGTCTTCCATCATGTTTTTCGCGTCAAGAATACCACAAAGACAATAGAAATTAGAGTTATTAAATAGAGTTACGATAGCATGAACTTACCGGATGTGATTTCAGTTAAGGCTAAACTTCAGGGATTATTCTACAATTTTTCATTTTCCTCGATCTACAGTCTGCTCGTGATCTAAATCAACAAATCATTAAATTTTCATATTAAATCATGAAATTTAAATCACTTCTTGCATTTATGTCATTTTTGAGAAATTTACAAAAATTACCCCTATACTTTCATTTTTATTCAATTTAGTCCTTAGACCTTAAACATGTAAAATAACCATTCCCAAGTTCAACCCATGCCAGTCGAATACACTAGGGTATATTCTCAACTCATACATACAATTTATTTCACACCATGTAAATGATTTTACCATTTTAGCAAATTTAGTCCTCAAACCCTAAAATCATCAAAAATCACTTTACAAAATCAACCAATCTAACAATCAAACTTCCAAAACCTTCATAATCTTCCAAGAATAAGCTAATTCATCAATGGAAAAGTATTCAACATTTAACAGATTCACAAATTAGTCCTGATGTTAGCTAGATTAAGCTAATACGGACTCGAAAACATAAAAATTACTAGAAACGGGTGAGAAAACACCTACCAATTGAAGAGCTTACTTTGGCCAAATGTTGTTTTTATGTTTTTAGGGTTTCTAAGTGTTTTTAGTTGAATAAGATGAATGAAATTAATCTAAATTCCCTTTTACTTTAATTTTACTTATTTTCAAATTACTAAAATGTTCTTATGAATTAACATAATTTCCACCAAATAATGACCCATAACCGTCCACTATACCTCTTTAATGTATATTTACTCATTAAGGACCTTTTTAAGTCCTCTCTTTACAAACTAACATATTTAATCAATGATTCCTACATTTTGCGACTTTTACGATTCAATCCTTTTTACTTAATTAACTATCTAAATGATAAAATTTCGTAACCAATATTTAATATGATGCTAACGTCATCATAAATATTAAAATAAATAAATTTATGTCTCGACTCATCAGAGTTGTAATCCCAAAATCATTGTTTCTGACACTACTGAAAATCGGGCTATTACAACTATGTCAAATATTCCATAGTAGCACAATCAAACATTCAAAGGCTTTTCGGTCAAGCAGTCTCATAATACCTTTCAACCAATCAACACAGTTCAAATGATCCATATGAAGAAACCTATCATCAATGGCTCCACACTTAAAGGTTTCTCTAGTTTTCGTGCAATCCTTAAGGGCATGAATTACTATCTCCTTAGCCCTACCGCATCTCGAACAACTGCAAGAGGATGACTAAATTATTGAAGCTATCTTCTTGTTAGTCGGTAAGAGGTCATGGCCGACACGTCATGGAAAGACACGAATTTTGAGGGGAGTTTTAATTTCCAAATAGCCTTCCAATAGAATCTATAAGGTCCATACCCCATTTTTCAAAGAATTAACCAAGAATAACCAACCTTAGTAGTAAAAGCCCCACTAGTAGCATGAAACCAAATGATCCTATCATTCGGACCATCACTCACAATAAGAATATCACAAATTTTGTCACACAAATAATCACCAAATAAATTATGCACTTTGTTTCTATTCCAAGAGCGCTCACCAATATCCCACAACTCATGAACAGTAACATTATTATCACCAGTCTGCATGTCGAGAAGGGAAAGACAACTTAGCCCCTCAACCCCTCATCTATCAGCTTTAAGTTTAGCAATGCAACCATTTCCAATCTGCCACCCGAAACCTTGTTCAAGGTCCTCAATTACGGTTCTAAGTCTTGACCATGCAAAGGAGAGTTTATTCACTTTTTTCGAATGGAACAGGCCACTATCCGAAAAGTACTTTGAAGACAAAATTTTATAGCACAACTTGTCCTTATTATTGATGATGCTCTTTTAATCCTATTTGGTATAGAAACAAATGAGGTGCATTCAAAGGAATGAAAACAAACGAGCATTACAAGGAATCCGAAAATAGTTTTAAGAGGTTAATGGTTCCTAACTTATCTTTTTGTTGTTCTATTGAATAGATTACTTGGAAGTTTGTTAGTTATTAGCCTAAAAACAATATTTAATATGCCTTCAAGAAAGATTAAGAGAACTATTGAATCGGAACTATCAACAGCTCTGAACCCCACTATTTTCTAAAACCCAAACATTGAAAAATATTTTCTAAAAATTTAGGGAAAAACATTTATTCAGTAGAAGATATTTGAACCGTCAAGGATTCTCTATTGGGAGATTTGGCCTTTAGTTTGATACCATAGATGGGAACGTTTATGTACAATCCCAAAAGACTCTGCTATGGTCCCCGTAGTTCAGGAATTTTACGCATCTTTATGGGACCAAAAGTTTAAAAGAACTGAAGGTTATACATGGGAAACAATAATTGTGAAAGGGAAGGATGTACGAATTACCCCTTGGACTATTTGGAAATTTTATAATATTCCATTTTATGAAAAATATTTTGTGGAAGAAACTAATTTAGATTAATTTAGAGATATAAATTTGGATAATGTTATAAACCTTCTAATAGAAAAAAGGGGTGAATGGAAATGTCACCCATGTATTAATATCCTAACCTCTTTTAATCAAGCAATAATGTTCCTTATAACGAAAATATGGATTCAATTTTTGTGCACCAGAATTTCTCCTGCTTTAAATGTGTCTAATGTCAATACGTTTCAAGCGGTTTCGCTTTACGCTGTTTTGTAAAAGAAACAAATATGCATCAGAAATGGATATATCATAACATGAAGCGGTGCATTAGTGGCCAGAAAGTGGGAATCTTCTTCCCCTACTTAGTGACAGCTCTATGCAAAAGAGTAGGCGTTCCAGTGCCATTCACTAAGCAAACTATGAAGCCATCTCGAAGCATAATTGGAGATACTTTGTATATTTAGGACATCGATCTTTAGAAGAAACAAGTAAATGAGCGGAACAAATGCCAAGAAGAGAAAACAACTACTCTAGGCTCATCTCAAAGGAAAGCAAAGTCGACCGTCCGACAGGAAATTGGCGAGAGTAGTCTTCCAAAGCTAGATTGGATGATACATTGGATGCAAGATTCAGGTCCAATTTTTCAGGAATTTGTGTGGCATGACGAAGAGGAGCATGAAAGTGAAGAAGAAGAAGAAGAAGAAGTGAAGTTGAGGAAGGAGAGGAGGATGAGGAGATAGATTTTGAAAAGGATGATTGAACATCTGATTTTTATTTTTTAAGGATTGTATTAAATTTGGATAATTTTTAAATTTTAATTGTTAGGAGTAGGAGTAGGAGTAGTAATAAATTGTTATTTGTTTTTGCTCTACAATTTTCTATGTAAGAACTCCACATGGATGAAGCACAACAATTTCAAACTTCTAGCGATATAAGGAGAAGGCTCTACAATTTTCTATGTAAGAACTCCAGATGGACGAAGCACAACAATTTCGAACTTCTAGCAATATAAGGAGAAGGCACCTACTAGTAGCTTATGATAATACTATGATCAATCGAGTAAATTCTTTCATTATCTTTTTAGGGGTTACACTTTAGAGATATAAATATGGATAAAGTTATAAACATTCTAACAGAAAGAAGGGGTGAATGAAAATGTCGCTCATGTACTGATATCGCGACCTCCTTTAACCAAGCAATAATGATCCCTATAGCGAAAATGTGGATTCAATTTTTGTGACCAGAATTACTCCTACTTTAAATGTGTCTAATGTCAATACATTTCGAGTGGTTTTGATTTACGTTGTTTTGCAGAAGAAACAAATATGCATCAAAAAATAGATATATCAGAACATGGAGCGGTCGTTAGTGGCCAGAACGTGGCAAAAGAGTAGGCGTTCCAATGGCATCCACTGAGCAGTTTATGAAGTCATCTCGAAGCATAATTGGAGATACTTTTTATATACAGTACATCGAGCTTTGAGCAAAACAAGTAAATGAGTGGAACAAATGCCAACAAGAGAAGACAGCTACTCTGGCCTCATCTCAAAGGAAAGCAAAGTCGATCGTCTAATAGGAAATTGGCGAGTAGTCATCCAAAATACATTGGATGCAAGAATCAGGTCCAATTTTTCAAGAATTCACACAGTAGAACGAAATTAGAGAATATGTTCGTGCCCATACATATAGAGCAGGACAAATAGGAGCATGAAAACGAAGGAGAAGAAGAAGGAAGTGAAGTTGACGAAGGAGAGGGGGATTACGAGATAGATTTTGAAGAGGATGATTGAACCTTTAATTTTTATTTTTTTAAGGATTGTATTAAATTTGGATGATTTTTAATTTTTAATTGTTAGGAGTTGGAGTAGTAATAAATTGTTATTTGTTTTCACTCTACAATTCTCTATGTAGGAACTCTACATGGACGAAGCACAACAATTTTGAACTTCTAACGATATAAGGTGAAGGTACCCACCAGTAGCTTATGGCAATACTATGATTAGTTGAGTAAATTCTTTCATTATCTTTTTAGGGGTTACACATTGAGGACAATGTTTCATCTAAAGTGTGGCGGTAACATAGAAATTTTGTTTTAATTTTTATGTTTTTCTTCTCTTTTTATTGTCAATTGTGTGCTTGAGCTTGTAAAAGTACAAGATATTGGTTAGGTGTATGTACATAGGTTGACTATATTTACTGTAAAATTGGCATGATAATGGTGATTTTAAATTATTTATTATTAGACTGCTAGGTTCTTTATATACACTGTAGATAGGCGTTAAACAATTGAATGTACCAAGTGATATAGAGAATACAGGAAAACAAGCATGCGTGCATGAATGATAAATTGTTGAATTTGTTATTGTTTGGTTCATTAAATTTGTGAATATTGAGATAGCTAGGGATGACCTAAGGCATTGTTTGGTATATAGATAGAGTTAAAAAACTAACCCCTATTTATTCATCTTTAGTATCTATATTTGAGCCAAAAAACACTTCTTAATGAACCTCTATAGAAAACCTGAGCCACAAATGATAATTTGTATTTCCATTTTTCTTTGGTCTTGAACTACACGACTATAGACGTCTAGCCATATGTATTAACAATTAAGTAGATACATTACGAAAGTTTTGTAAAAATAGAGTGAAATAGGAAATATCAGTGTGATATAGAGATTATAGGTTAGCTCAAAAGTACGAAACAAAAGAAAAATCAAAAAAGAAAATCAAACTAGTTGAAGAAGTACGTGAAAAATACAAAGCAATTGTGAATGAGGAACACTGAAAAAGAAAGAAAAGTGACAAAGCCACAAGCATGGAAAAACTTGTTCATTAGTGCACAAAAACTTTTGAGTAAGCCGTAGTTACTATATGATTGCTATGATTTCATATTAGGAGAAATAAGGAATGTGAGAGAAGGACAAATAAGGTGGTGAACGGGAAGGGTCACTAAAGGGGAGAATAGGGAACAATATGATGTGTCAAACTATTTTTGTGCTTGAAACTATTTGATGCTTACGATTCTTGAATTCCATACGTGTCCTAAGCCGCAGAACATTACAAGTGGAAAAGCCCTATGTGATCTAGGTAAACTTATTCATGAATTAACATCATAATAGAAATTGTATGTATGTTTGTTTGTATTTTCTAAGGATAATCAACTACTTGTATAATTTATTGATGGACTCATATATTTGAGAACCCTACTGCTTGTATGCTTTGTAATATACTGAAATTGGATGTTTGATGTCAAAAGCGGCATGTCAGCTATTTATCATGCCATGGTTACATGTAAATATGAAAGGTCTGGTTATGTGTTCCAAAGCCAACAGTTGTACCATACATGCTCAAGGTTCATCTTTTCATTTACTCTTTTTTTTGCCTTCCTTAAGGACAAGCAATGGCTTAGAGTAGGGGAGTTTAATCTGTCGTAATTTGGTGTTAAAGATTGAACTAGTTATCGCATATGAGGAGCACTTTAGGGGCCGAATGAGACCTAAGGGTGAGGTAATATGCTTTGTAAGTGTGTAGGAGACTATTAGACGGCGTAATAACTCAATATTGATCATTGTGTTACAACATGGGAAGTTGGATATCGCAACATAGGGAGCGAAATGGAAAAATCCCAAGACTACCTTCGATGTTGCAACAAAGCCTGAGGATCTCACGACAAACCCCTAAAGCTACCCTGAAGATGAGAATATTTCTTCAATGTCGCAACACAGGCTCTAATGTGTCGCGACATCGACTATGTATGAGAAATAATTACAACTAAGGGTGTTTTGGTCCGCATAATCAAACATTAAGCATGAGAACATTTAGGAAATAAAGAACATAAACCCTAGGCTTGACGACCCTAAGAAGTCAACAAGGTGGGAAATAACCCAAAATTGGTATGGCCTATCTGTGAACACCTTAACCCCGAACCAATCTAGATTGTGAGATCGAGAGATAAGTAGTTCTTGTCGACTTGTTATTCTGGTAGAAGATCGAAAGATCTTGCAAGGAATTGACTAGTTGGTTAAACAAGAAACCCAAAGCAACAGTTGGTTACAATTATTAAAGCAAGCTAATCACCCATTCCCAAATTTGATAAATTCCATTATTTTATTTCCCATTATTTATTTATGTTATTTTCATTATCTTTATAAAAACCCTAAAAATCATTCTTTTATATTTTATCGTAATATAATTTGTTTAAAGTACTAATTAGATCTATTTGTGCTTAGGTTATATAAATAACTTAGTGCTCGCCTCCCTTGGGTACAATCCTCAGAGTACTCGTTACTTCGTTGTAACTATATTACAACCTGGCCCGTATACTTCCTAATGCAGCCTAATTGACATATTTGGCGTAGGATTCTTACTATAGACATTGGTACGTCTGAAGGCAATCAAAGCATCAGCTAACCTAGGGTTGAGGAAGACTACTACTTTAACTCTAAAAATAGGCTCATTTAATACATGTTATGGACAATTTTCATATTATATAATTTTCTTTGTAATTCTAATCTTTAGTTTTTTTCTTTTCTTAGGCTTTAGGATTATTTTCGATTTTGTTATTTGTTTTCGTTGGGAGATCCCTTCTGTGGAACTGAAACAACTCTATGTGGATTCGACATTATATTTTGTATTTTAATTTTATTGATTCATTATTCATGTCTATTTTCTATTTCAATTTTATCATATTTATGAGATCCATGAGTAACTAATCCTTTTTTGGGGGATTAGCGAGTGGAGATATGATTAATTAACAATTTTGTATGGTTCTCTTAACGGATCAGCTATTCGGGAGAAGAAGAATGCAAACCCTAGGTTAGACAACCCTAAAAAGTCATTTAGGTGGGAATTAACCCAAAATTGACATGGTCTATCCAAGAATACCTTAACCGATTGTCAGGTTGGGAGATAAGTAGTTCTTGCCGACTCGTTATTCTGGTGGAAGATCAAGAGATCCTGCTAGGGTCTCGACTAGTTGATTGAACAAGGAACCCGAAGCTACAATTGGTTATGATTATCGAAATGAGCTAATCACCTATGCCTAGATATGATATATTTTACTCATCGATTTCCCAAAATTTCTTTTATTTTTATTATTTTTATTATTACTACAAAAACCCCAAAAAACTTCTTTATGTTTTATCGTAATATAATTTATTTAAAGTACTAATTAAATCTATTTGTGCTTAAGTTAGAGTTAACTTAGACCTCACCTCCCTTAGGTACAATCCTTGGAGTACTCTTTACTTTGTTGTAACTATATTACAACTTGGCTCGTATACTTACGGATACAGCCTATTTAATATATTTTGTGCAAGTCCAATTTCGAATGATCGTTCAACATGCCTGAAAAACAATAAATTAGGTCACCATACGAAATAGAATATCAGAAAAAAAGGTCAAAATTCGACTCAATGTTGTTAACCATGATACATACCAAGTACAACATATGTAGGTGATGCGGTAAACTTCCTGATTGTTCAAAACACCAACTTCTTCCTCGTAGATGCCATGATTTTCCATGAACATCATGTTCTATGCATTTCACACTTCACCTCATATTTCTCGAATCAGGAGTAATAACGACAAAGTTTATGTCAAGTTGTATGTTATATCGCTTGATTGCAACTACAAATGCATCTTTGGAGTCAAACTCCATCCCAACCTTTAAACGGCCAAAATTTATTGACGAAGTCATGCCTTGATCTTCTATGAGAGAGGTCTAGGATTTATAAACCACCTTCAGCAGTAAGATCAAGCGTACACATGAGGGGTGGGGGTTTGTATATCATGAAACCCGGGTCATCCTATCGAGTGATGTCTGAAGCTTGACCATCAGATCCATTATCTTATAGTTTAGTAGGAATGGGATCTAGTTCTAAAATTACTGCAATTTTAGCACCATTCGATCTGGCCTCCTTTATTGGGTCATTGTTTCTTTCAGACCCCTCTTCGTCCTCTTTGTCCTCTTCGTTCTCTTGTCCCTCTTCGTTATCAATAGCAGTTGCTTCTGCCTCTTGATTGTATATGACCTTGTCGGTCAAGGTTGTCGGGAGTAGATCATCCGTTCTTGTAAATACGATGTCAATTACTAAATAACTTATGTTTGGCCCACACCAGTAACTTGATGGCTACTGTGTGAGTGTTATCGGTGTTGAACATAGGCGTATTGAAGTTGAAATCAAAGGCACTGATAGAATGTTGTGTGGGTATGTCATAGGCCTAATTACCAAAAACACTTGACTGTCCCCTGAAGTTGAAATTGAGCGGAGAAATTGATGAATTCCTCACCATTGATGATAATTCTAGAGTGTCTTTGTATGAGCTTTGCAACGATGATGTGAATCCTCCACATAATTGTGTGGTCAGACTTTCTACTTCTTAATCTAGCATGGAATTTGGCAGACACAGTGTAATCAAGCTCGGGCAACTTTTTTCCACTTCAAAAAGTTGACATATAACTCTAGTAAAGCATTCTCACTAGAGCAATGGGATTCAATCATCATCTTTAACTCGTTGTCCCCTATGATCTCAAAAAATGGCATATCTAATAGGATTAAATGACGTTAGATATCTACATTTCAGGCTCAAAATTCTTCCCAGAATCCCAACATTGCATCTAATCCTGTCTGAAGCTCTTTTAATCTTCAGATCAGACTGATACAAAAACGAGCCTAATTTTGATATCACAAATTTGACCGTGGTAATGGATAACAACTCTGACTCGTTTGCTCATCTTGAACTAAATAGTCTATTCCACATGTTTAAAATTGAAAAATGGTAAAAAAAATATATTGTTCTCATTACCTAACTCCCTAAACCTACACGTAATTTAATGAATTACCTCTACTTAGAACACAACGTAGGTATCAAATTCAAGATTTCACGATGCTAATAACTTCTAATCCCAATTATCTTTAAAATCAATAATCTGCTTGAAAGGTCAGTGTGGTAAATCCAGGGATTGTATTGAGTTTTTTTATAAACCTCTTACCTCGACACACATGAAATGATTCTAGCAACAACACATGCCCCGAGCATCACGGGTTTTTGAGGCATACACTTAAAGTTGAATTTTGTGGGGGAGAAAACATTCCCCTGCAGTGGCATTTTTTGGCACCAAGATAAGGCATTCAAATTTATCCTTAACACCTCAAGTTGCAAGGACTCAGAGGAAAAAGCAATCAAGTTAGGTGGGGCTGAAACGCCTAGAGAGAAAACATGCCCTACAAGGAACGTTTTCTCTATGGTCGTTTCACCATTGCTTATGCCTTTTCAGCCCTGCAACCTCAAATTCTTGGGATAAAAAATTCCCCTTCTTACCCTGCCCCATCCCCTATATAAATGCACATTCTCATCCTCTACACACCCATATCTCAATCCAATTTAAATTGTTTTTTTCTTCTTGTTGTTGATATGTCGGTTTTATACCTAGCAGATTAAACTAGTTTTACATTGAAAAACTTGAAATCAAGTATTTTCTTTACATTTTCATAGGATTTAAATTAGATTTTTCTTTGAATAAAGTGTGTAACTTAAGTGTTAAAATGTTGTTTTATTGTCTTTAAGGTTAATTGAGGCCTAAAGGTTAGCTAACATACTTCGTGAGTGTGCAGGAGACTATGAGAAGTTGCATCAATATGAAGTTGATCACCTCATCATGACAGAGCATGTTCTACGTCGCAACAAAGGGACTAGACTTGGAGATTTCATTGACTGACCTCTTTATCGCGACATACATGGGCTATGTCACGACAATACCTTCAAGATGACACTACATACGGGGACTGATGGCTTCGTCACGACACAGGCCCTGGCGTGTCGCGATATCGACCCTTCAATATGGAATCTGCACCGAGTGAAGTGTGTTTTGGTCTTTACAATGTCACTTAAACACAAAGGACGGCAGCTAACCTAGGGTTAATAAAGATGGTCGGCCAAGGCTATAAATAAGGCCTTTAGCACTAGGTTTAAAGACACCATTTACTAACTTTTAATTTTTACTTTTTATTTTTATTTCAGAAACAAGATTGTAGAACTAGTATAAACATTTGAGGAATTTTTCCTGACAGATTGCCAATACAATTAATGTTCTTTTTCATTTGATCTCTTTAATTTTATGCTTTCATATATTGTTATTTTGTTTATGATAAAGAAAACTATAAGGAACTAACTCCATTTTGGGGAATTGGGGAGTACAAGTATGATTATTTAATTGTTGTTTAACAGGGATATTTCATTTTGGATCACTTGTTTGGGAAAGGAAGAAAATCAACCAAACACTAGGTCTGACAACCTTAAAACGTCATTTAGGTGGGAATGAACTCAAAATTGGTATTGCTCATCCGTGAACACCTTTTGCCCAAACCAGTTTAGACTGTGACATCTAGCGATAAGTAGTCTCTATCAACTTGCTATGCTAATGGAAGATCGGAAGATCCAACTGAGGTGGTGACTAGTTGATTGAAGGAAAATCTCCAAAACCCAACAATTGAAGAACTCAGACTAAAACGACCTAATATTCCCAAAGTCGTTATCGATTTTCTACAACTCAACTTTTTACTTTTTATTTATTTTCTTTTTATGCTTTTCACAACCAAACCTTTTATTTTATTTCATACTATAATCACTGAAGTGTTTACTAATTACTTCTATTCTTTGTAGGGATCTAATTCATTATTATCTCATGCCTCCATTAGGTACGATCCTCGGAATACTACCAAGTGTTCCATTGTAACACACTATATTTACATCCTAACCCATATAATTGCGGAAGCTTAAAACCTATACCGAACTGGAGTACGTTCGGAGGCAGTCAAGTTGTTGGCGCCGTTATCGGGGAGGCAACACTTTAGTGATTTTTATTCTTTCTTCACTAATAGAATAATTAGGAAAATTTTAGGCTATAGATATGATTTTATTTACTTGCTTAATTTAATTTGTTTTTGTTTTTTTTATTTTTGGTTTATGACTCGGAGCCAAGGAAACTTGCTAGATTTGATCCCTAATCTTGAAGCATTGATTAGGCAAAATCATAGAACCCAGCAATCGACGCAAAAACCACTACCACCGGAGGAAAGAGAAGAAATAGCATATCCAGTTGAAGATCCTGCTGTCAACATTGAAAACATTCGCATACCTCCACAACTCCATGCAAAATGAACTAATGGTGAAAGCACCTAGAACTTTGAGAGAGTATTCTTCACCTACTATAGATCTAATCCAAGGAAGTATTGTTAGACCTACCATCACTGCTAATAATTTTGAAATAAAACCCGCTATGATTCAAATGATACAAAATAATTTACAATTTAGAGGGACAATGGTTGAAGATCCCAGTTTACATTTGAAGCAGTTTTCACATTTGTGCGATACTTTTCAGTTTAATGGTATTACTGATGGTGTCATACGTCTTAGACTATTTCCCTTCTCTCTACCCAATAATGTCTTTTCTTGGCTAAATGTGCAGGCACTAGGTTCTATTACAACATGGGATGAACTGGTGAGAAAATTCTTACAGAAGTTTTTCCTTATGGGAAAGCAATCCAACTTAGGAGAGAATTGTTAACATCCCGACAATTTGAAGGCAAAAGGTTTCATGAAGCATGGGAACAGTCCAAATGCTCGTATGAAAATGCCCTAACTATGTTATGCCAGAGTGGATGCAACTTTAGATGGTGCAGCAGGAGGAGCCCTAATGAACAGGACTTATAACGATGCTTATAGGCTAATCGAAAATATGAAAATGAACTCCTGCTAGTGGCCTACTGAGAGGTTCACTTATAGGCAGAAAACTACTTTGGTAAAAGATGATCCAAGAGGATAACAAGTACCAATAATTGCTGGAAAGACTAAACTGAATAGAATCTGGTATAGGGGCACCACCATCCCAAGGAGAAGATAAGCCTCTATATCATTATCTCGCCAATCTTGAGAAGGCTAATTATGTTAGTAATCAAAGTGGAAATCCTACTCAAATACATATAAATCAAGATGAAAAGACGAACCTAACTTTAGATGAGTAGGAAGTCAAAGGGGAAGCAGTAACTACAACACAGTCAAGAAATCCCAATTACCAACCACCATTCTTACAAAGGCAGCTGGAAAGAGCAGTTCAAGTGACCATACTGCATGCGGTCAAAGGCTAGACAAGCTTAAAGGGGAAATACATTCCATAAAGGAAGATGTGAAACAAGTGTAGTCTGATTATACTAATACCGCCAGAACAGTGTTAAAGCTAGAGGAAAGGATGGACCAATTAATAAGTATGGTAAGTGATCTTTCAAGGCAAATTTCTTTTGGTATCCCTAGCAACATTGAGAACAATCCTTGATGAGAAGGTAAAGAACAATTCAAAGTAATTGAGTTGAGATTAGGCAAAGTACTGAGTAGCCTAGAACAGTCCAAAAGAGGAGAAGAACCTAGCGAGTCTCATGATGTTATAGATATCCCTTCTGACAATGACATTGACATCATGACACCTAAAGAGGTACCATAAAAAGAGGCATTGAATAAGAAAGAAGATGTGCCTAAAAGAGATAAGGGTGCCCCAATTCCATTTCTGATGAGGTTAGAAGAAAATAAGAGACAAGATGAAGATAATTTTGTAAGTTTTCTAAACCTTTTCAAATCATTAAACATTAACTTACCTTTGATTGAATTGATAGGAAATGTACCCAAGTACGCCAAATTCTTAAAGGAGATCATGTTAAGGCATCGAAAAACCAAGGTAAGAGAGCAAGTGGAGGTAAATGCATCATGCACTGCAATTATCTCTAAAACAATTCCCTAAAAGCTAAAGGATCCCTACAGTTTCACCATCCCAATTAAAATTAGGAATCTTCAGCTCAACAAGGCATCATGTGACCTAGGTGCAAGCATAAATTTGATGCCTCTGTCGATATTTGAGAAACTTGGGAGCGGAGATCTCAAAAATACCTAAGTCACTCTACAACTAGTTGATCGGTCATTTGTATGATCGAAGGGAATTCTAAAGGACGTACTAGTTCAAGTACGAAGTTTCATCATCCCTGCAGATTTTGTTGTGCTAGATTTTGAGGAAGACAGAGATATCTCCATTTTGTTAGGGAGGTAATTCTAAGCTACATCTAGATCTACCATTGATCTAAATACGAATGAACTAATAAAGCAAATCAATAGTGATGTAGAAATCGTCAAATGTGGGGATAAGAACAATGGAGCAGAAAAAAACAATGACCACTACCACTTGCTCGACCTAGATGAAGCCAAAGGAGCCAGTAAAATCCCTTTCATGAATAAAGAACATATAAACATATTTAAAGGAAGGGATTGGTTTAGGGAAATGAAAAACTCAATGAGAAATGGGTTAAACCAAAACAAAATGGATCCGCTTGACGAGGGTAAGCATACCGGATGAGTCTGGTAGTAAGACTAAAAGGTAAAAAGGTGGTACTAACTTCTATATATTATTGTATATATTTCTAACAAGTTTTTATTTGAGCAATTAACAGAAAACAGGGGTATGATGTGATACACCATCTCTTGTGTCGCAACATAGGTGACAAAACTGAGGAAGAGCAAGACTGATGTTGATGTCGCGACGTATCTCTCTCCATGTCGTGACAAAGAAAACAGATTAGGTGAATTTCGGAGCTGGGGAGGATGTCGCAACAACGCAACAAGTGTGTCGCGACAATGAGCAACTGAGGTGTTTGTCGTGACAAAGACTCTCTGTGTCACGACATCGACTGTAATTTTTGCAAGATCGACTCGACTCGATTGTGAAACCCAACGTCTAAGGGCTTATTTTTCTGAATTTTACACCTTAAAACGCTAATATCTAATCCCCTATAAATGCTAAAACATTATTCTAACTTATACCATCTTATTTTAACTCATAAAAACCTTCAAAAACCTAAAAATTCTTCTTTTTCCTACTTTCTCTTTTCATTTTTTTCAAGTTTTCAAGAAAGGAGAGAAGCACACCAAATTAGGTTTTAAGTTTCTACTCTCATATTCTATTTTTTGAAATGCCTCCTAGAAAGGTTAGAAGAACTGTAGAATCTGAACCATCATTGGGTACAAACCCTTTGAATTTTGTGAATGCAAATGTGGAAAGATATTTCAATAAGCTTTAAGGGAAGATATTCATTCAAGAGAGTGGTTTTGACCCTTTGATGGTTCTATGCAAAGAAATCTGGCCCATAGTTAGGTACCATAAGTGGGAACAATTTTGGACAATCCCCAAGGTGCTTGCAGTTATCCCACTAGTTTAGGAATTTTATGTTGTTTTAAAAGATTATATATCTAAGACTAATTATGAACTTAATTGGAAAACCTTAGTGATAAAAGAAGTTAATGTTAAGGTAACCCCCAAAATAATATGTAAATTCTTCAATGTTCATTATTAGGAACAGGATTTCTTAGATCAAACTGACTTAAAATTCTTTAGTGACATAAACAAGAACGAAGTAATTACATATCTGACTGAGGGAAAGGGGGAATGGAAATTTAGGCCAAGCACTAGTATCCTACTTCATTCAACCAAGTCATTATGTTCTCTGAAGCCAAAATGTGGATCCAGTTTATATGCATGCCCATAATACCTGCTTTAAATGTTTCTAACGTTAATACTTTCAAGCAGTATTATTATTCGTAATTTTGTAGAAAAAGCAGGTTTGTCTAGGGAACTAAATCCACCAAAATATGAGTTGATATGTGGGAAGCCAAAAGATGGAAAAAAATTTCCTCAGTTGATTACAACTTTGTGTAAAAGGGTAGGAGTACTCATGACATCCACTGAGCAAATATTGAAGCCGTCAAGGAGTGTCATTGGTGACACTCTCTTCCAACAATACGTGGAGCTTCATACTAAGCAAATAAAAGAATGGAAAAGGAAATCACGAGACTCGAGATTACACCAACTTCCACACAAAGGTTTGCACCAGCCCAACAAGAGATTGGTGAAGGAAGTCATCCAAAGCTCGATTGGATGATCCAATAGATGCAGCAATCGAGATTGGTATTTCAAGAGGTTACTTGGCAAAACAACCTTAGGGTCCCAACTACACATTAGACATGTTTGGGGAGGTGGATGAGGAACATAATAAGGAAGAAATGGAAGAAGGGGACGACAGTGATGATGAGGAGGATGAGATGGACTAGGATGAATAAAGTGTTTTTGAGACTTTAATTTTTGGAGACTTGTAATTTTGAATTATTTTTAAGACTTACATAATTTATAGGAGTAGGATTAGAATTTACTTTTGTATATATATGTCTTAATTCTTTTTGTAGGAACCTCACACTATGAAGACACAAAAATTTCGAGCATTCATGCCAAGAGGGAGAAGGACAACCACCACAGGAAGAAAAGGACTTTCACAAGCAATTGGGTAACTTCTTTCCTTACAATTTATGGGGCTACATAATAAGGGCAATGTGTTTTCTAAAGTCTGGGGGGTAACATAAGAATTTTTGCATATAGTTTTAATTCTAAGTTTTATGTTTGTTTTGATTTTTACTTGAGCTTGTAGAAATACAAGTGATTGGTTAGAAGCATGTATAATAGGTTGATTATATTTATTGATAAATTTGGCATAATGATGAAGAATTTTTAAATTTTTTAGCAAGAAAATTTTGAGAACTTTGAGTACATTAAGTATAGATAGAAAGGTATTATTGATACCAAATGATATGCATAATATGAGGAAACGAACATGCTAGTATATATGATAGATAGTAATTTTGAGATTATATGATTAAATTGATATTTATGCATATTGAGATGTTTAGGGATGACCTAAGGTATTGTTTGGATACATTTATATTTAAAAAGTCAAACCCCATTTTTTAGCCTTTTGACCTTTCTTGATGAACTACACTACAAGCCTCAAAAACCTAAAACAATGATTTGTGTTTACTCTTTTCTTTGGTCCTATTTTGCATGGAAATAGACGTATGGCCATATGTATTGAGGGTAGGTAGACACATTACAATGGAGGTTACAAAATAAAGAGGGAAATAGGAAAATCAATAGAATATATAAACTTTAGTCTAGCCAAAAAGAGAAAGTAGTGAAAATCAAGAAGAAAAATGAGTAGAAAAAAAGAAGGGAATCATGAGTAACAAAACATAGTGACAAAATCATAAAGTCACCAAAAAGAAGAAAAAGAATCTTACTCAAGAAACAAAAAAGAATACCCATAGGCTAACTAAAGGGATTAGTTTATATTGAGATTTCTTAAATTGGAGAGAAAAGGAAGGTGAGAGAAGGAGAAATAAGGGGGTGAGATGGAATGGGATGTCAAGGGGAAGAATAGGAAACAATGCAATGTGCCAAAATATTTTCGTGTTTGTAACCTTTTGTGCTTAACTATTCTTTAAATTTCATACCTATCTGAAGCCTCAAAATATTACAAGCCGGAAAGCCCTATGTGACTTAAACAATTCTATGCATGAATAGATATGGAAATTGCATGATCTCAACATGGCTATCTGTATTGTACTAGGATAATCAAATTATTTGTATTAGGCACTAATGGATTTATATTAATAAGGCTTTGATATTTGCATTTCCTAAAATTTACTGAACTTATATCTTTTCTAAACAAAAATGGTAAAGTGCTTATTCATCGTGTTAAAATTATTAAGAAATACATAATGCCGAGAATAAATGTTACGATCCCAATCTTTGCATAACATACATTCAATCTCTTCTATTTTCTTCCTTTCTTTGTGTCTTGTTTTGTTTGCTTGAGGACAAGGAAAGACTTAAGTGTAGGTGAGTTTGATCTGCCAGTTTTATACCTAGCAGATTGAACTATTTTTACACTTGAAAAAATCAAATATTTTCTTTATATTTTCATAGGATTTAATTTAGATTTTTCTTTTAATAAATTATGTAACTTAAGTGCTAAAATGTTGTTTTATTGTCTTTAAGTCCAATTAAGGCCTAAATCTTAGCTAACATACTTCGTGAGTGTGCAAGAGGCTATGAGAAGTTGCATGAATATGAAGTTGATCACTTCATCACGACATAGGATGTTCTACATCGCAACAAAGGGACCAGACTTGGAGATTTAAGAGATTGACTTCTTTGTCGCAACATACATGGGCTATGTCGCGACAATGTCTGCAAGATGACACTACATATGGAGACTGATGGCTTCGTCGCGACACAGGTCCTGGTGTGTCGCGACATCGACCCCTAAACACGAGATCTGCACTGAGTGAAAGACGTTTCGATCTTTACAATGCCACTTAAACATGAAGGATGGTAATTGACCTAGGGTTAATAAGACGGTCAGCCAAGACTATAAATAGGGCTTTTAGCACTAGGTTTAAAGACACATTTACTAGCTTTCAATTTTAACTTTTTATTTTTATTTCAGAAACGAGATTGTAGAACTTGTATAAACGTTTGAGGAATTTTTCCCGACATGCTGCCAATATAGTTAAAGTTTCTTTTTCATTTGATCTCTTCAATTTTATGCTTTCATATATTGTTGGTTTTGATTATGATTAAGAAAACCATGAGGAATTAATTTCATTTTGGGTAGTTGAGTGGAAGTATGATTATTTAATTGTTTTTTAACAAATATTTTTCATTTTGGATCAGTTGTTTGGGAAAGGAAGAAAATCAAACAAACACTAAGCCTGACAACGCTAGAACATCATTTAGCTGGGAACGAACCCAAAATTGGTATTTTTCGTCCGTGAACACCTTTTCCCCAAACCGGTTTAGACTGTGACATCTAGCGATAAGTAGTCTCTGTTGACTTGCTATGCTAGCAAAAGATCGGAAGATCAACCTAGGGCAGTGACTAGTTGATTAAAGGAAAATCCCCAAAACCTAACAATTGAAGAACTCATACTGAAGCGACCTAATATCCTCAAAGCCATTATCGATTTTCTACATCTTAACTTTTTTTTTATTTCTTTTCTTTTTATGCTTTTCAAAACCAAACCTTTTATTTTATTTTGTACTATAATCCCTAAAGTGTTTACTAATTACTTCTATTCTTTGCAGGGATCTAATTCACTATTGTCTCACGCCTTCTTTAGGTACGATCCTCAAGATACTACCAAGTTTTTCATTGTAACACACTATATTTACAACCTGACCCGTATAATTGTGGAAGCCTATAACCTATATCGTATGGGAGTACGTTCGGGGGCAGTCAGTTGTATGTTCAAATTATCGGGTTTAAAAATTTATCTCTCTCACTTTGAGGGAGACATAGTCATGGTTTTAAGTTCTGTTTACAAATTTACCTAACGTGTGAGTATGAAGCTGTCACTTAAGAAAATAGGATCACTTTACAACTCCAGGTCTAAAATGACAATGATTATACAGTCTCGAGTTGAAGTGTAACGAGGGATTCAAGTTTAGAAATGTTATGCTGTCAAATGATGGAGCATAATCGAGCTCATAGTTGACGGTTGTTATGCGAGCACGACAACAAGGTTTTACTCGTCAGAGGAGGATGCTTTATAAAATGCAAACATAAGTTCGAGTAAGAAATTATAGAGGTCTTCCATTATAATCAAGTAATTCATATTATTCATCTCTACCAAAGGCAGTGACCTTATTACTAAAACCTGTTACACCCCAATTCTATCATAGATTGTAGTAACAAGGTCATTTCCTTTGGTGGAGATGGGTAAAACAAATTACTTGATTATATTGAGATGTCTCTGGATTTTTCTTCCTTGTACTTGTCTATGAGTTTTACAAAGCATCCTCTTCTGATGAGAAAAACTCGTTGTCGTACTTGCATAACCACTATCAACTACGACCCCATTTATGCTTCATCCCTTGACAGAATAACCTTTGTAAACTTAAAGCCCTAGTTACACTTCAACAAAGACTGTGTAATCACTGTCAACTGGGACCTTGAGTTGTAAAGCAATTCGGCTTCCCAGGTGATGGCTCCATACTCGCATGGCAGATGAAATTTATAGGTCACCTAGCTCCACAACACCACCATAAATTCAAACATTCCTTAAAACTATAACCATGTCTATCTCAAACATGGACAAAAATAAATCTACAAACTTTTTAATTTTCAACCGCAAAAAAAAAAAAACTTTTAGCAAAGTGAAATGCATTTTCACTACAACATCAATGAAAACAAACTCTGTAGGATATGTTTTCCTTTCTCTCTAAAAACAACGTAAATCAATAAATTTAAAAGAAAAACAACGTAGTTTATATTCTTAAATTTTTTCCCTTTTTAAAGGTGTTAAATTCTGAATTGTTAAGCCATATGGTTCAATTGTAGGGTGCCACGTGTCACTTTTGTTAAAATATTTTTTAATTTTAAAATATGTTAAGTACTTCAAATAAAATAACCCACAGCTTTTTTAACCTAGAAATGAAAAATTAGAAGTATAGATTCTTACCAAGTAATTTTTATTAACCAAAATAAAATATAAAAAACATTAAAAACAAATTAAAACAATGGACTTCATAAGCCTTCAATTTTGTGGAAGTCTCCTTGTTTCCAGTCCATCGTCACCGCTCATCCGATCACCTTCTCCAACAACAGATACTGCCAAAGTGGGGCTTGTCTCTCCCCTTCCCTTCTATTGGTTTACTTTCTTGAGAAAATCTCCCTAAAACCCCTAAATCTCAATTTCAACCTTGAAAGATCGACAACACGACATCCATCATACATTGTCTGATCAACTTCATTTCAAGGTATGTTCTTCCTTGTGGCTTCTAGTCCGTCTTCACCATTAGGATTTGAGAAATAAGCTTAGAAAGCCTTAAACAAAAAGCTAATTGTGCTTCTCTTACTGTGGTCGTTGTTAGTGTAAGTAGTGTCAAAGCAGTTAACAATAGTTATTAGTAACTGATAATAACAGTTCATCAACAGTTGTCAGTTGTAACAGTTGCCTTCTGTTATTGACAGTTATCATACCCTTCCTTGTTGTATAAATGTAGTCCTTCAGCATTAATGAAAGTTAAGCAAAGATTAATTCAATAAAACCCTTTTGTTCTTTCTAGTTACTTAACATGGTATCGGTAGTCTTTTTCTTCACGGATAATTGAGATCTTGTGGTTGTTTTGTTTCTTTTTCTTTCCTTTCTTGAATTGCTCACTTCTGTAATGGCAACAGAAACATCGATTGAAAACAAGTTCTTCTCAACAAAAAAGATTAATATCCTCCTTGTTGACACCAATTACCTACTATGGCATCAACAGGTATTACTTGCTTTTAAAACTTATAAGTTACAGCATTTTCTTGATTCAAAACCTAGTGTACCTCCATCAACAATTACTAATAATGTTGGTGAAGTGTAAGAAAACCATGCATTTGTGCTGTATGAACAACAGGACTGTGCTCTTACTTCTTGGTTATTGTCTTCAGTCAACCAAAGTGTGTTACAACAACTCATAGGTATGGATTCTAGCTCTTAGATGTAGAATACTCTTGCAAGCATTTATGAGAGCAAGACTACGTCCAACTTAAGGTTTAACAAATGTTCCCTTCACTCTCAAAGAAAAGGTGATCTGCCTATGAAGAATTTCTTAATAAAAATCAAAGGGTATTGTGATAATTTAGCCAGTTGTGGAGAAGTCATTATGGAGCATGAACATGTTACTGTAGTTTTAAATAGGCTTTCTCCTAAATTTGAGTTAGTTTTAATCATAATAACTACTGGGCAACTTCCTTCCAATGTTTAGAATATAACCACTCTTCTACTTGATGTTGAAGCAAGAATGTAATCCACAAATTTAGAGGCTCCTATTATTGAAAATATGGTCACACATGAGTCTTCTAACAAAGTGAATGACATTGGTTCACCTTCTTTTAGACCTTCTTCAAAATTCAGTGTCAACTGTGTGGTGAAATGTTTGCATGTTACAAGAGCCCTACCTTCAGACCTCCTCAAGCTAATGTCTGCATGTTTGGCAACAACAATTGAGTAGCAAGATAGGGACCTCATCAAGCCAATGCTTTCAGTTCACCAGTTCCACTTCTTATGTGTCTTTTGTATGGTAACTGGGTGTATGCTCCTGCTACCCAAGCTTCTACTAATAATTGGGTTAATCTTTTTTATGCAGAAACACAATCAGGTCAGCCAATTAATTCACAAGCTTGTGTTGCAACTCCTGAATCTGTTGGTGATAATGCTTGGTATCCAAACTCAAGGGCCACACATCATCTGACAAATTCCTCCTCCACAATAGATCAAACTGCCCCATACAATGGCTCAGGTAAAGTGTATGTGGGCAATGGATCTTCTTTACCTGTTTTGCAAACTGGTCAGACATACTTACTTACACACTTGATAGCATTAGAAAGAACCATTGACTTTTCCCTTCTTATTGTATAATTTGTTCCCATTTGGTCATCTTTAGCATACATTTTTAGTATTTTTCATTTAGTTATTGTATTTTCTAACTTAATGAAGCTCAGCCTAATTTCCTATGCATGAATGTGTCCAGAGTTGTTGCTGCATAAGGGGATCCAGAATTGCGCCGAGAACTATCGCAGCACTTGACAGTTATTTGGTTAATACACCAGAAATGTGTGAGTTGTAGAGCTGGTATAACCAACTAGTACGGTAAGAGAATGCTAGATCTGAAAGGAATGACACCTGTACTATGAAGTTACTGTTAAATACTGAAGAGAAGGAGAGAGAAGCGATCTCCTTCCTCGGCCAAATTTGATGTTCTTCTACAATCCATATTTTCTTAAAGCTTGCATCCATGGCAACTTAACTTCCCAAAGGCGACCTAACATAGAAGACTCAGTTGAACTGCTCCTGACGAGAAGCATCCTAAGTGCACTACAAGAAGAGAGTAAGGGAGCAATTTGAGTAGACTAGGAATAGAATGCCCTATTTGTTCTATTATTTCTCTTTCTTAAATGCTGGAAATTCTTGTGATTCCAAGTTGTATGGAAGTACATTTGAAATTTAGAACTGAATGATATCTATTTAAATATTGCCTTTACTATTAATCTCTGGATTTAATTGTTTGACCACGAAAGTGTGATTGCAGTCACTGTCACTGAAAGGTGGAGCTACAAATTAAGTTAACAAGCAAGACAACGGACGTTGCTTGGGGATTGAAGGAATTTAATCCACTTTTTCTTGAATATGTTGCATTGCTAACATTAGAAGGTATGGTTATTGTGCATGTTTGAGTATTAGATCTAATAGGAGAGTCAAGTTTGGTAAGATTTTCATTGTGCTTATTTGCAGCGACAAATTTTCTGATATTTTAAACCTTGTGAGTCACACTTAGTTTTCTGCCAACTTTTCACATCAGGAACCCCATTTCATTATCATTGCTTTACTTCTTAAATTTTTCATTATTGCTTCGACAAATCAATCTCATACTTTTACTACATTTACCTGTCCATTGCTCCGACAACTTTACCACAATTTATATTGTTTTATCTGTTTATTACATTAACAATTATAAACACAAACATTCATCATTGTGGAATCTATATCTGATAGACTTACATCTAACAACTATACTTGCATCGACAGTGTACACTTACACATATTTGTTGTGACGTTCATAGCGCGACCAAGTTTTGGCGTCATTATCGAGGATGGCGTTAGTTTGATGTTTAGTCTTATTTTTGCATTCATTCTTTATTTTCTAATCTTTATTTGTTACTAACTTATTTTCTTTTTTTGTAAACTATGTTTATATTTTTCTTTTAGGTATTTCATGACACGGAGAAATCTTGAATTTATTCTTGGTTTAGATCCTAAAATCGAACGCACCATCCGAAGGAGATGACAAGAACAACGGAATATGGCTTTGTCAGGAAACAATGCAACCATACCACCATTGCTGCCACAAAATCTTATTATACCTCCTATACAACCACAAAACATTAATAATTCACCACTGCTGCAAGATGATCAGATACAAAATAGTACTATTAGAAATTTTATTATCCCTGTGTTAGATGATTTGCAGCCAAGGGTTGTTAGGCCAGCTATTCAAGCTGGAAATTTTGAATTAAAGTCGGTCATGTTCTAGATGCTGAATTCTAATGGGCAGTATGCTGGGCTACCACATGAAGATGCGAGAGAGCACCTTAAATCCTTTCTACTGATTTGTACTTCTTTCAGTCAGCATGGCGTTCCTGATGACAGCTTCAAAATGCAACTATTCCTTTATTCATTGCAAAAATGGGCTCGTACCTAGTTCCTTGGATTGCCTACTGGATCAATCACTTCATGGAATGAGCTTGCAACTCAATTCATTTTGCGATTTAATCCACCAACGATGAATGCTCATCTTAGGAATGACATCACTGCATATCATCAACTAGATGATGAAAATTTGCATGCTACATGGGAGCGTTACAAAACTCTTCTTCGACGCTGTCCTATGCATGGAATTCAATAGGAGATGTAGATTGAAATCTTTTACAACAGGCTGAATGCACAGACAAGAAATTTTATCGATGCATCTATTAATGGTCTTTTGTTGGACTGTACATACGAGGAAGCTATCAGAATTCTAAAGCGAATTTCTCAAAATGATTACCAATATTCAATCTCTAGAGATGCACAAGTCAAAGAAAATCTTGGAGTTATTGAATTAGATGTTATATCCTCTCTGAGTGCACAAGTGTCTTCGTTAGCAAACATGATAAAGAACATGAAGGGGATTAGTGAATTTGCGCCCATTCAAGTTGCTCAACAAATTGATGTGCCTACATTTTAATATGAAATTTATGGTGACAATCACAGTTATGAAGATTGTTCATAGCACGCGAAAAATGTTTTCTAGTCAATAACATCCGTGGAAATTCTTATGGTAATTCCTATAATAGTTCTGCAAGAAGTCAACAGCCTTCGGGAAGTCAGAATACGATGACATTCAGATACGAAAATTCATCTAGTCAAGGCAATTTTCAACAAGGGAATTTCAATCAACAACAATAGCAAAATTTCAACCAGAAACCTAAGATGCATGCACATAAAGATCAAATGAAGCCGCACAATCGTGTACAACCACAAAAATCTTCACTACCATATCTGAATGCTCAAGGACAACAACAGTAGCAGTAGTACACACAACCACGAGCTGATCCTTTAGGTGACCTTGAAGCCTTGATGTGTGAACATATAACGCGAACAGAAGCCATTGTACAGGGAAATTCATCTTCTATCTGAGCATTGGAAGCACAATTGGGGAAACTAACTTCCAATTTGAACACAAGACCACCAAGTGCTTTACCCAGTGATATAGAGAACCCAAGCTCAAAAGGTAAGGAGCATTGCAAGGCTATCACTCTTCGGAGTGGGAAACAAACTGTCGAGCCAGCTATCAGCTCTAATGCAACACCTGCCATCACTAGTGACATAATTCAGGGTGAGGAGGTTGCATCTGAAAAAGTTACAGAATAACCAAATAAAGTGGCTCCACCAATTATTACTCTCATGCCTACTATCAAACCAATAAAATTATCGATGCAACTATCGATGTCGACACAACCAGCTATGTCAAGGTAACCTGATGTACCCATATCGTTGCTATTTCCGCACCAATTTAAAGAGAAGGAGAATGATAGACAATATCTGCAGTTTCTGACCACATTAAAACAACTGCATGTCAATATCCCTCTTGTGGACACTCTCGTTCAGATTCCCAATTATGAGAAATTCATGAAGGAGCTCCTATCCAAGAAGACGAAGCTGACTAATACTGAGACAATTGCGCTCATAGAAGGATGCAGTGCAGTCCTGACAAATAAGTTGTCACCTAAGATGAAAGACCTTGAAAGCTTTACAATCTCATGCTCGATTGGAAATTAATACTTGGGAAAAGCTTTATGTGATTTAGGCTCAAGTATCAACTTGATGTCGCTGTCTACATTTAGAAAATTAGGGATTGGTCATATGAAGCCAACTACAGTGACATTACAGTTGGTAGATAGATCATTGGTGCAACATGAAAGACAAATTAAAGGCATCCTAGTTCACGTAGATAAGTTTGTGTTCTCAGCAGATTTCATTATCCTCGACTGCGAAGCAAATAAAGAGGTACCCATAATTTTAGGACGTCCATTCCTCGCCACTGGATGCACTCTTATCAACGTGTATAAAGGCGAATTGACAATGTGACATAATGATGAGCACGTCACTTTCAGTGTGTGTGAGGCCATTCCCTTGCAAAGACAACGAAGAATGTCAGCATATAGATGTGCTGGACACATTAATTGAGGAGGAATTCAATGAGCGAAGCACAGTAGTTCTAGAAGAATTTGCGATGACATCGGATGAAGATTTTCTAGTTGATTGTGACAGCAAAGATAAAGCGCATAACATCAAGCTTAGGCGTGGATGGCAAGTGGAATCTTTAGATTTGACCAATAGAACGGGTCCAGTGTTTAAGCCATCTATTGAAGAAGCTCTTACCTTGGAGTTGAAGCCACTGCCTACGTACCTGAACTATGTTTTTCTTAGCAACAATAATACACTGTCAGTTATTGTCTCTGTAACCCTCGACGTAACTCGAGAAGAAAAATTGATCCATATATTGAAGCAGCATAAGCATGCGATTGCTTGGAGTATTGCTGATATTAGAACAAAATTTGGTTGGAAGATAAAGGAAAGCAAACAATTGAACAACAAAGGAGATTAAATAAAAAAATGAAAGAGGTGGTTAAAAAGGAAATTACTAAGTGGCTGGATGCGGGCATTATCTACCTAATTTCTTATACCACTTGGGTGAGCCCAGTCCAATGTGTCCTTAAGAACAGTGGTGTCATGGTGGTAAGTAATGACAAGGATGAGCTAATCCTTACTCGTATTCCTACGAGCTGGCGAGTATGCATGGATTATCATCGATTGAATGTAGCCACAAAGAAGGATCACTTTCCACTCCCCTTCATCGATCAAATGTTGGACATGCTTGCTGGAAAACCCTACTATTGCTTCCTCGATAGCTATTCTGGTTATAATCAGATAGCTCTTGCACCAGAGGATCAAGCAAAAACGACTTTTACCTATCCTTTTGGCACTTTTGCCTTCCACCGAATGTCATTTGGTCTCTACAATGCACTGACCACATTCTAAAGGTGCATGATGGCAATATTTTCAAACATGATCGAGGACTCATTAAAGGTATTTATGGATGATTTTTCTGTTTATGAAAATACTTTTGATAAATGCGTTGACAGCTTGACCAGAGTTTTAAAGCGATGTGAGGACACAAATCTTGTGCTAAATAGGGAGAAATGCAACTTCATAGCAACAGAAGACATTGTCCTAGGTCATCGCATTTCCTATCAGGGCATTAAGTGGATAAAGCAAAGGTTGAAATCATTAAGAAGTTACCCTGCCAACTAATATAAAGGGTATTCAGAGTTTTCTCGGACATTCAAGTTTTTATCGTAGATTTATTCGAGACTTCTCCAAAATTGTGAAACCTCTTTACTCGTTGTTGGAGCAAAATAAAAAATTTATGTTTGATGGTGAATTTGTGGATGCATTTGTGCAAATAAAGAAACAGCTCGTGCAGGCACCCATTATCGTTTCACCAGATTGGTCGCAACCATTTGAAGTAATATGTGATGCAAGTTATTTTGCAGTGGGTGCAATATTAGGGCAACGCAAGGAAAGAGTATTACACGCTATATAATATGCCAACAAGACTTTCATAGAAGCTTAGATTAATTACACAACCACAAAAAAAGAGTTGTTGGCTGTAGTCTTTGCTTTCAACAAATTTTGCTCATATCTTGTCGGCGTAAAGATTACTGTATTCACTGATCATTTCGCGTTAAGATACTATTTTGCAAAGAAGGACGCTAAACCAAGGTTGATACGATGGATCCTGTTACTACAAGAGTTTGATATAGAGATAAAAGATTGAAAGGGGTCAGAAAACCAAGTGGCAGATCATTTGTCTCGTCTGAAAGTGGGTAGCGAAGACGAAAATACATTTCAAATTATCGAAGCATTTCCTAACGAGAAGCTATTTGCTGTCCACACAACCTCATGGTATGCGGATGTGGTCAATTACATGGAATGTGGAAGGCTACCTTTGGGCGCAACAGATCATAAGAAAGAAATATTTCTTCGCAACATAGAAAAATATTACTGGAATGAGTCATATCTGTTCAAGGTATGCAACGACAATATAATTAGGCATTGTGTTCCAGAGGAAGAAATGCTTTCAATCCTAGAGCATTGTCACGACGCTCCTTATAGAGGTTATTTTCGTGGCATAAGAACTGTTGCAAAGGTTCTTCAGCCAGGATTTTATTAGCCTTCATTATTTAAAGATGCCCACAACTTTGTGTACCAATGTGATAAATGCTAGTGCACCGGATCAATATCTCGACGCAATGAGATGTTACAGTAGCCAACCATGGAAGTTGAACTCTTTGACATTTGGGGTATGGACTTCATGGGACCATTTTCAAGTTCATTTGGAAATGTCTATATCCTAGTTGCTGTTGACTATGTATCAAAGTGGGTGGAGGCCATTGCAGTCCCAAAAGATGATGCATGGACAATGCTGAAGTTTTTCCACAAGTATATCCTTACTCGCTTAAGCACGCTTAAGGAATTGATCAGTGATCAAGGCACTCACTTCCATTGTAATCATGTAGCAGCTGCATTGAAGCGGTATAGAGTTCACCATAGAATGGTGACCACGTATCATCCACAAACTAACAGGCAAGCTGAAGTCTCCAATCGACAAATCAAAAATATTCTCGAGAAGGTAGTGAATCCATCGAGGAAAAATTGGTCTTCTAGGCTTAATGATGCGTTGTGGGCATTACGGACAGCGTACAAAACCCCACTTGGGATGTCATCGTATCAACTTGTCTTTGGTAAAGCATGTCACTTATCTGTGGAATTGGAACATAAAGCAATGTGGGCAATCAAGCAACTGAACATGGATTACAATGCTGCTGGGAAAAAAAAGCTGTTGGACATCACTAAACTTGAGGAAATTAGGCGCAATGCCTATGAAAATGTCGCAATATATAAGGAAAAGACCAAGCGATGGCACGATAAAATTATTTTGCAACAATAATTTACTGTAGGACAACAAGTGCTATTATTTAATTCTCGACTAAAATTACATCCAGGTAAATTGTGCTCACGTTGGTCTAGACCACTTGTAGTCAAAGCGTTTCCTCATGGTGAGGTCACAATTAAAGATATACATTATAAGCACCAATTTAAAGTGGATGGATAACGACTGAAGCATTATAGTGGCCATGATAATCACAAGCAGAAGGGGACCATTAATTTGGTCACATTTTTATAACCTTTCTTTACGTTTTTACCATGTAATTTTAGTTTATTTAGTTTTTGTTTCAATTTATCTTCCTTAGTATTTTTGCAAGAATAAAGCTCTTTCTTTTGTCGACACACACAAAGCTCCTTGTCGACGCATCTTATCTGCTGACTCACCAGAAAATCGAAGCATATCAGGAAATAAATCATGACGTTTCATCCCTTATTCCCCAACCGTTAGATCAGTTTCAAAAAGTGCAATCTGAGTGGACGCATTTATTTATTGCAGACCTATTGTCCTCTCTCTGCAGCATAAATAAACATGTCTCTCCATTTACTCTTTTCATTACCTAGAAAGCAACCCCTTTTGTGCCGACTGTGTATTCAAAAACCTCCATTATTATTCAAAATTTTCTTCAAGTTTCCACCTTTTCTACTCTATTACTACCTTTGCTACCAACAAATATGGCCAAAACTCGAGGCACTAAGACACCATTGAAATCTATTACAGAATCTTCATTTGCCTTTGTAGTTCGTGAAACAGAGCATCACCCATCCAAAGAACCTATGATGTTCCTTACAAAGGTAGCCAAGTATCATTTTCAAGAGAATATGTTGAAACGGAACTGCAATCCTGAGCAAGGTTTTCAACTGTCGAAGCAACAGGATCTTGGGAAGCAAGTGCATAAAACCATGGTAAAGATAGGATGGGAAACTTTCTGTCGCCATCTTGGGAGCTAGTCACCATCCCTGGTGCGAGAGTTTTATGCGAATCTCACTGACAATGAGTCAGAGTTTGTGTTTGTTCGTGAAGGGTTGGTACCTTAAGATGCCACCCACATCAATGATCTCTACGACATTACTGTGGACAAGGATGAACATATGGCATTCCTTGAGGAACTCACTGAGGAAGGGGCTAATATTTTGGTGCGAGACCTCTGCGTTGAAGGAGCTGTGTGGACGGGCTCTAATCCAAATAATTAGACAATGCACCGACGATTTCTGATGTTGCAGAGTAAGGTTTAGTTTCATTTTATTAAATGTTGCCTGATGCCTTCCACCCACAGCACGACTGTAACTTTGGATCAAATGTATTTGATACATTCGATCATTAAGGGACAAAAAATAGATGTCGGTGTAATTTTGCACCAAGAAATTACGGATTGTGCTACTAAGTAGACTGGTATTTTGGTGTTTCCCTCATTGATTATGCTGTTTTGCCAGCAACGGGGAGTGGTGCCTCATGAGGGAGAGGAGATTTTAGATAATAAGGGGCCCATTAATAAAGCCTCAATCGAGTGCATGACTCGGAGGAAAGACACTCCTACTATAAAGGAGGCTGAGGCCAAAAAAAGAAAAATAAGGAAAAAGTAGAAGAATAGAGAAACAATGTAACCATAGATCCATTTTTATGGCGTAAAGTAAAGGAAGTAGAGAAGATCACGGACGCCATCAACATTAGGCAGATTAAACTTGTCGCCACTATTGAAAATATGGAGACGTCTCAAAACTTATTCTATGCTTACACTAGGGCATGGAATAGTGCCGTTATGACCACACTGAGACGAATGATCAAGGCACCTTTACCAGAATTTCCTGTTTTCCCTTTGATTATCAAAGAAGCTGAGCCTACAACTGAGGTGGTTGACTCCGGAGGAAAGGACCAATCTGTGGCTTTCCCACAAATGGTGCATATTTATGATGATGAAAGAGAGCTTGATTTGAGAGAAGTAAAGGATTGTCTAAAGAATATTGCGAGTTTATTTAAGGATGACTTTACTGCCAATCTGAAGGCCACAGTCGAGTGAGGAAGAGGCCCTGCTAATGAAGAGAAAACGCTAGTAGAACATATGGAAACAGAGGAAGAAAAGGAGGATGAAAGAAAGGAAGGAAAATATGCCGAGGCAGATTCAGCTGAGGAATTTGTCCCTACACCAACAGTTATGGGTACATCATCTGAAGATTTGGCGCTACCTGAAGTGAGTCAGGCGAAGGTTGTGTCTACAATTAATTAGAATCATAACCCTCTAGCTATAGTGGTCTATACTGGACCACTCACAGAGATCCACCCACCTAATGTCACAGTCGATGATACCGGGGCTCAGCCCGATACAACGAAGCAATCCAAAGATCAAGCGAAGCCAAAAGAGAGAAAATGAAAGCATGCTAAGGATAAGAAGCGCCGCAAAGAAGAGCAAAAGTACAAGAAGAAGAAGCCTAATGCAGCCACATCAACAGCTGCAGTGAATTGAGTTAATTTTTATTTCAGTTTTTAGTTTTAGTTTTCATGCATATCATGTAGTTGTAATTTAATTGTCACCACATTCCCTTTATCTTTGCATTTTATTTGTCACTGCATGTGCATTGTTATTGCATTTCCATGTGTCATTGTAAATTAATGTCAATGCATTGGGGACAAATCAAACTTTAAGCTTGGAGGGAATGTATACGGGAATGGAAATGCAATTACACCCAGATTTTAAAAATTTTTCCTTTTTAGTTAATGAAGCATGCATGGTTATTGAAAATATGCTTAAATTTTTTCATTTGATGCTTAATTCTTAAATCATGTGAACTGTTAATGAATGAGTTGGATGAATTTGATTAAATGTTGTATCTTTAATTCTTGGATGAATGACTTAGAGTGCATTAGTAATGGATGAATATTATCATTCTTTGTATCTTGACTGAATTTGCCATTTACAGCTACTTGTATATAAGTATAGTTATAAATAAAAGACACTCCAATGTGGGTGTATTGTGAACTGTCAAGGGGGAACACTCCAATGCAAGTGTTCGAAAAAGTAATCTAGCCAAAGGATATCACTGCAAGAGTGTGTGTCGGCGTAATTACATACTCCCTAGTGGTTTGTTGCACCCTATCGTTACTTATCAGGAATAAGAGTATAGAATACAACAACATCCCTCGGTCACATATAAAAAATATAAAAAAAAAAAAAAAGGAAAAGAAGCAAAAATATCTATATATTACTGTACAATAAATGTTGTTTTGGTAGAAAGAATTTAGGATTTAAAACATGATACTAGCATTGATGAAGTTACATTTTTAATTATTCATACTTATGAATTGTCGGCGCAATATTCTATCATTTGAATGTGATTCATTCATTAGGACTTTAGATGATTCAAGTTGCTAGAATGATCATTGCCTTGATAAAATTTTCGCTATAACCTTGCTAGTTTTTGTTTTACTTAAGGACAAGTAAAAACTCAAGTTTGGGGGGTGTGATAGCATTAGAAAGAACCATTGATTTCTTCCTACTTATTGTATAATTTGTTCCCATTTGGTCATCTTTAGCATACATTTTTAGTATTTTTAATTTAGTTATTACATTTTCTAACTTAATAAAGCTCAACTTAATTTCCTTTGAATTTATGATATTTTTACTACTGATGTCATTGCATAAGTCTGTTTAGTATTGCACCCAAAGAAGTCACTGCATGAACCTTTCCAAAAGTATCGATGCATGAATGTGTCCAGAGTTGTCGCTGCATAAGAGGATCCAGAATTACGCCTAGAACTATCGCAGTACCTGACAGTTGTCTGGTTAACACACCAGAAATGTGTTAGTTGTACAGCTGGTATAACCAACTAGTATAGCCAGAGAATGCTAGATCTGAAAGAAAGAACACCTATACTCTGAAGTTGCTGTTAAATAGTGAAGAGAATGAGAGAAAAGGGATATTCTTCCTCGGCCAGATTTGATTTTCTTCTTTAATCCATATTTTCTTAAAGCTTGCATCCATGACAGCTTAACTTCCTAAGGGCGACCTGACGCAGAACAGTAGGCTGAACTGCTCCTGACGAGAAGCATCTTAAGTGCACTACAATAGGAGAGTAAGGGAGCAATTTGAGTAGACTAGGAATAGAATACCTCATTTGTTCTGTTATTTCTCTTTCTTAAACGCTGGTAATTATTGTTATTTCAAGTTGTATGGAAGTACATTTGAAATTTAGAATTGAATGATATCTATTTCAATCTTGTCTTTACTATTAATATTTGGATTTAATTGTTTGACCACGGAAGTGTAATTGCAGTCACTGTATTGAAAGGTGCAGCAACAAATTAAGTTAACAAGTAAGACAACGGAAGTTGCTGGGATTGAAGGAATTTAATCCACTTGTTCTTGAATATGTTGCATTGCTAACATTAAAAGGTGTGGTTATTGTGCATGTTTGAGTATTAGATCTAATAAGAGAGTCAAGTTTGGTAAGATTTTCATTATGCTTATTTACAGTGACAAACTACCTGATATTTTGAACCCTGTGAGTCACACTTAGTTTTCTGCCAACTTTTCACGTCAGGTACCCCATTTCATTATCATTGCTTTACTTCTTAAATTTTTCATTATTGCTTCGACAAATCAATCTCATATTTTTACTGCATTTACCTATCCATTGCTCCGACAACTTTACCACAATTTATATTATTTTAACTGTTTATTGCATCAACAATTATAAACATAAACATCCATCCTCGTGGGATCGATATCCGATAGACTTACATCTATCTATTATACTTGCATCGATAGTGTATGCTTGCACATATTTACTGTGACGTTCACAGCGCGATCAACACTCTCGTCCACTGTGCATGAGATTATTATTACTTGTACCAAGCATCATTAAGAATCTTTTTGCTGTGTCTAAATGCACTAAGGACAATCAAGTGCTATTTGAATTTTCACCTACTAAGTGCCTAGTTCGTGATCTGCACACTAAGTAGGTTCTTCTTCAAGGACATGTCTCTGATAGTTTATACAGGCTGCAAATTCCCACTATTGATAAGACAAATCAACTCAACTCCACAACACAGTGTCATTCAGATGTTAAGTTCATACCTCTGAGTGTTTGACATGCTAGGCTAGGTCATCCTTGCTTCACTACACTCAAGAGTGCCTTAACTCGTTGTAATGTTTCCTTTGTTGACAATAAAAATGTTCTTGAGTGTATTGCTTGTCACCTTGGAAATGAACACAAATTGCCTTTCTCACTATCAAAATTTATTTACAAAACTCCACTTCAGATGGTTGCAACATATGTGTGGGGGTTTGTTCCTCTTTGTTCTAATGGTTTCACCTACTATGTTGCATTTACAGATGCCTACACTAGGTATACCTAGCTTTATTTCTTGAAGAGAAATTCAGAAGTGGCAACTGTGTTTCCCCATTTTCACAGGCAGGCTAAAAGAATACTTGGTGTCAAGCTGCAAGTGCTTCAAACAGATAGAGGGGGTGAATTTCAGGCTTTACAAGTGTATTTGGCACAGGAGGGAATTCTTCATAGGAAAACTTGTCCATACATCTCAGAGCAGAATGGACTAGTGGAAAGGAAGCATAGACAAATTTGTGGAGTTTGGGCTCTCAATGCTAGCACATGCAGGATTACCTCTGAGCTACTGGTATGATGCTTTCAGTAGTGCCACATATTTGATTAACAGGCTACCATCTGTTCCTTTAGGAAATGTGTCATCATATGAAAAATTGTTAATGTTGAACCAGATTATCTACCCCTTAGAGTTTTTTAATACATGTGTTTTCCAAATCTCAGGCCCTATAATTTTAACAAAATTCAAATTTCAATCTATTTCATGCCTTAAAAAGGTTATAGATGTCGAGATCCCACAGGTAGAATCTTTGTCTCTAGGCATTTCACATTTCATGAAAATGAATTTCCATTCAAGTCTGTCAAAGGTAATGTTAAACAAGTTGTTGTGGCATCTTCTCCTAATGTCAGCTCCAAACTAATCTTAGCACCTGCAGTAAACTAAAACATACCAGAGTCGTCCAATGAGTCATCAAACTTATCCTTACCTTCTCCCACTCCTCCTAATTCCCCTTCTTTGTCATTACCATCTGTTATGTCACCAGTTGTATCCTCAGCTGTTAGTACTAATTTTGAACACACAAAAAGTCAAACATCTCATCAAATATCACAGCAACCTCACCAACAATCTCACCCTCTAACAACCAATATCCACCCCATGGTTACTCGTAGTAAAGTACGTGTGTTTAAACCAAAAGCCTATGTGTTTGAGGTAGCAGGTTCATCAAATATGGTGCATTCTGATAGTTCACTTAATACTGTTCCAACTGATGTTCATGATGCAATGAAGTCAACATAGTGGCAGGAGGCAGTTCACAATGAATTACAAGCCTTGATCAATAACAAGACATGGACTCTGTGTGCTCTTCCAAAATCCAGGAGGTCAATTGGATGTAAGTGGCTTTTTAGAGTGAAGAAGAAACCTGATGGCTCAATTGATAGGTACAAAGCAAGGTTATTTGCAAAAGGGTTCTCTCAACATGCTGGTATGGATTTTGCTGACACATTCAGTCCAGCGGTTCGAGCAGCAACAATTCGAACTGTGTTGGCACTTGCAGTCATCAATGGTTGGGTACTGAGATAAATGGATGTAAACAATACCTTTCTCAATGGCATTTTGACAGAAGAAATCTATATGGACCAACCACTAGGGTTTGAAGTGCATGGACCGAGTGGAGAGAAGCTGGTGTGTAAGCTTAACAAAGCCTTGTATGGGTTGAAACAAGCACCCAAAGCTTGGTTTCACACCCTAAGACAACACTTACAGGAAGAACTTGGGTTTAAAGCCTCCAAAGCTAATCCATCATTGCTTTATCAAAAGACCAACTAAGCAATCACCTTTTTGATGGTATATGTAGATGATCTTGTGGTTACTGGAAGCTCATCTGAAGTCATCACTCAGGTTATCAAACAATTACACATGTAACTAAAAAATAATATTATAATGAATATGAATTTAATAAAATACTTTAATAATTCTAACAATTGAACTTGAATTTTGATATCTAAAAAATAGGACTAATCCAAAAATAGAAGTGTATGGACTAAATTTCAAATTTACGAAAAGTACAAGGACTTTTGACATATTTTAACCTAGTATAAAAATATGAATATTTTAATTATATAAATATGAGTATTTATTTAAATAATGCTTAGCTTCATTTATCCTTTACAACTCTAATGTGTCAATATGTACTCTCATATATATAATATATGTAATTTAAGTATTATTTATTATTAAGTTTATATATGACATTGATTATTACAAAATATTTTTTATTATAAAATAAATTTGATTGTTAAAAGGTAATTACGCTAAAATATTTTATAAAAAATATAGTTATGTCGTGTTTTTTTTTACAAAGAACAATATAAAATATAAATTTATAGATATAAAAAAACTCAATTAAATAATAAAAAGATAAGAAAATTTCAAATGTATATTTGTTTCATTAAAAACAACTTCTATGAAATATTTTTAAGAAATCTACCAAACAACAAAAAATATTTTACATAAATTCATTTAAATCTTAGAAAATATTAATTTTTCTAGAAAAATAAATTATTTTTCAAAAATATTTTTTGAAAGTAATTTTTAATAAAACAAACGAACCCTTAGATAAATTTCTTTTACAATGAACGGGGAGAAAAGATTAGATTTTCCCAGAAAAATTATAGTAGTAGCATATGAGTGGAAGAATATTCATAAATCTGGCAAAGAAAGAAAATATGATTTTTGGTTCATGAGAAAACCTGGTAAAGTGAGGAAAGTTTAGCTAGATTTTTTTATGTAATTTTAAATTTATAAATATTTCAAAAATTTTATAATTTTTTTATTATTTATATTTTTTAATTTTTTTTTTTTTGTATTTCTTTTAGATTTTTACGTAGTTAAAGAAAATGGTTTCATTTTTTTTAATTATTGTTTTTTATTAAAAAATTGATTACTGATGACCAAACTCATCATTTTAAACATAAAGAAAATAAATTACGTTATTAAATTTATTTTAGTGTGAAATTTAACAGTTTATTATTAATTTTTTTGCCCTTAAAATAAAAATGATATATTTTTTTTGGGTCCGTTGACTTACAACATTTTTTTTTCTAACAAATAGTACCACGGCAAATTATGATTGATCCATGTGTTAAGTAATATCAAATGTTAACATCCTTAGGGAGATGTAACACATTAATAGATGAAATTAAAGCTAAGCTACCAAAATCAACATTTTGAATACCATATCGTTGGATGAAAATCGTAGCGTAAATATATATGTTGATCAAGTAAAAAAGTGATAAGAAAATATTGTTTTCATAAATATTAAATTATAAATTAATACGTATAAATTATTTAATTTATTTTTGATCAGATCAATAAAATAAATTTTAATTACTATTAAAATTAAACTAAGCAAATTATGAGGATATTATTAAACTAAGGCAATGAAAACTTTCAAGTTTCTCAATCAAGTTTTAAGATTTAGAATTCTAACTTCACCTACTCTAAAAATAAAAAAATAAAAAATTGAATATAGTTCATATAATATTTAATTAATATGAAAACTGTAAAATAAAATAAAACTATTCTAAATACTAAAATTACATCCTAAGATACTATGAAAACTATATTACAATAACTCTTAAATATGAAAGTTATCACATAATAAAAATGTTGATAAAGTACAAAAAAGAAATATCCATTATTTCTATTTTTTAAATTCTATTATATTTATTTAAAATTGAGATCTCAATATCAATTTTTTTAGGCTAAATTATGCTATTAGCCTCCGTACTTTACAAAAGGTATGGATTTAATCCTTGAACTTTAATTTGGTCGGTTTTAGGAATTATATTTTTCAAATTTTAAAATTTTAATTTTTACCAAATGATAAGTGTTAACTTTGTTCAGGTATGCTATTTTTAAAATATGATACGACAAATAAATTATTGTATGTGAAATGTATGCCATCTTGTTATTTCCACATTTTACTCACTAAAAATTCAGTTAATAGATTAACAAATGTTATTTGCTTCAAGATTAAAATTTTAAAATTTGAAAAGCATAGCGACTTAGAATGATCCAACTCGAGGATATGAATTAAATATATAAATGTAAGCATAATACATGACTAGTAATTGAATTTAACTAAATAGATTTAACTACTACTATTTAGGTCAGATACGATGGATGGATTCTTGGGTATAACAGGTGTGTGGGCATATGTCCAATTCTCGATTCGGAATTATGGGACATTTTGGAAGGCTTGACGATTGCTATGGATAGGGTTTTCGATAGGGTGTTAATTGTTTTTAACAGTCAAGAGGCGGTACACGCTATTCAAGGGAGTGCTACAAAGGTGTCAAATTCCACTTTGGTAGAAGAATTAATCTTTGTTTGGCTAAATTGACTCAATGGTCGATTTAGTACATTTCCAAAGATTTCAATAAAGAAGTTGATATTGGAAAATAATGTTTATTAGGGAACTTTGAGGCATATTATTTATAGGTAAAATTAGAGTTTTTAAATAATAAATTTTATTATTATATTTTAATCCATGAGACCTTTAAAACGATATATAATATACTCAAAATGGTTGAGTAATAAATGAGAAATTGAAGCTCAAAGTAAGCTACATGAAAATGATTGTTGAGGAAAAATGATGCTTAAAACCTCATATCTCACATTGTTAAAAATATGGTATATGGAAAGTGTTTATAAGCTAAAGGCAACATGTTGATTAGTAAATTACTAAATCAAAGCTCTCCTTTAGGGGGTGTCAATCAAACTAAAATGGGTTAGGGGTGCACTTGCACGACATGTGCTATGTGAAATGTCTGGATTGATCAAGTCTTACTAGGCTTATTGAAAATTTTAGCCCATTTAAATATTTTTCTCTTCAACAGAACTACCTTTTGCTGTTCCAAATGCAGTTACATAGCTTTATTTGTTTTAATTTTTTTTTTGTAACCCATCATGTTAGTAACCTACAAAATATTATTTTTGTAACTCTCCTCATTATGTTTATTTTAAATTTCATGTAACCGTTTCATGAATTTTCACTATAAATAGTCATTTCTTCTTTTCATTTTTACAAATAAAGTGAAGAACAATCACTTTTGCTCTCTCAAATTTTTTTCATATTTTCTCTCAAAATTCCAGTTCTGTTTTTGGTGATAGAGGAGGCTTGATTAGCATTCACCTGTTACAAAAGTTGTGTTGTTTTTGGTAACTGATCGCTGTTGTATCTTGGGAGATAGACGTTAAAAAGTTCTTTAGCATCGAGGAGAGGACGAATTTTTTTAAGGAGACTGCTTATACAAGCCTCAACGGATTTCTATTTACAATCCATTTACAAATACTACGTAAAATATATTTTTTATTTATTTTTAAAATTATTATTAATTTCAAATTATATTTTTTATATTCTACCTTCTGTCTAACAGTTGATAGTCTAGTTAAAATGGTTGTTGATAACAAGGGTAATACTCAATTTTTTGAAATACCTCCATTGGGCTTGGATGTATCTATAATTAATTTTTTATAATGAAATTTCATTCACCAATAAAAAATTTAAAATTCAAAAAATATAAAAACTAAAATTAATCAATTCAAAAAAATAGACTAAATTTGATAAGATCAAAATCCACAGAATAAATCCACAACTTTCGAAAAAATACATAAAAATTAATACTAAAATTTAACTTTTTTTAACATCAAAATTTATTTTTACATCACAATTTGGATTGGAGAAATTGAGCAGAGGGGAGAGGGAGGCAATATTAAAGATAATCCATTAATTGTCAGTTGTCGTTTCATTCATAATACCATCCCAAAATTGTATGCTACAACTAATAGTTGGGAACCAGAATTTTAAGACTTTGACCTCACCTTTCTCTATATATTTTCTCAAGTCTTTTCCTTCTTTAAATTTTAATACTTTAATTTCGTAAATTGATTTAATGATCAAGGATGTTTATTATTACATGTGTGATTTATATTCGAATTAAATCAATTATATTGATTTTAAGATTTTATCATTTTCTTATAATTTAAAAAAAAATAGGTTAAGATCTAATTTCCAGTTAAGAAATAAAACCTCCTTAATCTTATTTTTCTTACTCATAATATTTACTATTTGATTCAACATGCATGCATTTGCTTCCTTATAATGGTATACCAAGAAGTTTTAGAACGAAGAAAATATAAGCATTCAGTTCATAGTCAACTGTAATTTCTTCTCCAATTTTTTAAAAAAGTGAAGTGATAATAGTGTTGATTATTCTCTTTTAACAGTACTCTATTTAAAGCTAGACCAGTCCAGGATAGCAACTTCGGAAGTAGGGATTAAATAGTAAGTCAAAGGTTGGAACTTGGTGACTTTTCGAGGGTAATTAACTTCACTCTATCTGCAACATTGGTTCCAGAAAGTTAAAACGCCAATGGTTAATGGTTTTATGAGAATCTGATCATCTTCATTCAAAACCCATTTTGTTAATCAGATATACCCTCTGAATTATACAATTAATGCAGAAAACCCCGCAAGAATTTTGACTTTGCAAGCTCTAAATCGGCCCCACTTGTTAATCAGATATCTTCCTCTTTATAAAATGATTTTATTTGATAAATAAAGTAGAAAAGATTGGGAAGGGGAGGTTTTCCATGTGATCCTCGTAAACAACCAACAAGGGCAAGGAGAGACGTCTGAGGGAACATCCTCACGATTCATAGACAGAGACCGTACAATTCCAGAAAACAATTGAAAACAATTGAAAACAAAAAGCCAAAGACAAACACTTGTTCTATCCAATAAAAGAAAATCTATGGAAATATACGCAACATATATTATACAATAATGTCAGCTGGAGGGAAACCGCTAAGCCAATACAGTCACAAATTGAGGCAGATTTTCATGGTTTAGGGCAGTTTGAGATATCCCATTTTCCTGCTCTCACACTTTTCCCTTCTCTCCATCTCTGTATCTCTGTCTCAGGCCAACCAATTTCACAAAAACCCAAAAAAGTAAAACAAAACTCTGTAATATATAAGCTACTGCAAAAATTATACACTGTATTCTTAATCATGTATGAACGGGACGAGAAGCTATACTTCAAAGAACAATACAAATAATAAAGAAATGTTTTATTCTTTCTCATAGAGGGAGAGTTGGGGAAAGAGGGAATTGCGGGGAAAAGGGGGATGGATTGTGACAGCCACAAGAAAAATGAGTGGGACTACCCTTGATTTCCATTTTCCATGTTCTTTGCCTCTGTCACCTGCCTTTCTTTTTCTTTTATACCAAAAGAAAAAAAAAACGACAATGGCCCTCAGCTCTGCTTCTTGTGACACCACCATTTGACACCCAACATAATATGAACAAACAATTACAAACAAAGAAAGAAAAAAACCATTGAGTAATTTTCAGTTGTATTCCATTGAACGGGACAATCAGGTATTTATACATGTTGTTTCTATTCATGGAACTAATATTCTGAGCGGGCTCCGGATATGCTGAACACGTGTACTTCTCTTTTTGTCTACTATACTTCGTGGCCCTCACCTGCGAACTCCTTGACATATGCGAACTGGAACTGCAAACAATCCTTGCAAACTTTCCTGATTAATTCCCTCTATGAGACTTGCATGCATTCTGCTGATAGGGCCCTATCAGGTCGTAAATAGACAATCCAAATTTCATCTGAATTTCGGATCAACGAACATAAATACATAACACATCTCATTTGGTTTTCTAATCGAATATCATTCAAATTACATATGCTTTGTCAGTGTTTATGTATCTTGTAATATTATTCAATGTTCAAATTTAGGTGAAAAAGATTTGAAGAACGTATCAATGACTGGTGCAAAGCTAGTCCTAGTTGCCTTGGTTGTGCCTGCCAATTGACACTGTAAGCCCCACCACCATTGCCTTGGTTGACATTTGGCACAGCCTACAGGGATAAAGGAAACCTTTTGCCTTGGTTGCCTTGGTTGATAGTGATACTATTATCATTCATAATTTCATATCTCTTTTATAAATTCATAAACTAAAAGATTATCAAACCATAGAGCGAGCAAACAATTGCTAGCTAAATTGTATATTTCAATACTTTAATAATTCATGTTTATTATACCTCCATCCACATGAGGATACGTGGCAGATAAGAAGATACTGAAATAGTAAGTAAGATATCGATAAATTAGAAGATTGCCTGTAAGCTTTCCACTTGGAACAACCATCCGGATAAACACGAGTCATCCGACATTTGGGTACTTAAGCTTTCATCGAGAATATAAAATTATTGGGACATAAAATATATGATACGAAATATGTGATACGAATATATATAGACCTAAAGTCTCATATATTTTTATAAAATGTAATAAAATAAAACATCAATTATGGGACATGAATGCATGATGGCCTAGGCTAAAATAAGGTCTAAAAAAGTGATGTTGTTGGATTTATTCCACGTGAGGCGAATAAGGCAGCTGACTTGATGGGCAACAAGTGGGTCAATGCATCATTTGACCTAATGCCGTTTGGAGAGGTTCCAGTAAATGCTTTGGTGCTTTTTGCATAAATATATGGCAGGGGCTATGACTATCTACTTTGTTTTATCTTTGTAATGATTTGATGTTTTCATTTCCATGCTATTCGATCAAATTCGAACTTAAAACGAGCATATGAAGCATTACAAATAAATTGGGAACAAATCTGGATTAAATTGAAACTATTATAAAAGTTCAAGTAAAAATGAAAACAATGGTCACAGTGTCGTGTGCCTTACACAACTGTATATATATTTGTGAGAATAACTGGCAATAAAACTCGTAACAATTATGACTTCGAATTATATATATTTCAATTTTCTCTATTGATCATATAAGAAGATTTAAGCGTGAAATTAAAGCTTTTTAGTGAAAAGTATTTTTCACAAATTCCTATATATATAGTAAAATGGAAAATAAACCGATATAAAATTAAATTAAACCCAATGAAATTTAAAATTTAAGATAAAATAGATTAAATTATACATTTAGTCACTAAATTATAAGTTGGATCCTTAGCTCTCGTTCTAAAACTATTCTCTCTTGAGTTGTTGGTGTCATCACTGCCTATGCTACTTGATCTCGACTGCAGGCTAGTTATGCTTCAGGATAAAAAAAACTCAAGTTCGCATTCTAAATAAAATGCTCTTTATGCTTTGCCTTGAGATAATGACCCTATTGGCACCTATACCAATCATGCCAAGCGACTGGTTGGTTAATTTGTTGCACTTGATGCTGTCATTTCTAAGGATGATGTTATGGATTATATCTTGCATGGTTTTAGCCTAGATTACAGACCCTTTACCCACAATATTTTTTTTCTTTACCTACAATATTGAAGCAAGCTTAACTTTTATTTCTTTTGATGATTTATTTGGCTTACTCCTTTACGAAGAATTACAACTAAAAAGTTTAAATGACTCTCCCTCCTCTTACCGTTACGTTTTATATTACTCTTCAAAATGTTGTTGGTGATATACGAGGCAAAGATCGTGGAAATAGATGCCCGTAGGGGTTTGACTAGGGGTTTGGATTCCTCTAAAATGAAAATTTTTTCATTTAAGTCTTTTAAAATTTTAAATTAATAAAGATAAAATTACACATTGATCTTCCTTAAAAATAATAAAATTTTGATTTAATATTTTAAAAATTATAAAATATAAATTATCAAAATAATAAAATTATATTTTTATTATTATAAAAATTATAATTTAATTTCATTCCCTAAAAAATTTCTGATTTCGCACAGTGGATGTGAGTGCTATGAATCTAATTATGATTGTAGGCATTCAACTTCCCTCGATCAGAGCCTCCCACTCCCACTTGTTACAATTGTCGAGGTCATGGGCACACCTCCGAACGATGTCCAAACCCTTAATACATAAAACTCTAAACCAACAATCACTTACACCTCATCTCCCACTCTACCAACCATGGTAAAAAAAAAATAGTTTAGTGGTAAAAAAAAACCTTACTCTGAACTCAGCCACCACATATATAACTTATCCAATAAATACAGTAAGTAAATCTTATTTCACCAATATTTTTCTATCATACAAATTTTAGAATAAACGAGGCTATTAAAACTTACCCCTAATATTTGGTGCTAATATATAACACCTTACTTATATGGTTATGTTTAAAATATTGTAATTGTTTTGGCTTGCATAATGCAAAGAATTTACACAGAACTGACTTTGTTTTTATGAGATGGAAATGACATGTTTAAGTTAATGTTTCCCAAACGAGAATTAAGATGGTTCCCATTATTTTGCTTAGGCAAATTTTTGTAAGAATTGTGGTGTTCTGCTTAACCTAAACCTAACCTCTTCCCCTTCCCCACTAAAAAGGTCGAGTCTTCTGGATCTTCACTTTTAGAATGTGATTAAAGAACAAAGAAATCATGATATCTATGTGAAATGACATCAAAGCGTGCAAATTAATGCATATATACATATACAGATTCCTTCTCCCTATAGCTATATGTTTCACCAAATCAACCCTTTTTCCCTTCTTCATAGAACTCACTGAATTTGACATGATTATAGGGTCATCATTACGGTATCTAAGTAAAGATTAAGCACCGACAATGATTTTTTATGTTTTTAAAAAATCCCAGGGCCCAGATTCGACCACATAGGCAATAACCCAGCTTTGATCACCACTTCCTATAGTTTATGCAATGAATTTTTGTGCTACAAATACAATCACCGGCCTATTTGTAGAAGGAAATTCTACAAGTTTTGGCCCCAGGAAACATGTAACCGATAATTTTGCCTTTATTAAACTTCCTTTTTAAGGAATGTTTTTCCAATTTTCTTTTATTTTTTTGAAAAATAAACCCATGTGTTGTTGATTTATATAGAGTCCAAGGAGGGAGGGGCCAAAATGCTATGGAAATGACGGACAATGACCCATTTTCTATAGTCATTAGCTTAATCATTGACTTTCTGATTAGGGTCATAATTACAATCCTCACTTATTTTGTAGAAGCATTATTAGTTGGTTCCTAAAAGGCTAATTTTGCTCTAATAACCTTTCATATTTTGATGCCACAACACCATCGAAATGACTGTTTAGTTTCAATTAGTAATTATAATTATTAGAAATTGTAATTTCTTAAATGTGTTTTATCGGCAGAGTGTAATTACATTGTAATTTTATATGTCGTGTTTGGTAATATAAATATTAATTACACGAATATATAATTTAATTTTTTTTTAAATATTATTTATTATAAAAAATAATCAATAGTACTTGAGAAAAAAAATCTGAACAAGTGACAAAAATTGAAATCAAATAATTGTACATAATATGTCAGTCCCAAAAATTAGTAGACAATACGATTACTGATAAAAATAACAATAAAAATAAACATCATATGTAATTTTATCTAATTGCTCTAGCATTTTATATTTTGTTGGGTTATTCCATCTCTACCGTCTAACAAATACTCTTTATCATCATATGTTGGTCTTTAACCAAGTTCATCATCTACATTTGATTCTACATAATTAAGATTATCACCTTATTTTTATTCCATGTAATCTTCAAGGTATAGATCAATTTAATTTCACCTACAAATGAAATTATGAAATATGCAACATGCTAGCATAATCAAATCTTTTTTTTTTTGGTACTATACAGAAATGGTGTTATTAATTCAAGAAATCTTCTTTTTAGAATACCAAATGTTCTCTCAACCACATTTTAAAGCTTTGGATACCTCAAAGTTAAGAATTCACAAACCATCTCTAATGCTTATATCTAACTTCATTCTCAATAATGATATCGTAATCTTTTTATAATCTTTCAATTTCTATTATTCCACACAAATTAGGTCAAAATAATATACTATTTATATAGCAGCTTTTATAAAAATGGTTTCGTAAAGATCCTCATATAAATGTCCATGTAAAGATAAGATAGAATTTATAATATAGCATAAATCTAATTTGTTTTTGGGTCAAAATTTGTGTGAAATATTTGGATTTGATGTGTCCAATAGCAAAACATTTTTATCTAATAATAAATATATAATTATATATTTAAAATTAAAATATATGTGCTGAAATTAAAATATGTAATATGTATATGAATTAATATTTGAATTAAAATCTAATTTGATAGCAACTAAAATAAAATTAAAAATTTTACACCAAAAAAATAAAATTAAAAATTAATTACTTTTTATGATTTTTATAGTTAGGAAAAAGTATATATTAAAAGAAAGATAATTTTATCTCATAATTATTTTTTTAATTTAGCAACTACATAAAAAAGTTACTTTCTCACCTATATTAAGAGGGATTTGGTTAAAAATACATTTAATAAAAGTATTACCAAATTGTAATGTGTTAAGAGAGCCCTGTTGTGACAAGTGATTTTTTTATCAGATTTATTACTTCTATATATCATAAAAAATAATTTTATAAATAATTTTTCGTTGTGCCAACTCTAACATATTTTATAAATAATTTTTCATCATATTTCACTCAAAGTCTAAGATTACTTTAAAAAGAGATAATATTGAGATTACCCATTATATTTTGAAATATTGACACTATTGAAAATGTATAATTATAGGATTAAGATAATCATTAATAAATCCAAACATGAGAATATTAAGATGGAATCTTATATTTCTTAAATCAAATGAACCTAAACAAATCACATTTCAATTTTCAAGAGAAAACAATTTTTAAATAAATTATCGTTTCAAGTGTAATTTGAATTTGAATAACGTTAATCATATTTATTATTCGAGATTTATCCTATTATTGTAATTCAAAAAAAACACACTTCTAAATTAGGAATATATAATTTTTCTTTTAACAACCCATCTTATAGACTAGGTTGTGAGAAGACATTATTGTGGGATCTAATCATGACCTACCGAGATGCAAGAAAGTAGTAATCCATTAGCCAAGCCAGCTTGCGACATCATTTATTCTTCACTAAATCTTTATTAAAGTTTTAATCAAGCTATACAGTCATCATTACACAAAAGATTATCAAACATTTACATTATAGAAAAGCATGTCTTTTAACAAATATTGGGACATTTCGAAGTAAATGTGTAGGTTATCCATGAATCTCTCATGTTTGTGGTTGGAACTTTTCATCACTAGCCATAGTGGTAGTGGTTTTGAAAGTGTCAATTAATCTTATACTTATTTTAATGCAAATTTTTAGATGAAATAAAATTCATAATTTTTTTCTGAATATATTGGTATAATTACATGATAGTATCTGTTCATACTTTTTTAATTCTCTGACAACACACACCTTATACACAAGTGCTCGAACCCGATTATTTTAAAATGAACATCATCTTTTTTTCTACAGAAATCACTCATTGGGTTCTAAACTTCACAATTTTAATATAAAGAAATTATAGTAAAAAATTTTGAAAATCTTTGGGCCAAGCCCCCTCTCCATTAATAGATGAAATTAAATGCTTTGGTATGAGAGGAATTAGAGATGTGGATGGTGAGTTTGGGCCTGGTTCATTACCCTACCACCAGACAATTTAGGTTCGTAATAATCTGGGCAACATTGAAGCCGCACAAAGAACATCACACTCCTTGAAACACTGATTATGAACTACGTGAATGCATAACAACATTCCATTTTGGTTCACATATCAAACTCCCCCATCTGCATTAAACACAATGCAACGAAATTCATCCTTCAATCAATACAACCATCCTTACCCTTTCATTTCAAGCTTCTCGAGTTCACAAAGTTCGGAGGGTTATTTTAAAATTATCGTATCATCTTTTCGTCACAGAGTTACTGAAAATTAACGAAATTGAATCAATATTGTAACTTTTACAATTAAATAACAAATAGTTAAATATAATTTAACCAAAAAATAATCGTGTCCAAATTCTAAACATAAACAAATGTAGCTTTAACTTTTTTTCCCCGAAAAAACGAAAGAATTTACTGCATGACAATCTCAAAAAAAAAAAGAAGTTTAAACAACATACATTCAATGACAATAAAATAGAATCTCGAATGTGATAACATGTTAAGCATTCACCTTAAAGACAATTCGCAATATTCTTTAAAAAAACAAATGGCAACAATTAAAGGAGTTTGACTATAAGCAACACGATATTTTTTTTTTTTTTTGAGAATTATAAGAGAAATGTAAAGTCCTAACAACAACGTGATTAGCGTAACTCGAACTCAAGCTACACCTAGGGTGATGAACACCCTGACCATCAAGCGAGCACAAGAGATTCAAGTAACCCGTGATTTTAAGTAATATGGCCTGACACCAATAGCATTAATAAATAATTTTATTAAGGAAAGGAAATGAAAATAAATGAATGAAAAGTTAAGAAAGGGAAATTATAAATCTTTATTTTGTTCGGATAGTTTATTTTATTTAAGCAAGGGAAAGTGAAGATAGATTTCGGTGGTATAAGAAAATGCGGTATCAGAATATCATTTTCATAAATCGAGCCTGTAAATATTAAATAAAAATATTTATAGAGTTATTACAAAAACACATTGAAGTTCAATTAAGTAATTTAGCAAAAAAAAATGATTAATTAAAGCTCAGGGATTAAATTGTAAAAATTCAATCACCATAAAATTTTAATTAAGAAAAGGTTTGGGACCTATATAGTAATTATTTAAATGGCCAAAATGGTTATTTAACCATTAATTAACATGAATTATAAATATAATTAAATTAAGTAAAATAATGTCTTAATCAACATATTGATTAAGATTAATTAAAATATAAACTAACTATATAAATTAAAGTTAGTGGAGATGAGCATCATCTTCTTGATTTAGTTTGTCATCCCACTTTTGAAAGAAAAGAAGAGAGAATTCTTCAATTGCTTCAACATTCGACCATCAAAATCCATAAGGTAATTGTTAAGTACGCCTCATATTTTAGTTAATTTTGAGAAATAATCTTCTAGTTAAACTCTGTTTATTTGTTTCAATCAAATTCTAATTAGTCTAAATTATTTGATTATTATTTGACGTACGAATTTAGCCTATAAATAAGCTCTTTTACAATCTAGAAAATACACTCATTAGAGATTAGAACTCATAACACTTTTGGAGAATTTCTATGTTTACATTCAGAGGGTTCTTTGTTTTCGGGGTTTAGTTTTTATCTTCATTTTTTGTATTATTCGTTATTATAATAAAATTGTCTTTGTCCGTGATTTTTTATCCTCTTCGAAGGATTTTCTTTACATTAAATTTGTGTGTTTAATTTCTCAATTTTTTCTGTTATTTTTATTTATTCATTGCTTAATCGAGTCGATCCCCAATAAGTGGTATCAAAGCTAGTTCAATTTTCGTAAATCATCTTGTTCAAAGATGACAACAATAAGGTTCGACATTAAGAAGTTCGATGGTGTCACAAATTTCAATATGTGACAAGTTCGGATGATGGAAATTCTAGTTTAGACCGACTTGAAAAAGGTCATTATCGGGAAAAAGCTCGAGAAACTAGATCAGTCAGAATGAAAAGAGCTTGATGAAAAGGCTTTGTCTACAATCTAGTTGTACCTTGCAAATAAGGTATTGCGAGAGGTATTGATGAAGAAAACCTCATTTGCTTTGTGAAAAAGGGTAGAAACTCTTTATGCGACTAAATCTCTAGCTAACCGTTTAATGTTGAAATAGCGTATATTTATGTTCTGCATGAACAAAGGTGAGCTTCTTAGATATTACATCAATCAATTCATTACTCTTTTAAATTATTTAAAATTGAGATTCAGATTAACGATGAAGATCAAGCTATGCTATTATTGTGCTCTTTACCCCTTTATACAAGTCTTTCAAGGAGACTCTGATTTATGACAAAGACAAACTCTTATTCGAGGATGTGAATGGTCATTTGTTGAGTAAAGATAAACTCAACAATGAGTTTGGTTCGGATAGCAAGGCAGATAGGTAAACTTCCGTTTTGGTAGCATGAAAGAAACAAGACAAAATGTGTTGCGATTATAAGAAGTTAGGTCATGTCAAAGAAGATTGTTATAAATTGTGAAATAAAAGGACTGTTGAGAGCAACGAAGATGTAGCTAGTGCTAATTTGGCCGAAAAAAGAGGTGATGATTTCTTGTTAGTATCTATGAGCGAAAGCTTCGAGCTTACATCTGAGTGGATCCTAGATTCGAGATGTTCTTTTCACATGTGTCCCAACAGAGAATAGTTCTCCACATACAGTTCAATTGAATATGGAGTTGTGCGTATGGAAAACGATTCATCCATGATTAAGCCACTCTCATATGTCAAGTATGTACTTTATTTACGAAAGAATCTCATCTCTTTAAGTAATTTAGACTCGAAAGGTTACAAAATCAACACTGAATCAAGTGACATTAAGGTGTCTCGTGGGGCTCTCATTTTTTTAAAAGGTAAAAGGACAAGTAGTCTTTATAATTTGGAAGGTTCTACAGTGACTGGTGAAATCGGACGTCCCTCATTTGTTCAGAGTCGAAGTCAACTCGTTTGGAGCAGAAGCAACTTGGTCATAGGAGGGGAAAAGGTATGATCGTTTCATGGAAGAGAGGTTCTCTTTTGGATTTCATTTTTGGTTTCAGGTTTTGAAAAGTTAGGGCACTATGTTTGTGAAAATCAGACCCGGGTTAGTTTTGATTTGGCAATGCACAAGTCGAAGGCTAGAACTCTTCCAACTTCTAAGAAAAGATTTGACTCAATTAATTCCCTGTATAGTTCAAGATAGGCCCGTGACAAGTTTTGGCAAAGATTGCGTTATGGAAATACAATTCAAGGTGAAAATTTGTTGAGTATGCCTCATATTTTAGTCAAATTTGAGAAATAATATTATAGTTAAACTCTGTTTATTTGTTTCAATCAAACTCTGGTTAGTCTAGATTATTTTATTATTATTTGACTTACGAATTTAGCATATAAATAGGCTATTTTACAACATTAGAAAATATACCCATTAGAGATTAGAACTCATAACACTTTTGGAGAATTTTGTGTTTACATTAAGAGGGTTCTTTGTTTTCTGGTTTTCAAGGTTTAGTTTTTATCTTCATATTTTGTATTCTTCGTTCTTTTGCTATTATAGTAAAATTATCTTTGCCCATAGTTTTTTATCCTTTTCGGAGGGGGTTTTTCACGTTAAATTTGTGTGCTTAATTTTTTAATTTTTTCAGCTATTTTTACTTGTTCGTTGCTTAATCGGGTTGATCTCCAACAATAACTAAACTAAAAATATGAAATTTGTATAGATTTATGGTCATGGGAGTTTGATTTAGCTAGCATATGTATCAATTTGTTCAATTGTTGAAATTTTAGCAATATGTCATTGTTAAAAAATTAATGAATTAGGCTTGAAATTGATAGATATTAACTTAGATTATGAAAAGGACTTACATTCTTGCCCGGCGAAGCCCTAGTGTTCGAGTATTGTTTATAGAAGTAAGACATAAAGTAAGTTTTGAGTAAGGTATTAGATTTGGCTAATTGTTTGATCTATGGATGCACCTCCGGACGAAGTCTGTGTTAGGCGAGCCTTGTGGACTGGCGGACTCTCCTATAATCTATGCACCATCCCAATTGTTAGAAGAAAATGTTAAATCCTTAGTGCTAATGTAACACCCCAAATTCGACTTAAACGTTACAGCCGGATTATGAGGGTTACATCTTACGAGAATAGGATAAAAATAATTATTTGGTTAGACTAACAAAAGTTAAGAAAATAATTGTTATAATGGTTTTTTTCCAGTTATATCCTTCTTATAAATATTTTATGTAAAAGATTAATAGGATAAAAATGATATTTCAGACCATAAAAGAAACTTTCCTTTCTTTTCTTTAGTTTTTCCTCCAAATTAGGGTAAATAAAAAATAAGTAATTCAAAGAAAAGTATAGGATATTTAACTTCCTTTACTTTCCCTCGCTTAAAAGAAATTTCTAAATTGAATCGCTGTAGTATGTTACCAAAAATATTCTATGTATAGTACTTTAGTCTCTACCTCGTAAATTGAAAATAATCTTTTTGTTAAAAATTTTATCCTTACTATTAAGTGATGATGTGATTAATGGAGTAATTAGACAGTGACACATGTACCTCATTTTGACATAGCAATATATAAAAAATAAAAATTCAAAAAATGAATAATTTTTCTATAATTTTTTAAAAATTACATCCAAGATGAACTTGGACAAATGATTACCTAGACAACCATTTGTCCAAGTTCACCATGCACATGATTTTTCAAAACATTATAAAAAAATAGAAAATATAGAAAATTATTAAGAATTATAAGAAAATATTAAAATTTGATAGAGTGGGTGATTCTTTGGCATTTTATTATGGCTTCGATAGATAGAAACAAAATTTCCCTGTTAGATGAAGAGATGATGCAGTTATCTGTCAAAAGTTCTATGATGGTTTTTACTGGTAAGCCTACACTCTTATGTTCAGTTTGGTCAAAGAGATTTTATAACCCTGTTAGTCTTCGAGCTCAGATGAAAAGTTTACGAAAGACTAGGAAAAATTTTGAATTTAAAGAAGTAGGGAAAAATCTCTTTATGATTATTTTTTATCATAAAGAGGATTTGGAATTAATAATGGATGGACGGCCCTGGCTCTTTAGAAGATAGCTTATAGTCTTTGAGCGATTACATTTATCAATGGAAAGAAGTAAGCTGCAGTTGGTAATGTTACCGTTTTGGGTGAAAATAGGCCTTTGTCCACCAGATTTTGATAAAAAAAGATCTAATGCATGCCATAGGATCATCGTTTGGTGGGATCCTACGAGCAGAAGAAAAAGATGAATTTTGCAGGATTAGGATTAATCTTAATGAGCTTAAACCTTTGAGAAGGGGGTGTTTATTAAGGGTGAATCAAAGAATAGTATTTGGTTACCTTTTAAATACAAATGCTTGCCAAGGATCTATTGTGGTTGTGGAAGAATGAGACATGGGTTGAAGGATTGTGAAGAGGTCCTAAAAAGCATTAAAAATCTCTCAGAGGATGAATTACCGTATTCAGTGGCGCTCAAGGCTGAATCGATGAACTTAGGAAAGCTTAATCTAAAATTGGGTAAAAAAGTTAAAAAACTGGGATGCAAAAATTCTATTTAGGAGATGTGAAGGAAAGTTTCATAAATCAGATCGGGGGTGGAGATAAAGATTTCCCGGTAAGTCTTTCCAATCAATACGAGGTTGATAGTGCTTCAACGATGAAAGGAAATGTTGGGGATCTTCCAATTGCGTCCAACATTGAGGTTGAGGAAGTAGTGTTTCACTCTAACTCTACTCCATTGAATTCTGGAAAGAGTTGTAGAAGAGGTGGGTTTACTGATTCCAAAGCAAGTTGCCCTCCAAAAGAAGGTAAGTTGGTTAATGACTCTTCCATAATTAACAGAGAGCAAGATAAAAGAGAATTATTGTTTAAAGGGGATTCTAATTCGGGAGCCATATGGAAGGAATTTTCAGAGACACATTTAGTGGAAAGTGACATGTTGGATAAGGAGGTTTTTGATGTGACACATGTCGGTATGGATCATGATGGGGTTCAAGGTACAAGTGGACCCAACAATCTTTTATTTAACATACAGGATAATTTATTATATAATTTTGGTAATGGGTCTTTTTTCAAGGGGCCAGACGATGGAAAAGGTTGGCACGTGTTGCCCAATGTAATATGAGTGATGTGACAACCGTATTAATAAAAAGGAAAAAAGATGAATTTGACCTAGATTCTATTGAAAATGGTGTTATGGAGAACCCATTGAAGAAAAAGGCTACAAGATCTGATTCTCTGTATTGTCCCATTTGTTACGAAAAAACTCCTACTGATGCCTTGAAATAGGCCACAATTCCACTTCTTTTAGGATTGGCGGTAGTCCAAAGGACAATCGACCGGGTACAATGAAAATTATAAGTTGGAATGTTTGTGGATTAGGGGGTCCACGAGCAGTACGTCAACTTCGGCATTTGCTGAGGTTACATAAACCACAGTTAGTCTTCCTCATGGAGACTAAGGTAGATAGTGATAAAATGGAGCGAATCAAACATAGATTGGTTTTCCAAATGGAATTGATATAGGGGCTAATTGAAGTAAAGGAGGATTATCTTTAGCTTAGAGGGACAATACTCATGTTACTCTTTCAATGTTTTCCCAGTATTTTATTGACGTCATGGTAAAGGATGTTGAGATGTTAGTTGAATTACGCTTTACAGGATTTTATGGCTTCCCATATGTTAACTCAAGGAACAAATCATGGGATAAGCTTTGAAATTTGGGGCATAATAATATGGTCCCTTGGTGCGTTTGTGGGGACTTTAATGAAATCTTATATGCTTTTGAGAAAAAAAGAGGACTTCTCCGTAATGAACAAAGAATGGAGATCTTTAGAAATGTTCTTCATGATTGTGGACTGATTGATTTGGGGTTTGTTAGTTCTCAATTCACTTGGGAACGTGGGAATTTGCCAGAGAATAATATTAGAGAGCAATTAGATCGAGGAGTTGCAAATAAACAATGGCTGTCACTCTTTTCATTGGCTACAATTCGACATTTGACCTTCTCCACTTCAAGTCATTGTTCTTTGCTTTTGAAGGTACAAAGAATATATGTTGAGAACAGCCCTTGTCTTTTTAAATTTGAAGCATGGTGGGTCCTTAAGGAAAATTTTGAGTTGAAAGTTAAGAGGATTTGGAATTCGGTTGATGGAGATATATTCCACAAGATTGGGGCGTTACGAGATGGTTTATCTCATTGGAATAAATTGATAAGTGGCAAAAGGAGAGGGTTGAAGGACATGCTGTTGAAAAAGCTTGAATCACTTATGGTTGTTGACCGCGATGAAGAATCCCTCAATGAAATAATTGACACCAAAATCCATTTAAAATAGGAAATTGAGAAAGAAGAAGTTTTTTGGGAACAGAGGGCCCGAGTTAATTAGCTCCAAGCAGGTGATAAGAATACAAAATTCTTCCACCAGCAAGCATCCCAAAGGAATAAAAAGAATCTGATTACAGTCCTAGAGTTTACAGATGGACGTCTTACATCAGATCTTAAAGAGATGGCAAATATAGCCAAATAATTTTTTTTCGGGGCTTTTCACGTCAAAGTTAAGGGATTTCAATTTTTCCCACATTCTTTCTAGGGTTGATAGATGTATCTCAGTCAAAGACAAACAATTTTTGCTGCAAAAATATACTGAAGATGAGGTGTTGATTGCTCTAAACAGCATGGGACCTTTGAAAGCTCCGGGTATGGATAGGCTTCCAGCTTTGTTTTTTCAAAGATATTGGCATATCGTAGGAAAAGAGATTAGTGAATTTATTTTGGGGATTTTGAATGGGAATAATGGTCTTGATCCAATTAATGTGATTAATATTGTCCTTATTCCCAAAGTTCCTCATCCTACAAAAATGGCTTTCTTTAGGTCTATTAGCTTATGTAATGTTGTATATAAAATTATTGCAAAAACGATAGCCAATAGATTTCAAAAGGTGCTTCATGGGTGTATTGACAATTCTCAAAGTGCTTTTGTCCCGGGCAAATTGATCACTGATAATGTATTACTTGCGTATGAATTGTTACATCCTTTTAGGTAGAAGCGTAATGGTAAAGAAGGGGTAATGACTCTTAAGTTAGACATGAGTAAAGCTTATGATAGAGTGGAGTGACAGTTCTTAGTAGAGATGATGAGAAAAATAAGCTTTGCTCCACAATGGATAGAGTTGATCTTTAAATGTTTTTCAACCATCTCTTACTCAGTTAGTATTAATGGAAATGTAGGAGAAGTTTTTCATCCTACTAAGGGTTGACAAGGTGACCCGCTTAGTCTCTACCTCTTTTTAATTTGCAGTGAGGGGTTATTTTCTTTAATGAGATTAGTTGTTATTGAAGGAAAGCTTTCTGGTGCTAGAGTTAGTAGGAATGGACCCTTTATTTCACACTTGTTATTCACAGATGATTGTATTCTCTTTGGGAAAGCCTCTCATGAGGGGTTGTGGTCTTAAAAGACATCTTGAAAGAGTACGAGGATGGATCGGGACAATGTATTAATTTTGAGAAGTTCTCGGTATTTTTTAGTACAAATGTGGAAGAACATGTGAGAGTGATGATTGTGGATGAATTGGATGTGCGGTACATGAATAATCTAGAAAGATATTTGGGTTTACCAAATATGGTAGGGTGACGTAAAAATGAGTCCTTCTAGAGTCTTAAAGACTGTATTAAGCGAAAGATTGATAGTTAGGGAACAAAATTTTTATCACAAGGTGGCAAAGAAATATTTATTAAATCAGTATTGCAGACCATTCCCACTTATTCTATGGCCTGTTTCTTACTCCCTAAGACGTTATGTGTAAATGAATAGTATTATAGCCAGATTTTAGTGGCAGAAGGGATATGGAAAAAAGGGAATGCATTGGTGTAATTAGGAAAAAATGTGTGCTTCTAAAGAGGAAGGAGGGTTAGGTTTTCGTGACTTGGTAAAATTTAACACAGCGCTACTAGCGAAACAGGGGTGGCGTTTGATCACAAATCTAGATTCATTACTAGCGCGAGTTTTAAAAGCTAAGTATTATCATCATACTGATTTTTTAAATTCTTTTTTAAAAATTGGTGCTTCCTACTCTTTTAAAAATATATGGGTGGCAAAACCAGTGTTACAAGAAGGATTAACTTGGCGGGTTGGATCAGGTTCTCATATTTCAATTTATAATGATTTTTGGCTTAATGGCTTTGATAATTATAGATTAACTAACGAGCATGCCAATTCTAATCTAGTATTTGTAAGCGATTTAATTGATAGTAACAATAGAGAATGGAGAAAATAATTGGTTATGAGTACCTTTAGTTTGACGGATGCTAAGAGGATTTTGCGTGTCCCGTTGGCAAGGGAGGCCCATGATGATGAAGTAGCATGGAAAGGGGAACCATCGGGTTTCTTTTTTGTCAAAAGCGCCTACAAACTATTACAAAACCATAGTCCTAGTTTAAGTGGGTTACAGTCATCCTCTACAAACTATTACAAAAAATTATGGAGCTTATACATCCCGGGAAAAATTAAAGTACTGATATGGCGCATAACTAAAAACTATATCCCTACTAGATCTAATATGTTCAGGAGACATCTGACTGTCGATGCTATGTGTTCGATTTGTGGTAATGAGACTGAGGATCTGGTTCATGTTTTCTGCTTTTGCAATGTTACAAATGAAGTATAGATGTTAGCAGGCTTACACTGGATATTACAATTTCAGATCAATGATTTTCACGAGTGGCTTATCTAGGTTTTCAACACGCTTTCTCTATATCAGGTACGGTTTTTCTGCTGCCTCTTATGGACCTTATGAAGTGAGAGAAACAAAAGGGTCAATGAGCATATCTATAGATCGGCAGAAGAAATGGTTACCTTTACACTCCAGTATATAAAAGAAATTGATAGTTGTTTGAAACGAAAACCTACCAGTACGAAGGCAAATATTTGTTGGAGGCGCCCCTAGTTGATGTGATCAAAATAAATTTTGACTCAGCTTTCAATTCAAGGACTTACAGATCAGCCTCAAGAATTGTAGCCAGAAATAGCTCGGGTTGAGTCCTAGCATCTAAAGCGACCATTCATGAATATGTTGGATTTGCCTTTGCGACTGAAGCCTTGGTGTGTTATGATGCAGGATTATTGGGAGCTGATTTGAACTGTTCAAGAGTCATTTTAGAACGTGATGCACTTTTGATCATAAAAAAAAGCAAAGCTAAAGAAGAAGATAAATTTGAGATCTCGGCCTACATAAAAGATATCAAACAGATTACTTCTTATTTCCCTTGGGCTTCTTTTCAACATGTTTTTAGAAATGCAAATAAAGTTGCTGATTGTATAGCATCTGAAAGCTTAAGAAGAAAAGAAGGTTTTTACCTTGGAAATAGAGCTCCCCGGTCAGCAAGAAAACCCACGGAGGATGACTGGTTACAAGAACCAGATTAGAGAAGCACTATACGTTTTATCGATGTCGACCTTTTATCCTTGTCTTCGAAAACCAAAAGATGAAGAGGTTTCTCATGAGGAGTTGTAGATCTGAAAATGGGGAGAAAGGTTTCTTGAAAAACAAATTAGAGTATGGGAAGAAGTACCGTCAAGATTGATTGAAGATATGGGATAGGACGGGCTAGTTTCTTTCCCAAGGCTTTGGGCTGCTAAATATTTTAATTGTTTTTATTTTTATTTTTCTTTTCTTTATGGTAAAGCCGTTTCGGCGGTAGGTATTCATGATCTTAGGTTTTTTAGCTATCTTGTTTGCTTTTTAGGGGCAAGACTTTTTTATGTTTGAGTTTTATTTAATTAAAAAAAGCCCAGAAGCTCAGTTTCAAAAAAAATTAAGTTTTTAATAATTTTTTTTAAAACGTAACAAATTAACCTAACAACCGAATTAAACAAAGCAAACTTAAGGCAAGGTACATTGTATCATACAATGAGCAGCCACTCGTGCCAAACGGCCAGCATGTCGTTAACAGGGGTCCGGTGCAACATGGTTCTAAAAATTCATACCCTGCAATAGATGAAAAATATTTTGTGCAATAGGTTTAAGCTTCTAATGAACATGTACTTTTTGTAGAAGAATATTACCAGGGACGTAGTTAGAAGATTTTTTTTACGGGTCAAAATTAAATTATAATTTTTGAATAGTTTATATCTTTATAATTTTTAAAGGATTAAATCAAATTTTTATCATTTTTAAAAAGGGTAGGATTAAATCAAATTTTTATCATTTTTAAAAAGGGTTAAAGTGTTATTTTAATTTTATTAATTTAAAATTTTAAAATTTCTAAAGAAAACCTAAATGGAGTTGATTTCTCAAACAAAAGAAACTTCTAATGACACCATAGATCTCCAAGTTTCTCTCGAATTAATCCATGATCCCATGTCTTGGTATAAGGTCTAATGTACCAACTAAGAGGTGTACTCAAGGGGTGAATCTAGAGGTTGAGGGGTTCCGACCTCTTTAAAAATAGAAAATTTTCTATTTAAATCTTTATTTTTTAAAATTTTAAATTAATAAAGATAAAATTACATTTTAATCCCTTAAAAATGAAAAAATTTCTATTTAATTTTTTAAAAATTATATTTTTATTATAATAAAAATTACAATTTAATTTCTACCCCTAACAAATTTTTTTAGCTTCACCCGTAGGTGTACTATACTGTTACGTTGCGCCACCATTGTATACATGAAGGTCAAGGTGTAAATGAACAGAACATTCGATAAGCTGTTTGTGAACCGTTCGTATAACGTTTGTTTATGTTCGTTTATTAAACTAAATAAACAAGTATGAACAAAAATTTTATGTTCGTTTAATAAACGAACGAACATGAACAGAGATGTGTTTGATTTATTTATGTTCACAAACAAGCTCGTTTAAAAGCTCGTTTATGACTCGTTTGTTTATTAATAATATTTTCTTATAAAAATATTAAAATAATATATGTGTGTATGTATTTATTGTTTGTTTGTTTATTTTTCATTAACATTGTTCGTGAACATGTTCAATTATATGTTCATGAACATGGTCATTTAATATTCGTGAACATATTCAATTAAGTTAAATGAACATGTTCGTGAACATTAAACAAACGAATATGAACACACATAATTTTAAATAAACGAACTTGAACAAAACATTTGAAATTCTTAACGAATACAAATCAAACATTAACAAGTTCAAAAATAAACAAACGAACACGAACAGAAATTTATTCGTTCAAATTCGATTCATTTACAACCCTACATAAAGGGAGATATCCACTATTCAAACTGTGTTCCTCGTATATCTATACCTTTCTTACAAATTTCTCTACTTTCTTAATAATTAATATGCTTAAAAAATTCAAATATGCACATATGTATCTTTTTCTTAATTGAGTTGATATTTTTATTTAATCAAGTTGATAAGTTTTATTTTATTATTTTTTTATAATGTCTTATGATTTAAATATATATATATATATATAATATTAATTTTTTTATTATTAGTTTTTAAAATTTTGATAATTTTTTTTATAATTTTTATAATTATTAAATAATTTTCTATAATATTGTATAAGTTCTATAATTATTTAACAATTATTTAAGAAATTACTACAAAATGAACCTAGAAAAATAATTGTTCTCAATCAAGCCTAGACAACCATGTGTCCCAGTTCAGTCCAGACAGTGTTTTTCATATTTTATTAATTTCTTATATTTTTTAATAATTATTAAAAAATTATTATATATATATAATATTTGCTTATATGGTAAAATGCATCAGTGTGAGATACATATGACATACCATATGTAGTTATCTAGTTGCTCTGATATGTCATCACTTAATAATATAAATTGATAAAATTTTTAACAGAAATATCAATTATGCTCTTTGACCTAATGTAAGAGACTAATTTATCAATTTTTTTAATAAAGAAGATAAAATACAATCCAATAGTATAAGATTTCCATGCCCATTCAACAATGCACTTGCATGCCCAAAAATAAAAATGCTAAAACACCTGTGGATATAACCATGCGTTTGGAAGAACTCTAAAATTTAAAATTAAAGTATTTTAAAATATATTTTTAATATATTGAAGTGATTATATAGTAATATCTGTTCGTGATTTTTTTAACTATTTGACAACACACACACCTTACACACACAAGTGCTCGAACACTGAACTCCTAGTATTTATACATTTTGTTTGGAAGAAATTTTTTATATATAAATAACATTGTAGAGGGAAGGTTAATTTTGCTGGGAAAAATATATGAAATTATTTGGTAAGCTTTTTTTTCTATTATTATTTTATAGTTGTTGGTAAACTTTTGAAATCCTTCATGATTTTTAATTAAACTAAGTAAAATTGATCCTAGAATTTTTAAAATATTGATACTAATCCCTGGTGCAAAAAGGGGAAACAAATGGGAGAAGGAATACAAAAGGTTTCACAGAAACAATGATTATGATTTTTAGTTCATGAATTTTAGCAAGTAAAGTTTACAACCAACATGAATTAGAATAGAGAACAACTCTACAATTTACCTAATGTTGATTTCCATAGAATTATATTGAATAGCTTCCCAAAGAGCATTTAAATCATCAAACGGTTCCGGGCAGCAGAGTAAATATAAATGCTTTTTTATGACAAAACATCGTGCAACCAAAGTGAAATGCTTATATCAGATAGAAAAGGGTATTCAGACGGATTGTAAACTATTGAGTTGCAAAACTTCCTGTAGGCATTGAACAGCACCCTCGTAATTTAAGAATCCCATGAACCAAAATTCATGGGCATCAACAGAGGTAACTTGGATGTACTTTTCAGAAGCATTCACTTTGCTTGTTGATGGATGAATTGCTTTTAGTTGATGTAATGGGATTATTACCTGTTTTATCAAACAGAAGAACGTCAAGATTTGTAACTCGAAACCAATGTTTAAAATATCTTAGCGGTGGTCAAACCGGTGAAACCACTAATTACTGGATTCATAACAATTCTTAATTCAATCGGTTCAACCTACCCGTCCAGTCCCATCATGGAGCAGAGTGCTAAAATGATCTCACTCTAACCAATGTTTTGTAAATGCAAGCATGTAAGGATTGAAAAAAAATACCTTATAATAGCTCCATTCAATCAGGGTACCATTTTTATATGAAAGAGGACTGTCACTGCAATATGCAAGCTTTTCTGTAGATACATATAGAACTCCCATGACAGGACCAGCTGATGTAGATAAGTAACATGCAAAAGAATCCTGAAGTTTCTCTTCATGAACTGTTTCAAAAGTTTGTCTAAAAATCTTCTCATAGCCACCTTCTGCTAAAACCTTTGTTCCCTGAGCAATTCTTCCCATGGCAGCCTCAGCAAAACTTGGGCTTGTTTTTACTGATTCAAGAAATGAGGGAAACGTTATTTAAAGGGAGGATTGGGTTTATGCAGTATAAGTTAGGGTGTAAATGAACAGAAATTCGATGAATTGTTCATAAACCGTTTATATAACGTTCGTTTATATTCTCAAATAAACTCATTTATTGGTTAGTTTACTGTATAAAAAATCAGAAATCAGAAATAGTATATGACTCTAATTAATATCTCTCATTTCTTAAAGCATGACTTGTAAAATAATAAATAACATACAGTGTTGCCACGTGTTTCCGGCAAGATCCTCGGCTTTCTTCGTCGCTTCTCCCACCATCCTCTTCCATCTCCAAAAGGCATCCCTCACTATATCCATCTTCTCTGTTTACAATTTTAAGAATAAATAATTACAAATAGTTATAAATTTAAAACAAAAGATGGTGCTAGAAATAAATGCATAAAGACTTGCCTTTGAAAGAAGCCGAAGAAAAATCCATAGCGGGAGCCTGAGCATGGTTAGGATTGTATCTGTTAGGAACGGACATGTTAGCGTCGCGATCCGCAGCAGGCGATCCACTATCCAATTGATGAACCGAGTTCCTCAATCCCGATTGTGCCTGGTTCGGTGATTTCTCGCTTTGAATCTGACTCGCTTTCTCTTTCTCTTTCTCTTTCTCTTCCTTTTTCTCTGGCTCTGTTGTTGGCACAATAACAAAGCCATCCGCGTCCATTTCGGGATCCGAGTTTTTCGAGTCCGCATTGGCATTCGATTCTTGAGCCATAGATTGCGTTGAGCTGGACTTTGGCTCGGTTTCCTTCTTCATTTTTTCCATTTTTTTAGAACGTTCGGAGGAAAAAAAACAGTTGCGCGTGAAGCGGCGCGGGAAGGATTTTGACTGTTGCTTTTTCTTTCTTTTGTTATTATTTAGGATTTGGTTTGAATTAATCTCATTTGAAAATTATTTTTTTATTAATTTTTAAGAAAATTGCTTTTTATTTACTTCCGTTTTTGAAGAAAATATTTGGGAGTCCGGGAAGATGAGTTTGGCGGGAAGTACGGTCCTGTGATGGTAGCGGAACCGTCCAATCTGATTCTTATCCTTCTTTATAACTTTTCCTTTTTCTGTTCTTTACTTTTTACGACATAAGATTTATGGAGGGAATAAATTTTAAAGTTATAAATAATATTTGTTATAATTATAATCAATTATTATAATCTACAATCAAATTAATGTTAAAATATATTGTGGCTAAATTTATATTAGGCTTAATTTATAACTTACCCCAAAATGTATAAATTTATGGTCACCAAAAAAATAAGAACTTGATTTGGTTTTCTACCTATTAAAGACCAACTGAAAGCTCAAAAGGCAAGCTTATTCATCTCCTATCCATTTAAGTTGGTCTCAAGCAATCTTAAAAGCTTGATGTTGAAAATTACGTGAATGAATAAGAGAATCAAACAAGATTTTGTATGAAAGAACCCAACAAGTGCTCCAGTGAAAAAGATGATGATGTTCATTTTAAGAAATCTGCGTTCGAGCATTTGTGTGTGTATTGTCAAAAGGTTAAGAAAATATGAACAGATATTATCATATAATCACACTAAAATTAAAAAAAGATATTATAAGAAAAGATAGACTTTCCTTCAGATTTACTACAAAAACTCCTCTGCAATAACTTCGTTACAATTTTGTCATTGTAAGTAAAACAAAATCCACTTGAGATTTACCATTTTAACTCTCAAACGATTTAAAATATCGAGGTTTTTGTAAAGCTATTTTACTTAAATAACTTGAAAAAAATTAATTATTTTTAAAAATGACTCAAATTAAAAAATAATCATTCAAATGAATTTAAATAAACAGTAAAATTGAATTATGGACATCGAATAATTGGTACCTACTTAAAATTTGACAAAGTCATTGTTTGATGATTGTGTCAGAAATTAAAAACATAATTTTTTGAGTTATGAACATCAAATAATTGACACACATGTATTTTTTTTACAAATCATGTTTAACTAGTACTCATTTTATACCAATATTTTTAAAAAAAAATTGTTATGGACACCAAATGGTTGATATCACTTTTAGAGAATAAAAAATATTTTTTTTTTGGATTTTAACCACTGTATGGCTGACATCACTTTATATGTAAAAAAAAATCATCTTTCTTTCTTTCTCATTGGTTGCTTCTTTCTTTTTCTGTTAGTATATTTATTTATTTCTTTTATTTTTCTTTCCTTCCATTTAGTGCTTCTTATTTTTCTTTTGATATTTTAGAGATAGTGTCAATACCATGTGGCAAGGAATGGTAGGGAGAAGCATGAAAACTATACAAAACGAAAGTTTATAATGGGGTATAATGAAATCGAAAACGTTTACATGGAGAAGACTCAGAGAGAGGATGGCGATTCTCAAGTAAGCTCAGATGAAGAAACCATGTCCGGGACTTTCAGCTTAGTAAGATCAGAGGTCGGTAGGAAGGTCAGTGAATTCATAGGCAATTTCAGAGAGCAAATTAGATTTCAGAGAACGACATCAATCAATACACCGAGAGTTGTCAACATCACCAGTAACTATTTCAAGTGAAATGGCTGCAGCATACAAGTTGTAAATTTTTAGTTAACCGAAAGAAAAATAAGAAGCAGTAAATGGAAGGAAAGAAAAATAGAAGAAAAAAAAATAAACTAAAAAAAAAGAAGAAGCAACAGCCAAAAAAAAAAAAAGAGAAAGAAAAAAAAAAATTACATATAAAATAGTGTCAGCCATGCAGTGACTAACAATGATTAAAATTTTTTAATGAAATAAAAAAGTTAGTTCTAATCATACAATGGCCAAAATTCAAAAAAAAAAATATTTCCCAAAAATGATGTCTACCATCTAGTGTTCATAATTCAATTTTTTTTTAACATTGATATAAAATGAGTACCAATATCATATGATTTGTAAAAAAAATATATGGGTGTCAATCATCTTATGTTCATAACCCAAAAAATTATTTTTTAATATTTGATACAATCATCTAACAATAACTGTGTCAAATTTTAAGTGAATGTTATTCATTACTCAATTTTATTATTATTTCAATTCATTCATTTTTATAAATAATTAATTTTTTTAGGTTATTTAGATAAAATAACTCTTTCTTACCTTTTATCTTTATTTAAATTTAAACCAAACAACAGAGACTGAATTTAAGTTATTTCACATTCATAAATGTACCAGTCAAAATGGTTTGGTTGGGTTTTGGTATGAAATGACCGTTAAATCAAAGAAATAGTAGCAAAAAGAATTAAGTATAACTTTTAAATTCCTTTTCATTTTTCATTAATTTTTTTAATTTCGAAAATTTTTAATTTTATACAGTAAAACAAGTACTAGTACTTGGCATTCTCTATTTGAACTTTTTTTTTTAACTGACGGTTAAAAATTAAGCTATAAAAACATAATAAAGATATATTTTAATTATCTAATTGAGACAAAAAAATTAATTAAATACTAGCCAAAAATAAAATCATGAACCCTCTTTAGCCTTCCCTTGCAATAAATTTTAAATGCTAGGCAAATGAACCCTACACGATTGCATTATCTTAGCTGCATTCATTATTTGTAGTACGTGCCTTTTTATTAATAACAAAAATTGTTATTTAAGAATTCAATCAATGGTTCTAATAAAAAAAATGTTATTTATTCTACGGGTTTTGGATTCGAACGTGTATGTGTGTAATGTGTGTGTGCTTTGTTAAAAGGTTAAAAATATAAGAATAGATACTATCATGTATTCACACAAGTATATTTAAAAAATTATTATTTAAATATAAAATTAAAATTAAAATTTTTTTGGCCAGTAATTAAAATTAAATTTTAAATAATAATAATAATCAAAATCAAATCTTAGTTAACGCATATTGTTATTATTACACACGATTATTTTCTTAAATTAATGGTTGTATGTAAATTATTTATTTTAATCACAAACCTTGTATTCACTTATTTAAAGGAAGAAACTTGCTTCTAACCTTTTTTTTATCAAATTGAAATAATTATTTAAAAATTAAATAAACAAGAAAAAAATTCGTTCATTCAATTAAATAATTAGTATGTAAATTGAACTTAAGGCAATAAAATATAAGATTTATAGTTTTGGCAAATCGGTAAATTCCTTTTTAAACTCATCCATATAAATTATTTAAAGGAGCTCAATATTCCTAAATCACAATTTAAGTTCTCATTTTTCATACCTGTTAAAATTTAAGAAATTCATTTATTATAAGTAAAAAAATAGACCCCTATCATTTTTTATTTGTTCTAAAAAATCACCTTTTAGTAAAAAATAAAATAAACTATTTATGTATTTATAAATTTTATTTGTTGAAAATAATTATCAAAGAAAAATAAATTTATTTTTTATGTTTCAAAGTTGGATTCTATAAATAAATACGATCACAGAAAATATATTTTTAGATTGTTATTACAATATTATCAAAAAAATATAATTTAAAAAAATCAGAAATTATTAGATGAATCATTCCCACTATATAAGCAATAGTCCCATCCCATTTTATAATGTTATGTAAGATTATTTTTACATGTCATTTGATGATTGAAAAATTAAAAGAATTGTCCAAAAAATTATGTTTTCTCTCACCTTCAACCATTCTGTATCAAACTTTAAAGAATCGTCAAAATTTATTTTTTCTTCTTTTTCTTTATTAATTTATAGATCTTTAAGTATGGGAAAAAGCAAAAACTAAAAACATCATGATTAAGACCCAAAATATTAATCTTTCGTCCAAATAAAACGTTTTACTTTCCCTTCATATTCACTTATCATTGTCCTATTCCATTTCAAAATGATTCCCCTTGCTTCGATTTTTCCTTTGATATAAAAGATTGGAGAATAAAAATTCGGGATATTAGGCAAATTACGAAAATTAATGGTTCGATTTGAGGCTTAGGGTTAGAAAATAACAGGAGATTTTAGATTTAGTAATTTACATAAATTAAGAATTAGGGATTTTGAAAATTTGGGATTTGGCTTCAACATAAGTAAATACCATAATGAAATTTTGTTTCTTTCTCAATTATGATCACAAATTGAAAAAGATTTTTCATCAAATTTTCACTTTAATCAAAAAGATTGTAAGAAAACTAATGGGTGCATGGATGAATTTTTTTCTTTTCTAAAGATAGAATGGTTGAAGGAGAAAATAAAAATTTTGAATTTATTTTTAATTTCTTAATAATCAAATGACATGTAAAAATAATCTTACAAGGCATTATAAATTGGATGAGACCATTATTTATGTGATGAAAATGATCCATCTAATAATTTCTCATAAACAATATACATGATAAACCCTTGTATCATAAGGAAAAAAAAAATATTATAGTCTTCAACCACCTGATTTACCAAACAAATTATTATTTATTATCGTTAGCTCGATTAATTAACTCGATAATAACAGTAACGAAGGTTGAATCGATCTTTTAGAAGTTGTGGTGAAAGCAATTTAATTTTGCAATAAAAGACATAAGAATTTATAGTGGTTTGGTCTCAAATGCCTACTCCACTATCTTAGCTTTCCACAACTAAGGATTTTCCCAAATCCACTAGATTTGTATAACCTTTGAGGACAAGGTTTAACCTTACAATCTCTCTTAAGACTTATACCCCAAAATCTTAAAATAGAACTTTCTTAAGGTTTCTACCCAAACCTTAAGTATCAATCCTCTCTCAAAGAGAAACAAACAAGCAAACAAAGAAACAATCCTTACAAGATTAGGATGTTTGCCAATTAAGCACAAATACAAAGAAGAACACTTGAGCTAAATGAATACAATGAAAGCTCACAAGTGTTTACAAGAAAAGGTATGAAAGAATTAAGCTCTTGATTGTTTTGATTGATCTTTAGGCTTTGCACATTGCTCTTCTTGATGCTAGACCTTTGGAAGATAGTATTTATACCTTCTAAGTGAATTCCAACCGTTGTGGTTGTTAGGAAAGTAATGTAGTCGTTGCAGCCATAAAAACCAGCATTAAAAGCAGTTTGCAACTTAGTTGTTCCGGTAGAAGCATACTTGTATCGGGAGAACTATAGTTGTATCACTAGAAGAGGAGTTCTACTGGTAGAAGTCCCAGGGTAGACAACTTCACAAAATATTACAGTTGGAGTCGTTATATCGATAGATGCTTTATTGTATCGGTAGAACTCTAAGGGTTTCATTTGGTATCGGTAGAACCCATCAAAGTATATATAGAAGTGCAGGGAAGGATGAATTTTAGCTACTGACATGACTTGTTTCGGTAGAAGTCTTCAAGGTATCGGTATAAGTGGAGTTGTATCGATAGAAGTGGAGTTCTACCGGTTGAAGTCTCATAGGAGACTTTTTCACTTAGCTTTTATTAAAAAACACTCTAATTTATTATATCAAAACATATTATCCAATAAGGCTTAGTTTAACAATTAGTAAATAATAAAAAACTAAAAACTATTTTTATTTATATTTGTATTCAATTATTATTATTATTATTATTATCATTATTATTATTATTATTATTATTATTATTATGAGTCTTAAAGTCCATTAAATTATAATTTTTATTCTAATTTGTTTAACATGTTGTATTTTTAGAAAGAAATTTATTAATTCATTCAATGAATGATACCATATAATATTCATCAATAGAATATTAGGGCACGTTGATAATTGACTCTATCACAACTCAAGCACAACATAATTGGAGTGAATGTAAGCACTTAATATAATAAGAAAATTAGCTTTGAATGGTCCATAGCGACAGACATAAATCGGCAAAAAGAATCGAGCATCCACCGAACTAGAGAGGACGATGACAAAACATTCTTAAATCACTGGCAAAAGCAAGACTACATGCATAAGCAAGAGTAAAAACGTACCACAATAATAGACAAAAACTTCTAAAAGTGAAGACTTATTAAACAATGAAAAAAAGCATATAAATCTTACGACAACACTAGTCAAACCGACTCATGAAATCATTTATTATTCTAAAATACTCTCAAAACAGAAACAAATTAAGAAGCCAACGAAGAACCACCTACTTTTTAAAAGAAATTGTTGGTGGTCAATGGTGTTTCAGCGATGTTAGGCATCGTCATTTATCCATCACAACTGGTGAAAACAATAAAAATACCACAAAATATATCTGCAAACTAAGAAGAAAGAAGACACATAAAGTGAATAAGAAAAAGAAAGAAAAAAGAGTTGATAGATAGGAAAAAAAGACGGACGATAACTAGCCCGGAAGCTAGCACTGTCGCTTTGTTCAATATGTTGTTTTAAATATCTTCAATTCAATTTTTATAATTTTTATTAGAAATTATTGTTTTAATTAATACTAGAAACTTTATTATACATGTATGTGTGGAAACTACATATCTAAAATACATAAGTTAGCTTAAAAATAATATTTAATGAAAATTAGTAATAAAAATGAAATATTATGATGTTAGAATGAAAAATAATATATTATTTTGTGAGCAAAATAAAATTTAAATAAATATATAATATTCAGAATACTAAATGCATTGCAAATTTTTATCATGATATTGTTATCAATTTTAAATTAGTGTTGAGTTAATTTGTGACACTGATTCAATTAACAATATTATCAATATATATATAATTTATAGGAATGATAAAACATATACAATTACAATTAAAATATAAATATTATATTAAAATAAAACATTGGTTTAGTGATAAAATTAATGTTTTATCATTCACTTTGGTTTTTATAAATTAAAAAGATTAAAATATCTTCGAATAAAATAATTTATTAAAAAAATTAAAATACTCTCAAATAATATAACTTATTTTAATTATTAAAATGTATTTTCATAATTTTTTTAACTTATCTGAATTACTCGTCACACCAACTCAATTAAAAACTTAAATAATATAGTATAAAATTTTAAGCAATTATATAATAAAAAATATTTTAACAGTATAAATAATAAAATATGATAAAAAATAGAATTTGAGTATATAAAATTTAGAAAAAAACCTATAATTGGGATATACCGTTACGGTAAAGCATGTGATGAATTTTGACGGAACCGTTACTGTTCCCGAAGCAATTCTCTCCCATGGCGAATCCTTACAGATCAAGGTACTCAAAATCTCATCTGTTTCTTAATTTATTTCTTTACTCCTCTTTTTCTTTTTATCATTTTTTCTCATCAGTATTTTTCGCCATATAAAACATGACTTGATAAAAAATTTCAAATATAACAGCCAGGGCCTTAGCGCTAGACCCGTGGGAAATTCTGATGAAATCCAACTGAGAATCGATCCAGTTCATGCTGATTTAGACGAAGAGATTTCGGGTTTGCACAAACAAGTTACACAACTCAAACACGTAAGTGCTTTTTAAAATATATATATATATATATTGAGTATGAGGGTTTTTGGTCGATTAATAATTCTGATGCGATATGAAATCTGGGTTTTGTTTTTGAATTAATTAGGTTTTGGCTTCTAAAATCTAGAATCTTTTAGATTCTAGAAAATGGGATAGAGATGAGAAATTTATTGAAGAAGGCTATTCCTTTTTGGCTGAAAGAGTTCAACAAAATTGAACACAATGTTAAATTATTGGTTTAGAAATATATTTTCTGCATATTCAATGGATAACTTATTTGATTGTTTATATGAAGAAAACCAGAATGTTTCATTATCTTACTCGTAACTGTTGCTCGTCCTATGTTTTAGGTTGCAGCTTCTACTTAATAATGTTTGTTTGTACTCTGTTAATATCTCTTTATGTTGAATTGGACTGTAAATTCTTCATCTTTGGATCTTCCTATTTGTGCTTTCATGTAATTAGTTGCACCCAAGTGACATTTGAGCATTTTGGTGCTTTTCGAAATCCCACTAATCGTTTAAGCAATGGAATAATTGTAATGCGTTTTCTCACATGACTGAAACTACAGTTTCCTCAGGTTTTGTCTTCCATGTTTGGCATATAGATGGAACTTCTGAAGGAAAAAGAGCAGCAGGAACCAAATTCTTAATGACTTTTCTCTTTCAGTTTATTTTTGTCATTATTATTGTTTACGTGTGGGGGATAAGTTGAACTGAAGGAAGAAAAACATTTGCAGAAATAAAAGTAGCATCCTTTTGGACACCCTATTCAACTCTTAATGCATTGCAAGGAGATATGTTTAAACACATATATTTATGAAATCTAGAGCCAAAGTCAGCCAAAGTAGTTTCCCTGCAAATATGCTTTACAATAATAGTCTAATCTATACCATTCTCTAGCTTATTGATCTTGTGAGGAGTTTGCTCATCTCCTATGGCTTGTCTTTTTGTTGAAGCATCTGAGCAACGTTCATTGAATCTGTCCTAAATCTTCTATGATTACTTGACCATGGATTAAATTCATTGCTCTTATTTGCTTACTGCATTCTATCTTCGATGTCAAGTCATGCTTTTTTCGCTTCTACTTCATTTGAACCCCTGGCTCTGCTCTATTCTGCTTGACTTACTCTACTATTACTACTAGATCAAAAATAAAAGCTGGTTCTGTGAATAAGTATCTTGACTTTGTTTATCTTTTTTTTTTTTAAGTTGAGATCTCCTATCATCTTTCATTAAGGAATCTTCCTGTTTGATTGTCATCAGCACTTGTGAATTCAATGAAAACTATGGCTGCATTTGTTTGGTCTGGTGCTTTCTCAATAATGCAAAAAATATTTAAATACTATACCCACAGAGAATAAGAAAAGGGCATCGAGAAATTTTTGATTTTGGCAATGTAACGTGTGAAGTGCATTATAATTGAAACATCTACTTTTGTTCACTTTCACTGTGAATTTCCATGTAACATGCAAAATAATTGCTACTATTTGGCTTCTGGCATAAACTGCTCTTTTATTACTTATGTTTACCTGGGTAAGTTGGAAATAACTATCCTTATCTGATTATTTCTTTTCCTTTCAGTTTTCTGTTTCAAAAGAGTTTTTGTTTTGATATTTTGAACTCTTGCTGAAAATGTTGATCCACAGGTGGCTCAAGAGATTGAAACTGAAGCACGGATACAGAATGAATTTTTGTCTGATCTGGTAAATACTCGCTTGACTTGACCCCTTAACTAATTTTTTGTTTTATCGAAAAGAAAAGAAAAAATAAACAAAAAGGGAACTACAGAACAAATGATGATCCATAGTACTATCAAACTTTGAATTAAGGCATCTGGTTCCCTTACCACGAAGTTAAGAAATACCATATTTGCTATAACAACTCATTGCTTTGTTTCTTGCTTCAGCAAATGCTAATGAGCAGAGCTCAGGCAGGAGTAAAAAGTGGGATGACAAAGTTGAATCGAACTGTTGCTCAGCAGAGATCGAATCACGTTTTGCAAGTGATAATCCTCGGTCTCGCATGTTTCTCCATCGTCTACTTATGGTCAAAGCACTTCAAGAGATGATAACATTGGCTTCGAGGCTACCTTGTCATTGTGAGTGCATATATAGTATTTATCCACAACTTAATAGATTTTTAGTCCATCGGAGCATTTATTTTAGTTGCTACCGTAATGTCATTCACGGATTGAAAGGTTTATTCAATAACCATTTTTTGGGCATATGATGATTAAAGCTTGTCTACTCTAATTGCTTGCTACACGTTCAAGATTTGATTAAGTATTAAGCACTCTTGGTACTAATTTAAGGTACTATATTGTTGCTAGAGAAGCCAAGATAAGAAAACACCAAAAACAAGGTTTAATTGGGTATTGTTAGGCAGAACAAATGGTGATTATGTTTCCAAACTCTTGCAAGTTATGTCTGTATCTGCCTACCGAGAGTTAAATCCTCGGTTAAAAGGTTGTGTCTATGGGGTGTTTTGGATTTGGACCAAATCCTAAAAGGTATTATTGGACTTGAAAATTGATGAAATTATCCCTCGGCTAAATTATTTAAGAACATTGTCTAGGTGCATACTAGTGTCACGGGTCGTGGATTAAATCTCGTGACTATTGCGCATAGAACGTCCTGTAGAAGTCAACTTATTAAATGGGGTTTATTTGATCCATTTGAACTAATTCGATTGAAGAAACCTATGAAAAAGTTCATCTACTTGAAGTCTTAGTGACCCATTGAAACACTTCAGTAAAACTAGAGTTATCAGGGTAATTAATGTAAATTTTAAGGGATAAAGATGTATAAAGTTTAAATTGCTTAGGACTCTGAATTGTAGATAGGTTTTGACAAAACGTTTTTTTTTAAAAGAAAAGGTCTCGAAAATATTTTAGTCGAAGTACGGGAGTCACCACCAATCTTTTTTGTTTGGTTTGATTGGATCACCACAAAACGTTTTAAATTCGTTTTGATAATCATTTCGACCTTTGAAAACCAGAAAAAGGGGTCCGAGAGTCGGTTACGTGTGAGGAAGGATTTGCACCTGCATACGCTCAAAATTGGTACCTAATCGATTATTTTTTGGTCTTGATTGTAGAAAATTTGAAAAAATCGAGTGAAATTTAAAATACGATTCCTAAATGCTTGATTTATTTGAGGTACACGTTTAAGAAGGAAATCAAATTTCGTGAGGAAGTCTCGTTATTTCGAAAAGATTGAGGAACGAAGTCACATCCAGTGAGTTAGGATATAACATTTCGAGATTCGAAAATAACGAGCATTCCTTCGTTGACAATTTCAAACCTTAAAAAGGGTATTTGATTATTCCAGTTTGAAGAAAAAATTACGCCTAGTAAGTTAAGGTATAATTTTTCAAATCCCGAAATAAGAGAATATTGCCTTGATTTTAAAAATATTAGAAAATCGAAAAATAACTTTAATTAAAATATTTAAATAAAAATGAGCATGCAAATTAAATACGAGTTGTGCAATTAATGACAAAATTGAATAACACGAAGAAGGTGCAATTTCACGAATAATAAATACACAAAACAAATGTATAAAAATAAAAATAAACAAAATAAGCAATGCGAGAGAAAATGCAAGTCAAAATTATCGAAAAATAAAATAAATAAATAAACGGGGTTAATTTTAGAAGAAATAAAGGATTAAATTAAATAAAAAATGAAAATTTTGGGGTAAAATGTGAAAATAATGAAAAATGGGGTCAAAAATAAAATTTTGGAAAGTTTGGGGGCCAAATTTGAATTTTTGGAAAGTTTGAGGTTTAAATCCAAATTTTTGTGAAGTTTGGGATTCAAATATGAATTTTTTGGAAAGTTTGAGGGTTAAAATTTAATTTTTGTAAAGTTTGGAGGTAAAAATATAGTTTTTGGAAATATTAGGGGTCAAATTCAAATTTTGGAAAGTTTGGGGGTAAAAACATAATTTTTGGATAGTTAAAGGATTAAAATGTAATTTCTAAATAAAACATGGGCTTCATGGGTAATAAACTCAAAAATTTGACACGTGACAACTTTAGGGTCATTTTTTAGTTAAGGATCAAATTGAAAAAACATTTAAAATTATCGGACAAAATTGAAATAAATTAAAAATAGCACAAAATGATTAAATTAAAACAAATAAAAAGCAGAAGGACCAAAAGAGCAATTTGTCCTTTTTTAAAAACACGCGGATCCCAAGAGAGATCCGCACGGTTCGGTCTGGTTAGGTTACCCAAAACGACGTCATTTTGGGGTGTTTTGGCCACACCCAAAACGACGCCATTTTGGTGGTCTATATAAGTCATGTTTTTGGTTTTTTTCATTTTTTACCCTTTCTCTTCAAAAACCAAAAGGAAATCTTTTTTCTCTCTCCCCTCTCTCTTTAAAGGTCAACCATGATCGGTCGTCGGATAATCACCCACCTGTCGTTGATCTTCGCCCGTCACTGTCATCCACCACCGTACACAGTGGCCCGAGGTAAAAATCTTCCCTTTTTTATTTTTTTTGTTTTTGATGTGTTTTAACCTTCCAGATATAAATCCGGTATCAAAACGAAAAAAAGGTGTCTGATTTTTTGAAAAAAAGAATAGAAACCTTTTGGTTTCATGTTTTTAAGGCTTTATTTTAAAAAATCCCTTTTTATTCTTTTTGCTATTATTTTTCTTTTTATTTTTTTAAGAAAATAGATCTAGAACACTAAATAAATTTTTGATTGACTTTGTATTTGAATATGTTGTATTTGAATATGTTGTTTTTCTTTTGCTATTTTTTGTATTGATTTTTTTTTTGTTGATATCAAAATGCGTCGTAACCTTACAACATATTTTAAATCGATTTTTAAAGCCGATTTTACAATGATTCTCTCTTTTTTCAACTAAATGAGGGTCTTTTCTCCTTTGCAGGTGCCAGTGACGGTGATGACAACTTGGTGGTGGTCGTGCTAACGTGGCAGCACTTAGGTGGGCTAGGCAGGGCGACAGCAACAAGTTGCTGCTGGGGTTTCTTTTTTTATTTTTGAGATTTTTAGGTCTACTGTAATTGGGTTTGGGTGTTAGGGTTTTGAGTTTGTAATTTGGTCAATGATTTTGTAAATGGACATTTAAAAATAAATTTTAATTATTATTATTATTATTATTATTTTTGGGTTGTTTCTTTTTGGTCTAAATGTTTGGGCTCGGTCAAAATTGGGTTCCAACAACTGCCTCTATTTGCTCGTTATTGTGCATTAGGAACAGAGCAAAGACTAAAAGAAGGACCAATTTTGTCCGGTCCCACTGGATTTGGCTTCCATGGTGCTTCTTTTTCACGTAGCCTATTCTTTTGCATTGTTGATCCTTCGACTTTATTACATTCGCTTCTCTACAACTTTAGGAAGGTAGGATTTAGTGTCATGATTCCACCCTGCCCCAAGGTAAAATGACAAAATTTGCTAATGTAGCTTCACTTCATTCCACTGCAACTTCAGGGATTTGGTGTCGTATCTTCATCTTTTGGTCTTCTTCTTTGTATCTCATTAGGAAGATGAGGTTTGAAGTTTCACTCGTATTGAGTTTTGCTTCATTAATTTGGTCTACTTCTTTGTATCTCATCAGAAAGATAACCACTTCATTGTTTTGATCCACTTCATTGTTTTGATCCACTTCTTCGTATCTCATCAAGAAGATGGAGTTTGAAGTTTCACTCACATTGAGCTTTGCTTCATTGATTTGGTCTACTTCTCTGTATCTCATCAGGAAGATGACCGCTTCAACTTTTTGATTCAATTATCTATTTCTCATCAGGAAGATGAGGATTTGAAGTTTTACTCACATTGAGCTTCGCTTCATTGTTTTGGTTCACTTCTATTGAGCTTCGCTTTATTGTTTTGGTTCACTTCTCTATATCTCATCAGGAAGATGATCGCTTCATCATTTTAATCCACTTCTCTGTATCTCATCAGGAAGATGGGGGTTTCAAGTTTCACTCACATTGAGCTGCGCTTCATTGTTTTGGTTCACTTCTCTGTATCTCATTAGGAAGATGACTGCTTCATCATTTTGATCCACTTCTTTGAATCTCATTAGGAAGATGAGGGTTTGAAGTTTCACTCACATTGAGCTGCTTCATTGTTTTGGTTCACTTCTCTGTATCTCATCAGGAAGATGTCCACTTCATCATTTTAATCCACTTCTCTATACTTTATCAGGAAGATAAGGGTTTGAGGTTTCACTCACATTGAGCTTCGCTTCCTATAAAGCGTGTTTTTATGAACCTCTATGTAGGCCATATGGTTAGGATGTCATGGCTAAGATGATTCAAATGCTCCTAGCTAAAATGAATGCAAATGATGAATGTCAGATTCAATTCATTAATAATTATTATTTGGGTTGACATGGTCTGTCGTTTGTCCAAATTTTGTCGTTGGTGTTCCGCTCTGCCTTCTTCTAGGCTTAGTTTGAACTGCTTGTTTGTTTTTCAACTGGTGGTCCTATTTCAGGCCCTTGTACCCTTTAGGGAATTCCAGAGTGATGCTCATAGATCTTTGCGTGATTTATATTGTTAGTCCATTATCCATTATTTTTAATGCAAGATGCTTGAACAAGATTATGAGAGAATAAGGTCGAAATTTATTGAAGATACAATTCAAAAAGAAGAATTAAAGATGACAAACATTAGTAAAAAATTACCAAGTACAACAAAAGACAATTAGATGCACCAGATATAGCAGGATGAGCTTCTCTAAGCCGACTCGCTGAGAATCATTCTGAGCCCGATATGTGTCTAGAAGACATGGAGTGCCTTGTTGATGCTTCAAGCTGTAAAGTTTTCTAAATTTGAGTCGCCATTTGCGGGTTTTTAACTCAAAACCCCTTTTGGTTTCAATACGCCATTTACGGGTTTCCATTTCGATCTTTTTTTTAGAAACGCCCTTTACAAGCTTTCATCTCGATCCTTTCTTTTAGGAGAAATATTTTTTCACTGAGTCTGAGTTGACCGGATTGTGCAGATCTTTGTCATCCATTTCTGTTAGAATGAGAGCTGCCCCTAAGAAAACTTTCTTTACCATATAAGGCCCTTCCTAATTGGGCATCCATTTCCCTCGGGAGTCTTTATGTATGGGAAGTATCTTTTTTAAAACTAGATCTCCCTCGTAGAATTCTTTGGGGTGGACCTTTTGTCATAAGCTCACATCATTCTTTTCTGGTACATTTGACCATGACGGATAGCTCTTAATCTCTTTTCTTCAATTAAATTCAAATGATCATACCTAGTCTGAATCCATTCTGCCTCATCTAACTGTAATTCGGACAAGACTCGAAGAGAAGGTATTTCAACCTTGATAGGTAAGACTACTTCCATACCATACATTAGTGAGAATGGTGTTGCCCCAATAGAAGTTCTGATCGAAGTTCTGTAAGCAAAGATGGCAAATGGTAATTTTTCGTGCCAGTCTCTATAGGTATCAGTCATTTTTACGACGATCTTCTTGATGTTTTTATTAGCTGCCTCCATAGCTCCATTCTTTTTTGGGCGATAGGGAGATGAATTGTGATGCTTGATTTTGAATTGCTCGCAAACCTCTGCTATCGTGCTATTATTCAAATTCAAGGCATTGTCGGATGTGATCTTTTCTGGCATCCCATATTGGTAGATGATCTCCTTTTTCAAGAATTTGCCAACTGCAAACTTCATGATGTTGGCATAAAAGGAAGCTTCTACCCATTTGGTGAAGTAGTCGATAACTACGAAGATAAATATATGACCATTAGAAGCCTTCGGTGAAATCGGTCTAATGACATCCATGCGCCACATAGAAAAAGGATAAGGAGAGGTCATAACATGAAGGTTTGATGGGGGTACATGAATCTTATCTCCATAGATCTGACATTTATGGCACCTCTTAGCATAAATGATGCAATCACCTTCCAGGGTGGGGCCAGTAATACCCAAATCACATTATTTACCTGACCATTGTGAAACCATTGACGTGTGTCCCATAGATGCCTTCGTGAACTTCTTCTAAGATCTTTTTAGCTTCTATTGCATCGACACATCTTAGCAACACCTAATCCTTTCTCCTTTTGTACAAGATTTCCCTGTCTAGGACATATTTATTTGCAAGCCTTCTCAATGTCCTTTTATCATTTTCAGAAGCTTGTTCAGGATACCTGCGATCTCTTACATACTGGAGAATATCTTGATACCACGGGCGATCATCCCTTTCTTCTTCTTCTTCTTTTTCTTCTTCAATATCATAACAATGAGCCGAAGCCTCATAAATGCTCATTTGAATAGGTTTCATATCTTATTGTCTGTTTAACTTAATCATCGAGGCTAGAGTGGCCAGAGCATCATCCATCTAATTTTCTTCTCGTGGGAGATAATGGAATGTAACATCTTCAAACTCCTTAGTTAACTCAAGAACCAACTTTCAGTAATCAATTAGCTTGAAATCTCTTATTTCCCATTCTCCTTTGAGTTGATAGATTACCAGTGCGGAGTCCTCGTATACCTTCAAAACTTTGATCTCTCATTTTATAACTGCACGAATTCCCATGATACATGCTTTAAATTTTGCCATGTTATTTGTGCAATCAAAATCGAGTTTACTGGTGAAAGGATAGTGGTCTCCTTATGGTGATATCAAGATTGCCCCAACTCCATTACCCGTGACATTTGAAGCTCCATCAAAATTTAATCTCCAAGGATGTTCCACTATGGTTCTCTCTTTAGTGGTTGCAACATACATTAAGTCCTCATTTGGGAAGTCGAAGTTTATTAGCTCATAGCCTCTAAAGCCTTGCTAGCTAGGAAATCTGCTATCACACTCTCTTTTACTGCCTTTTGATTGACATAAACTATTTCGAATTTAAAAAGTAAGATCTGCTACCTAGCCAATCTTCCATTCAGTGCGACCGAATTCATCATGTATTTTAGAGGATCTAATTTTGAAATTAACCAAGTTGTGTGGTACAACATATATTGTCTAAATCTTCATGTGGCCTAAACTAGAGCACAACATAGTTTTTCGATTGGCGAGTATTGAGTTTCACAATCAGTGAATTTCTTGCTAAGATAATATATCACCCTTTCCTTCTTTCCAGACTCATCATGTTGGCCCAGTACGTATCCCATAAAATTTTCAAAAACCATCAAGTACAAGATTAATGGTTTATTAGGAATTGGGGAACCAAGACGAGAGCATTGGGCAAGTAATCCTTGACTTTGTCAAAAGTTTCCTGACATTCATCATCTCACACACTTGGATTGTGCTTCTTAAGCAAACGGAAGATGAGATCACATTTCTCAGTCAACTGTGAGATAAACCGAGCAATGTAATTTAATCTCCCTAAGAATCTTCGAATTTCTTTTTGCGTACTAGGTGGTGGTAACTCCTGTATGGCTTTGACTTTATCTGGATTAATTTCAATCCCTCTTTTGCTAGCCACAAAACCTAATAGCTTACCTGAAGTGGCTCCGAAAGTGCACTTGGCTGGGTTTAACTTTAGTTGATACTTTCTTAGCCTCACAAACAGCTTTTTTAAGATCTTTACATGTTCTTCCTCTGTTCGAGATTTTGCAATCATATCATCAACATAAACTTCAATTTCCTTATGCATCATGTCACGAAACAAAGTCACCATAGCTCTTTGATAGGTTGCCCCCGCATTTTTGAATCTAAAAGGCATCACATTGTAGCAGAATGTTCTCCATATTGTGACAAACGTGGTTTTCTCCATATCTTCAAGATTCATCCTTATCTGATTATACCTAGAGAAACCGTCCATGAATGAAAATAAGGAGTGACCTGCTGTATTATTTACTAAGGTGTCAATATAAGGCAATGGAAAGTTGTCCTTTGGGCTAGCTTTATTTAAATCTCGATAATCCACACACATATGCATTTTCTTATCTTTTTTAGGAACAGGGACTATGTTGGCTACCCATTTTGAGTATTTAACTATTTGGAGGAAACCAGCGTCGAACAGCTTTTTGACTTTCTCTTTTATCTTTAATAACACATCAAGTCCCATTCTTCGGAGCTTTTGCTGAACAGGTTTGCATTATTCCTTTATGGGAAGCCTATGTACCACTATATCAGTACTTAGGCAAGACATGTCTTGGTATGACCATGCGAAGACATCTTTGAACTCTTGAAGCAACTCGATAAGATCTTTTTTGGTTTTTATGGAGATGCTTGTCCCAATTTGCACTTGTTTATTTTCATTGTCGTTCCCCAGACTTATAACTTCCACTGGTTTGGGAGTCGGTTACGTGTGAGGAAGAATTATCACCTCCACACGCCCAAAATTGGTACCTAATCGATTATTTTTTTAGTCTTGATTGTTAAAAATTTGAAAAAGTCAAGTGAAATTTAAAATACGATCCCTAAATGTTTGATTTATTTGATGTACACATTTAAGGAGGAAATCAAATTTCATGAGGAAGTCTCGTTATTTCAAAATGATCGAGGAAGAAAGTCCCGTCCAGTGAGTTAAGACATAACATTTCGAGATTCGAAAATAATGAGCATTCCTTCGTTGCTAATTTCAAACCATAAAAAGGGCATTCGATTATTCCGGTTTGAAGAAAAATCATGCCTAGTAAGTTAAGGCACAAATTTTCAAATCTCGAAATAAGGGAATATTGCTTTGATTTTAAAAATATTCATATTTTAGAGAAAATCAGAAAATAACTTTAATTAAAATATTTAAATAAAAAATGAGCATGCAAATTAAATACGAGTTGTGCAATTAATGACAAAATTGAATAACACGAAAAAGGTGTAATTACAAGAATAATAAATACACAAAACAAATATATAAAAATAAAAATAAACAAAATATGCAATGCGAGAGAAAATGCAAGTCAAAATTATCGAAAAATAAAATAAATAAATAAACGAGGTTAATTTTAGAAGAAATAAAGGAAATAAAGGATTAAATTAAAATAGAAATGAAAATTTTAGCAAATGGGGTCAAAAAAATTTAGAAAGTTAGAGGGCCAAATTCAAATTTTTGGAAAGTTCGGGGGGTTAAATTTAAATTTTTACGAAGTTCAATCGTCAAATTTGAATTTTTGAAAAGTTCGAGGGTCAAAACTTTATTATTGTAAAATTTGAGGGTAAAAAATATAATTTTTGGAAATTTTAGGGGTTAAATCTAAATTTTGGAAAGTTTAGGGGTTAAAACTTAATTTTTGAAAAGTTCGAGGGTAAAAATATAATTCTTGAAAAATTTATGGGTCAAATTTAAATTTTGGAAAGTTTAGGGGTCAAAACATAATTTTTGGATCGTTTAGAGGTTAAAATGCAATTTCTAAATTAAATAGGGGCTTCGTGGGTGATAAACCCAAAAATTTGATACATGGCAGCCTCAAGGTCATTTTTTGAGTCAAGGACCAAATTAAAAAACATTTAAATTATCGGGAACAATTGAAATAAATTAAAAATAGCACAAAATGATTAAATTAAAACAAATAAAAAATGCAGAAGGACAAAAACGATAATTTACCTATTTTTTAAAAACAAGTGGATCTCAAGATCCGCACGGGTCGGGTCAGGTAACCTAAAACGACGTCGTTTTGGGGTGTTTTGACCACACCCAAAAAGGCACCGTTTTGGTGGCTTATATAGGTTATGTTTTTGTTTTTTTATTTTTTACCCTTTCTCTTCAAAAACCAAAAGAAAATCCTTTCTTCTTTCTCCCCTCTCTCTTCAAAGGTCGGCCATGACCGATCGTCGGACCGTCACCCGCCTGCTGTCGGTCGCCGCTGTTCGTCGTCGTACACAGTGGCCCGAGGAAAATTTTTCCCTTTTTTCCTTTTTTTTTATTTTTGATGTGTTTTAACCTTTCGGATATAGATTAGATTTCAAAACGAAGAAAAGGTGTCGGATTTTTTGAAAAAAAGAACAGAAACCTTTTGGTTTCAAGTTTTTAGGGTTTTATTTAAAAAAATTCCTTTTTATTCTTTTGGTTATTATTTTTCTTTTTATTTTTTTTAAGAAAATAGATCTAGATCTAAACTAGATCTTTTCGAAACCTTTAAAAAAATTTTGATGAGTTTCTTTTTTTTGTTGTTTTTTGTTATTTCTCTTTTTTTGTTTTCTTTTTTTCATATATATATATATATATATATATATATATATATATATATATATATATATATGTATATATATATTATTTATTTATTTACATATTAGTTTCGAAATATAAAAAATAAACAATATATATAAATGGTAAAATAAATATATAAATATATATATGTAAACGAATGTACCACCTTGAACACGAACTAAATTCTTGAATGACTTTGTATTTGAATCTGTAGTTTTTCTTTTGCTATTTTTTTGTATTAATTTTTTCTATTGATATCAAAATGTTTCGTAACCTTACAACAGATTTTGAATCATTTTTTAAATCTGATTTTAGAATGATTCTCTTTTTTTTTTTCAACTAAATGAGGGTCTTTTCTCCTTTGCAGGTGCTAGTGGTGGTGATGTTGACGTGGCGACACTTGGGTGGGCAAGTCAGGGCAGCAACAACAAGTTGCTGCTAGGGTTTCTTTTTATTTTTTTATTTGTTGGACTTTTTAGGCCTGGTGTAATTGGGTTTGGGTATTAGGGTTTTGGGTTTGTAATTGGATCCATGATTTTGTAAATGGACATTTAAAAATAAATTTTAATTATTATTATTATTATTTTGGGTTGTTTCATTTTGGTCTAAACGTTGGGTCCGGTTAAAATTGGGCTCCAATAGGCTTTAACGTTGACCATTGGTGTAATTAAATTTGTATCGTGGGATCTGAGGGAGCTCAACTATAAATAGAGTTTCTCCCTCATTTGTAATTATCCCATTAATAGTTAAATAATATATTTTAGAGCATTTACTCGAACACTTGGTGTGTATTGCTTTCTTATGATTTTTTCAATTCTCCTGTTGCTCTTTTGTTTTGACTTCACTTCCGCTATATTTTTCTATGCCTTAGAGATTTTTTAAGAGAATTCTCACTTTTCGAGTGTTAGACTAATTTAGGTAGATTTGAAGCAAAAGAAATTACCTAAGGTCATGTGAATTTCCTAACTAAATTTCTAGCTCGTTTCGAATCGAGCTAGTGTTCGAAGGTGCTAATTGAGATGTTGAAAGGAGTGGATGAGCAGGTTGAGCCAATGGAGACCCATGAAAGGGCTAGGAAAGCTAGCTGGTTAAGGGATATGCTGTTAGCTTTAGATGACAAGATGGACAAACTTGAGGGCTCCATGGGTGATGTGAAGGTGACCCTCGAGGAAGTTGGTGGGTGTACTATAGAGCTAGAATCGAGGCAATATCAACTCAAGAACCAAATGGCAGAGGCCTTTAGTGATAATATGGATGCGATGCAAGGGTTCCTTAATATCACTGTGGGTGAGCTAACTGAGAAGAATGGTGGTCTTAAGGTTGTGGTGTTGGTTTTGAAGGAACATATTGAGGAGTTCAAAAGGGAGCTCATTATTTGTAAAGTTGCTTTGGGTAAAGGGGTGTTGGCTACGGCACCAAAGCTTAAAGTATATGTCTCAAAACCAAAAGAGTTTAATGGAACGAGGTTCGCAAAGGATATGGACAATTTCTTGTGGGGAATAGAGTAATACTTCCATACAAAAAGCATCATGAATGATGCTATCGAGGGAATATTGCTACAATGTATTTTACTAGTGTCGCTTTGTTATGGTGGCGTCGTAAATCTAAAGATGAGAGATGTGATGGTACCACTATTGAGACTTGGAGGGAGTTTTATGGTGAATTTAAGGGATAATTTTACTTAGAGTATGACAAGGATGAGGCTCGGGCTAAGTTGCGTCGGCTTATGCAATAATGAACAGTTATGAAGTATGTGAAGGAGTTTAGTGAGCTAATGCTCAAGATTTCTGATTTGGGCGAGAAGGAGGCAATTTTCTCCTTCATGGATGGGCTGAAGCTTTGGGTGAAGTAAGAGTTATGTTAGCTCTAGTTTTTCAAGTATTTTGATATAACAAAAAGTATATTAAAAATCTCATATTTAAATTTGCAAAAATTGTTTATAAGTCCTTAAAATTATTTTCAAAGTGTTGAACAAAATAAACATTTCAAAAGCCTTGAAATAACTTAGTTTTTGACAAATTTTTGAAGTTTGAAAAACTTCTACTGATACTTAGTAGGATAAGTATCGGTAGAACTCAAGCTAAAAAGATTATAGGAAAGTTTTAGAATTCTACCGATAAAACTAAGACATCTATTGATACAACTAAGACTTCTATCGGTAGAACAAACTTCAGTGAGAAAAGTAGTTTTGGCCTATCACTCCTACTGATACCCTGGTCATATATACCAATACAATATCAGTTCTACCAATACCTAGAATACTTTTGCCGAAACAAGTCAAGTCTGTAGTCAAAGTTCAACATCCCTTACAATTTTATCGATACTCTGATGGGTTCTACCGATACCAAATAAAACCCTCAAAGTTTTACAGCCGCAAAGAAGCCTCTACCAAAACGAATCCAATGGTCATATTTTGTAAAGTCTTCAACCCATACAAGTGTGCTTCTAAGACATTTACCAATACAACTCTTGGTTCTTGATAGCATTAGAAATGACTTAATTTCTCCTTAAATTAATGTATAATTTGTTCCTTTTGTATCATATTTAGCATGAATTTTTAGCATTTCATGCTTAGTGTTTGCATTTTATAACTCATTGTTGTTTGATCTTACTTTCTTTCATTTTATCTCTATTATGATACTAATGTCGTTGTATGTAGTACTAGTTTTGCGTCTAAAGTTATCAGCGCAGAAATCCACTTGGGAAGATCAAAGTAGAAAAGTATTAAAAGTTGCAGTCACAAGTTTGATCCAGAATTGCGGCAAAAAATGTCATCACATGAATGTTTCCACCAGGGATTTCACGTTGTTAACATATCCAGAAGCACTAGTGCAGGAGAACGACAACTTGTCGCAGCAAATTAAAGTCATAATTTGCATCTAGAAATGTCGTGACAATATGCAACTGCTCAATGAACAAACCAGATCTGCGTGAGTGCATAGCTGGCAATAACAACTTCTACAGCTGCAAAAAGGAGTTAGATCTGAAAAGGGAGGAAGATCTAGAATGACCAGTGATTAAAAATAGAAGAAAGAAAGTGAAGATTGATATCAAGTTGTGAAGAATTCAAATCTATAATCTCTCTCATTCATTCCCAAAAGTCAACTGCCATGGAAGCTTGATTCTGGAGGAAGGTGATCTGATGCAGCAAGGAAGCAACTGCTTCTGACGAGAAGTGCTAGGTGCGACGCAAGAGGAGCAATTAAGGGAGAATTCTAGTAAACTAGGAATAGTATGCTTCAGTTCATTTGTTAATCCCTCTTAAATGTCGATGAATTCTATTGACAATTGATTATATACGGAAGTATCTTTTAATGTTAGATTACTTTGATTTCCACTCAATTCTTCTCATATGTTTATCTTTGGATTTAACTGTTTTGACCACGAAGTGCGATTGCAGTCAAAGTCACTGAAAGGTGCGGTGACAAGTTAAATTAACAAACAAGACAGCGAAAGTTGCTTGAGACATGAAGGGATTCTGTCTACTTGTTCTTGAGTACAAAGCATTATCAGCATTGGAAGGTGTGGTAATTGTGAGTGCTTGAGTCTTTGTTAAATAGAGAATTAATATTGGTAAGATCTCATTGGAACAGAATTGCGGTGACAATTCATCTATTAATTACTTTGTAGTCACACTTAGCATTGCTAATTTGTGAAGTCAGTGATCCTCTTCAATTCTTTGTACTTGATCTATTTCTTTTATATTTCTGAAGTTACATTACAATATCTCAACAATCAATTAATTTTTCTATTAATTTGCTCTGGCATTTTATATTCCAATAGCACTGACAAATTTAATTCTTAACTTGTGTAGTTTTAATCTAGTTATGTTAACATATCTCTTAACAATTCTTTTCATTGTAACTCAATTTCCTTCGACAGATCTAAACATTAACAGCCATCTCTGTGCGATCGATATTCGACAGATTCATTTCTGTCTACTATACTTGCATCGACAGTGTACGCTTGCACATATTTGCTGTGACGTTCATAGTGCGATCAAGTTTTGGCGCCGTTGATGGGGATGACGTTTGTTTGATGTTTATTTTTGTAGTTGCATTTATTTGTTTCTTTTCTAACCATTTATTGATTATTAATCTTTTGTTAATTCTTTTCAATTTTTTTAGGTGTTTTATGTCCACAAGGAGAAATCTTAGCAAAATTTTTAGTTTTGATCCGGAACTTGAAAGGATAATTCGGAGGAGAAAACAAGAGCAAAGAAAAATGACTGGAAACAATAACGATCTATCACCATTGCTGCCACAAAATGTTGTTCCTCCAGTGCAACCACAAATAGTCAACAATATACCACCACTGCCACAAGAAGAGCAAATTTCGGATAGGACAATCAGAGATTTTGTTGTTTCGGTGCTCGACAATTTACAACCAGGGGTTATTAGGCTAGCAATACAAGCTGATAATTTTGAATTAAAATCGATGATGTTTCAAATGCTTAACTCGAATGGACAATATGCAGGTTTACCTCATAAAGATGCGATGGAGCATCTAAAATCTTTTCTGCTTATATGTGCTCATTTCAGTCAACATGGTGTTCCTGATGATCCCTTGAAGATGCAGCAATTCCCTTACTCGTTGCAAGGAAGGGCACGAACATGGTTTCTTGGTTTACCGATTGGATCTATTACTTCATGGAATGCGCTAGCAACGTAGTTCGTTTTGCAATTCAATCCACCGACAATGAATGCTAGATTGCGGAATGATATCACAACATATCATCAATTGGATGATGAGAATTTACACACTACGTGGGAATGTTACAAGACTCTGCTTAGATGTTGTCCCATGCACGGAATCCAACAAGAGACACAAATTGAGATCTGGGTTAAATGCGCAAATAAGAAATCTTGTCGATGCATCTGCCAATGGTCCTTTGTTGGATTGCAGTTACACTGAAGCTGTGCGAATCTTAGAGAGGATTGCACAAAATGATTATTAATACCCGATTTCTCATTCTGCTCAGGTGAAAACAAATCTTGGAGTTAGGAATTAGATGCTATATCAGCCTTAAGTGCACATGTATCCTCATTGGAAAACATGGTAAAAAACATGAAGGGGATAAGTGATGTTGCCCCTATTCAAGTAGCCCAACAAATGGATGTCCCAACATTTTCCTGTGAAATTTGTGGCGACAACCACAACTATGAGGATTGTCCGCAGCATGTTGAAAATGCATTCTATGTTAATAACATCCATGGAAATTCCTATGGTAACTCATACAATAGTTCAAGTAGAGCTTAACAACCTTGGGAGAGTCAGAATACATTCACATATAGATATGAAAATTCCTCAAATCAAGGTAACTTTAGACAAGGGAGTTACGGTTAACAGCAGTAGAATTATAATCACAATCCGCAAATACGTGCGCAACCTGATCAAATGCGATCACATAACCAGATGCAGCCACAAGTTCAAATGTTGCCACAACAGAATACGATGTCAAATATGCAAGGATAGCATCAACAACAGCAACAACAATATGCTCAACCAAGATCAGATCCATTGGCTATTCTTGAAGCGTTGATGTGTGAGCATATTACAAGAACAGAAGCGATTGTACAAGGAAAATTTGCTTCCATCCGAGCGTTGGAAGCCCAACTACGACAATTGACTTCTAATATGAGCGCAAGAACACCAGGTGCTTTGCCTAGTGATACTGAAAATCCAAATTAGAAAGGTAAAGAGCATTGCAAAGCTATTACGTTGTGAAGTGGAAAGCAGATTGCTGAACACAGCAATAGCTCTAATCAGACACTTGTCGACGCAAATAAACTAAAGCAACAAGGAGAAGTTGCATCTGAAGAAGATACAATAGAACCAAATGTGGAGGAACCACCAGTAGTCACACCGATGCTGACCATTCATTCTAAAAGCTATCAACATAACTGCCCATGTTGACACAACCGATTACAACAAAACAACCTGCTATGAACATACCTTTTCCATTTTCACAATGATTCAAGGAGAAAGAAAATGATAGAGATTATCAACAGTTTGTATCTACCTTGAAATTGTTACATATTAATATATCTCTAATTGATGCTCTTGTCCAGATCTCCAGTTATGGGAAATTTATTAAGGAGCTATTATCGAAGAAGAAAAAACTATCCGATATTGAGACAATTGCACTCATAGAAGGATGTAGCATTATACTGACAAATAAATTACCACCAAAGATGAAAGATCTTGACAGTTTCACAATTCCATGATCTATTAGATAACATTACTTAGGTAAAGCTCTATGTGACTTAGGAGCTAGCATTAATTTGATGTTATTGTCAACTTTCAAGTAATTAGGGATTTACTATTTGAAGCCCACTGCGATGACATTACAACTTGTGGATAGATCTTTGGCACAAGCTGAAGGACAAATTAAAGATGTTATCGTCTGTGTCGACAAGTTTGTGTTCCCAACTGATTTTATAATACTTGATTGTGAAGCTAATAAGGAGGTGCCCATTATTTTGGGACACCCACTTTTAGAAACGAGACGCACTTATATCAATGTTTTCAAGGGCGAGCTAATTATGCGTCATAATGATGAACATGTAACCTTCAGTGTTTTCGAAGCATCTCCATCACGTAGTAAGGAACAATGTCACCACATTGATATTCTAGACGAGTTAATTATAGAGGAATTTAATGAATGAAGTTCAGCAGTACCAGAAGAATATGCAGTGACATCTGACGACAATATCCCACCTGAATGTGATCACAAAGTTGAAGCTAATGTCTATGAGCTGAAACATGGTTGGCAATTGGAATATTTGAATTTGACTAATCGGACGATCCCTATTTTTAAACCGTTGATTGAAAAAGTTCCGACTCTGGAGTTAAAGCCATTGCCAACACACCTAAAATATGTTTTCCTAGGTGACAAGGATACATTGCCTGTGATTGCCAGTGTAAGTCTCAACGCGAGCCAAGAAGAAAGATTAATCGAAATATTGAAGCACCATAAAAGAATCATTACTTGGAGCATAGCGGATATCAAAGGTATTAGTCCCTCTTTCCACGTGCATAAAATTAGGCTGGAAGATGATGAAAAACAATCAATTGAGCAACAACGAAGACTGAATGAGAAGATGAAGGAAGTAGTGAAGAAGGAGATTATCAAGTGGTTAGATGTAGGCATTATATACTCTATTTCGGATAGAACATGGGTGAGCCCGATCTAATGTGTGCCTAAGAAGAGCGACATCATAGTCGTAAGTAACGATAAAAATGAACTAATCCCTACTCGCATTGCTATAGGTTGGCGAGTGTGTATGGATTACCGTCGTTTGAATGCGGCCACAAAGAAAGATCACTTCCCACTTCCATTCATTAATCAAATGATAGATAAGCTAGTTGGTAAGGCCTATTACTGTTTTCTTGATGGATATTCTAGATACAACCAGATTGCAATTGCGCCGGAGGATTAAGCAAAGATAACTTTCACTTGCCCATTTGAAACCTTTGCTTTTCGACGAATTCCATTTGGTTTGTGTAATGTCCCAGCCACATTCTAGAGGTGCATGATGGTTATCTTCTCTGACATGATCAAGGATTCATTAGAGGTATTTATGGGTGATTTCTCTATGTATGGGCAAAATTTTGATATATGCTCTGACAATTTATCAAAAGTGTTGAAAAGATGCGAGGACACCAACTTGGTTCTAAACTAGGAAAAATGTCACTTCATGGCAACAGAAGGAATTGTCCTTGGTCATTGATTATCTTGTCAGGGCATTGAAGTGGATAAAAAGAAGGTGAAAATCATTGAAAAGCTACCTCCACCAAATAATGTAAAGGGAATAATAAGTTTTCTCGACCATGCCGAATTCTATAAAAGATTTATCTGAGACTTCTCTAAAATAGCAAAACCACTCTGCTCATTGTTGGAGCAAAATAAAAAGTTTTTGTTCGATGAAACTTGTTTGGAAACATTTTTGAAAATCAAACAGTAGCTAGTGCATGCACCCATTGTCGTCGCACCAGATTGGATGCAACTGTTTGAGGTAATTTGCGATGCAAGCAACTTTTCTGTTGGTGCTGTGCATGGACAAAGAAAAGATAAGGTATTTCATTCAATACATTATGCTAGTAAAACTCTAACTGAAGCACGGGTCAATTATACAACCACTAAGAAAGAGTTGCTGGTAGTAGTTTTTGCATTTGACAAGTTCCGTTCATATCTTGTCGGTGTAAAAGTTACAGTATACCGATCATTTTGCTTTGAGATACCTTTTTGTTAAGAAAGATGCGAAACCTAGGCTGATTAGATGATTCCTTTTATTACAAGAATTTGACATTGAGATTAAGAATTGGAAAATCAAGTAGCAGACCACCTCTCTCATCTAGAACTGGAAGTGAAGATGGAAATAAATCATAAATTATCGACGCATTTCCAGATGATAAATTATTCTTTATCGACGCATCTTTATGGTATGCAGATGTCATCAATTATCTAGTTTGTGGAAAGCTACGATTGAGTGCCATAGGTCATAGGAATGTCAGGCTCCTTCGAGATGCTGAAAATATCTTTGGAATGAACCATACTTATTCAAGGTATGCGCTGACAACATCATTCGCTGTTGCGTTCTTGAGGAAGAAATGCTTTCTATCCTGAAACATTGCCATGATGCTCCTTATGGAGGCCATTTTGGTGGTGTTAGGACTGCTGCAAAGGTCCTACAATTAGGATTTTTCTGGCCTACATTGTTTCAAGATGCTCACAATTTTACTCAACAGTGTGACTGATGTCAGCGTACCAGTTCCATATCTCGACGCAATGACATGCTTCAACAACCTATCATGGAGGTTGAGCTCTTTGATGTTTAGGGTATAGACTTCATGAGACCATTTCAAAATTTCTTTGGGGATATGTATATTCTGGTAGCTGTTATCTATTTCTTAAAGTGGATCGAAGTAATCGCTGATCCAAAAGAAGATACTCGAACGGTGATAAAATTATTTCACACATATATCCTCACAAGATTCGGAACACCTTGAGCATTAATAAGCGATCAAGGCACTCATTACCATTGTAATCAGGTGGCGACAACTTTAAAACGCTACAGTGTGAAGTATCGCATGACAACCACATATCATCCACAATCAAATGGATAAACGGAGGTCTCCAATCAACAAATTAAAGGTATTCTTGATAAGGTGGTTAACTCATCTAGACGAGATTGGTCCTCGTAGTTGAATGATGCATTGTGGGCGCTTCGCATGTTTACAAAACTCTATTTGGGATGTCGTCATATCAACTAGTGTTTGAAAAATCATGTCACTTGCCTATTGAACTTGAACATATGGCCATGTGGGAAATCAATCAAGTGAACATGAATTATGATGCTGTTGGACAGAAAAGATTGTTGGGCATTTCAGACCTAAAAGAAATTCGGCGTAATGCCTATGAAAATACTACCATCTACAAAGAAAAAATTAAGAGATGGTACAACAACATTATTTTGCGGTGAAAATTTTCTCCTGGTCAGTTAGTGCTTTTATTTAACCACGTTTAAAATTGCATCCAGGGAAATTGCTTTCAAGGTGGTCAAGACCATTTGAAGTTGTCGAAGCATTTTCACATGGTACGATGATAATCAAAGATTTGAATGATGGACACTAGTTTAAAGTGAATGGCTAATTATTGAAGCATTACCAAAGCCCAGGCATTAACGAACAAAACGAGACCATTAATCTGGTCACATTTTCTTAATAATGTCATTGTAATTTTTGATATTTACTTTTTGACTTTTGTTTTCTTTTAATTCATTTTCTTTAAGTATTATGCAGGAATAAAAAATCTCTTTTTTGTCGACGCACATGATAGCATGACTTATCGGCGCATTTTACTGATGACTCAGTGAAACGTTTCAGGCAAGAATCACGTCGATTGATTCACTCCAATCCCGAACCGCTAGATCGTCCTGAAAAAGTATGATCTGTGTCTTAGCATTTATTGGCTATAGGTACAATGTACTCTCAGAAATCATCACGTCTCTTCGCCTCCATCATTTATAAAACTCCATTTTTGTGCCGACTGTTCTCTCACACTCACAATTTTCATTGTTGCTATATTTTCTTTGTCTTCAACCTTCTGTTTTTCTGTTAGATACTCTCACTCTCTCTATTTTAGTACACATGAAAAGATCTTGTGGAGTGAAAACCCCATCAAAATCAGCAGCTGAATCCTCGACTGCTATGGTCAAGAACATCGACCAGCTATAACCCAAAGAGCCTGTTCTGTTCCTGTCGAAAGCGATGAAGGATCGATATCATGAAGTTATGATGAAAAGGAACTGTCATTCTGAATAAGGATTTCAATTGTCCTCGCAATTGACTCTGGGGAAGCAAGCCGCCAGAACAAGTTATCGTATGGGATGGGAGCAATTTTGTGACTATCTGACGAGCTATTCTCCCTCTATGATAAGGGAATTCTATGCTAATTTGGTTGATGCGGAACAAGAATTTATTTTTGTTTGTGAAGGCTTGGTACCTTGGAGTGCCGACCACGTAAACATTCTCTTCCATATTGTTGAGAGGGAGGATGAACACGTCGAGTTTCTGGAAAATCTAACAGAGGATGGCGTGGAGCTTTTACTAAATGACTTATACGTTGACGGTGCGATTTGGATTGGCAACAATCCAAACAACTACACCATGCACCGTCGGTACCTTACTGTTCAAAGTAAAGTGTGGTTCTATTTTATAAACTGTCGTCTACTGCCATCTACCCATAGCATCACTGCAATGCTAGATAGAATGTGCCTGTTGCACTCTGTACTGAAGGGACGCAAAATTGATGTCGGCACAATCTTTCACCAAGAAATTGTTGAGGCTGTCACCAAACAAACATGTATCCTACCCTTCCCTTATTTGATAATGATGTTATGTAAACAAAGAGACATTGTGCCTCGTGAAGGGGAGGAAACTTTGGAAAATAAAAACCCAATCAACGATGTTTTGGTGGAGAGGATGACAAGGGGCCACGAAATCCCTTTGGTGAAGGAGGTCCCGCCAAAGAAAGAAAAGGGAAAAGGGAAAAAGAAAGCCGCCCAGACCAATGCGTCCACAGATCCTCTGATTTGGAGGAAGCTTAATGAGATTGAAAAGTTTGTTGATCGGATGAACAGCAGACAAATCAGACAAATCATACTAGGGTATGAAATACTGCTATTGTTAGCACATTACGCGGCTTGAGTAGGAACCTGATGCCAGAATTCCCTGTGTTCCCTCCTATTATTAAGAAAGCCACTCCATCCTCAAAACAACATGCTTTAGAAGGACGAACCCTATTCGTCCAGTCCCTAAATAGAATCCACATCTTTAATGATGAGGAGCAAGAGGTGCACTCCAAGGATATGGAGGATTGTTTTCGAAACATTGCCAGCCTCTTTAAAGATGAACTATCAAATAGTTTGGGGGCCAATATGGTAGAAAAGGAGGCTACTGCTAACGCGAAGCACACACCAAATGTTTTTGTGGGTCTGGAGGCAGAAGAAGAAAACAGAGATGAAGAAGGAAAAGAAAAGACAAAGGAAGAAAAGGAAGAAGAAATTGCCCCAACAAATTTATCAAAGAAATTTGTCGATGCACCAACGAAAGTGGGTGCATCTGTTGAAAAATTGACGCCATCTGGGGTGAGCTAGGCTGAGGCAGTCACATCCAGCAATAAGGATTCCAATCCTTTGGCTATTGTGCCATATGTGGCACCACTTGCTGAAATCCATCCATCGGACGTGACTGTCGATGAAGCTAATATTCAACCAACTATGGAGGAACAATCTGCTGCACCGGTTGATCCAATAGCAAAGAGGCGCAAACATAAGGCCAAGAAGAAAAGCAAAGAGAAGCGCCTAAAGAAGAAAAAGAAGACCAAAGCAACCACATCCGAGGCTGCTACACACTGAGTTTGTTCACTTTTTAGTAGTTAGTTGCTTGCGTTTCTTTTAATTGTCATTGCATTTTTATTGTCTTTGCATTTTCAGTGTTCTAGCATTTGCATTGTAGTTGCATTTCTATTATTATTTGTAAGTAAGTGCATTGGGGACAATGCAGACATTAAGTTTGGGGGGAAGTTAGAATGAAATTGCAATTACACCCACAAGTTTAGAAATATATTTGTTTCTTTAATTGAATGAAAGTATGCAAAGTTAAGAAAAAAAAATGTGACCACAATTTTTTCATTTGATGCGTGATTTTTGAATTATTTGGAATAATAATGCGTGAATTGGATGAATGTGATTGAATGTTGAATCCTTCTATTTTTGGATGAATGGTTGAGATTGCATTAGTAATAAATGAGTAGTATCATTGTTTAAATATTGAATTAACTTACCATCTTGCAACTATGTATATAATTACATTTACTCAATAAAGGACACTCCAATGTGGGTGCATTATGACTCAACAAGGGGGAAAACTCCACCTCATAATTATATACGGGTTGACTAATTTAAACTTCACCAATCTCAAAAATAATAAAAATTTCAAGAAATAGACTACAAACTGCTTACTAATCAAGGACTAGAGATTGAAAAAGCTTGAAAGCCTTTCTTCTTCTTTCCCTATTTTATGGAGAATAAAGGATGAACAAATGTTTACCTTTTCTCTTTCTTTCTTTTTTTTTTCAACTAACTATACTTGTATATAATAAAAATAAGTTTTATATAAAAAATAAATATAAATTTTTAGTGGTTCATAATGGAATCATCCACTAGCTTTCAAAACATGGTATAATTTCCATTTTAAGCCCTCAACTCATTTCTGGTCCTAAGTCCATAGTAACTGTACTTTTACAATTTAGTCATTGTACCATGATCTAAATAGTATTTTGGAAAAAGTACCTACCCAAAATTCAATTCACCTATGTAATAACTCTATAAATTATTTAATAAAATATTTTTGATTTTGATTTACGAAAATGGGGTTTCGAACTCACATTTTCTAACATCGTTGTACCGAGTTGTTACAATCAAGGCATTTAGGTAGTTCCAAGATGAGTCAAACCAACATCATTTCGAGGACATGATGAGGGTGTTATGAAAATGGGTGAGAGAGAATGTCACAGGTCGCGATTTAAAGCCCGTGACCATTGTGTAGAAAACGTCTTATAGAGGTCAACTCACATTTTAGCTTGGTTTAATTGATCTGTATTGGTTTGCGAGTTAATTGGTTAACCCTCTAGCTTTGGACTAATACCCCGGTTGGTAATTCAATTATGAAAACATTGGTTTTGAATGGATTAACATTTGCAATCCCGTTAAGTAGAGCAACTATGTGACGAAGTTTGAAAATAGAATGAATCGCCAATGTATTGAGAATAGAAGGGAAAATTTCTAGCATTGATGGCATTGTCAAGCATTATAAAGGAAGAAGAAAGAAATATAAATAGAAAAAATAAAGAGAGATAAATAATGTAAAAAAGGGAATTAAAACAATTTAAAAATATTTTTTAAGTTTATATGATTTGACAATTTATTATTGGCTGAAATTTTTTCAACAAATATAATATGTTGGTTTAAGTTGGATAGCAGAAGAATAATTTAAGTACTACTCGTAAAAAAATTAGGTACCAACTTGGGAAATTTGGTATAATTTAAGTACTAACTGGTAAGTTAAACCATTTTTAGAATAGATTTAACGGTTTGACTAATAATTTGATTAATAGAGATACCAACTTGGGAAAAAGTAGTTTAAGTACCACTTGTGACCAAAACAAAGTTTAATTGCTAAGATGGGAAAAAAGTATAGTTTAGGTACTGATTTTTGGATTAAACCTTAAAAATATATTCATAACACACAAGGAGACATGTGGTTATTGTGTCATCATTTTCATATGCTCCCTTTCTTTTTCTTTCCCTGATTTCACTCTTTTTGTATTTTTTATTTTGTTCAATAGTATTTTATTCTTTTTCTTTAAAAATTCAAAGTATCTTTCACCAAATTAGTATCAGAACTGCTATCTTGGCTCCATGGCTGACAACATCGCTACTCGATTATAGAAGTATTTTCACTAGACCTAAAAGATTATCTCGGACTCAAGGAGACCTCAAGAAACTAGATGAGAAGATCAATTCCTTTCAATCTAAGATAAAAGTGGAGCTCAAGAATTTTTTGAACTTGCGATTACTAAAGGGCTAGCCATAGGTTCAGTTGATCTTGATTGCTCATTTTATCATATAATTGGGAAATAATTAGTGATGATAAATGAAGGAATCCTAGTCAGTGGACGCACAACTCACTTTGATTACCCTTATCACCATTCATACAAAATGTGAATGCCTAAAATTCAATGGAGATGATTTCAAGGGATAGCCTAAGACAATCAAGAAGTATTTTGAAGTTGGGAATGGTCATGATGGCTTCAAGGTTAGTCTAGTTATGTTGCGTTAGGAAAGGAAAGCCCTTCAATGCCACCAACACTATACTAGGGTCCAATGAGAGTTTAATAAGCTAGTTTGGAGCAACTACATGAAGGAAATGTGAAAAAAAAAAATTTCACACGGGGAGTTCGAAGATCTTATGCCTAATTTTTTCTCTGGAAGTTAAGTGTTATTATTCATGTGGAATTATTTGATGCTTATGCCTTTAGTATTTCCTTGAGTAATCTTAGGGAGGAAATAACCAAACCTATCAAGTTGTTTTGACCTAAATCCATGAATGAAGGTTTACATCTTGCAAAACAGATTGAATCAATCCTTTTCCCAAACCTATCTTAACTATTGTCAGTAAACAAAACTCTACATCAAATCCAATCTTATCAAGTTTAAAGAATACCTTTAGGCACAATAATTTACCACTATTACTATCCACTCCTAAAGCACCCTGAAATACTAGCTCTTTAGTTTTAGTATTGGAAAAACTTTCACCTCCCAAACCATTAGACCTCTTAATCGTTAGAAAATGATTATGAAAATATGGTTAAGTAGCACAATAGAATATTTTTTTTTTTCTAAAATTGGATTTTTTTTCATGATACCTAAAGTAATAAATCTAATCAAATATAACATATGTCTGTCGAAGCCGTAAGAAGAAGCTCAAAACGCAATAGGCCTCTCAAAAGTTCCTCGAGATGCAATCAACTCAAATTGAATTACGATCTTTTCAAATATTCTTTCGATTAATCTTCTCCTCAATTCTTAAACTCACGATTGCTTATAGAGTGGACTCTAATACGAAAAACTAAACAAAAGACAATTTTGAAATTCTCCCATAGAGGTTGGCACAATCCTCTATATGAAACCAAGTAAATTCCGTTAGGAATTTTAGTATGACCTTGGTTTGTAATGTCAATAACAAAATTTCTAACGGAATATCAAAAATTTTAAGAACGTGGCATATTATGGTATACCAAAAATTCTAAGCAAATTCGTTAGAAGTTTTGGTATGGCTAGATTTTTGTTTGTAATGCTAATAACAAAACTTCTAAGAATGTAGGATATCTTGATATGCAAAAATTTCTAAGTAAATTCGTCAAAAATTTGGGTATGACTAATTTTTTGTTTGTATTACCAGTAACAAAATTTTTAAAGAATTCCAAAATTTCTAAATTCATAGCCTGAAATATTTTGGTATACCCACAAGTTTAATGAAATAAGGAAATTTCTAAGCTAATTTGTGAGATGTTTTGGCTTGTAATTCCAATAATAAAGTTTCTAATGGAATACCAAAATTTCTATGAATGTACTCTATTGGTATTTTTTTTTTAAATTAATTTTTTATATTTTCAATAAAAATTTAATTTTTTTCATATTTAATAGTACTTAAAATACGGAAAATTTTTTAAAAAAATTGTAATTGTGTATGTACTTTTTAAAAGTAATGACCAAATTGATAAAAATATACAAATATTGAGGGTTAAAAAGTTATTTTATCTTTTTCATATGACCCACATCAACAATTCTAGCGGCAAATTTGATGGAGGAACCAATACTTTTAAATAAAAAAGTATACCAACTTAATGTGTCAAAATTAAAATATAAGGAGTAAATTTTAAATTTCAAAAGATTATACAGACCTTTGACAGAATTAAACCTTTTTTTCTTCCTCTCTTCCACAACCCAGAAATCTGAAAAAATTAAAAAGAGTTGCCATTGCTTTGAAAAAAACTCATTTAATCCCATTCTCAAAGATTTGAACGAAAAAAGAAAAACCTTTTTACTCAAATCGTCACTTCATGTGGCGATTTGGTGTGAGAATGCTGAAAATATGTTGTTATGATAAATAACTTTCAACCCAATTATTTGGGAAATTAACCCTTTTTCGTTTTCAGACAGAAATTTGAAGCTGCCTTTCTTGACCAATGAGAAAGAGACTGCTTCATTCTCAGAACTAGCCGTATAGTTGAGTTCCGTTAGCTTCTACCACATCCAATCATTAATTCTTCTCTCAAGTTTGTGTCAACAATTGACTGCTTCTGTGGTTGTTGTTTTGAATGAATCAAACATTATTGATCTGAAGCTTTCTTGCTCAATAAACTGATCACCTAATGAAGTAGAGGCTGCTTTCAGTTTGACTTTTGCACCAACCCCATACTTCATATCATTACACTAATTCTATATTTCATTTTGATGGTTGCCTCTCCCTCTCTTGGTCCCCCTTTTCAGCCCTCTAGCTCTGTCCCAGTGCTTGAGTTGAGGCTAATATTAATGCAAAACTTCCAGTTCCATTAAATTAAAAGCCTAAGGCTCCTTCCAACCAAATCAGGCAGGCAGTCAGGCATGGTCCAACATTGCAATCTCCCTGGATGTCTCCAAAGTGGCTTAAGGGTAAAAAACCCAAACCGTATTCATCCGTTTGATCGTTAACAAACACTGATATAGCAGAAAAAAGTGATGAGAAGCTAGCATGCAACTAGACATGCTTATGGATCGGATTATTTGTATAGATTCGAAGGTTTGTCTGAAAAATAAATTTAGATAAAAATATGAGCTTCAAAAAAATGGGTTTAGGTAAAATTTAAGGCCTGTTTTCTATATGGATTTTGAATAAAATGTTTTTGGCCCAAATTTAACTTGGCTCGAATATATTATGTCATAAAAAATTATATTAATTTATATATGTTAAATAATAATTATATATTTATATTAAGTCACTAACTCAATAACAATTAAATTCATTACTCAAAACTTGGAAAAAAATCTTAATATTAATATTAATGTACATTGAAAATGAATTGGATAAAAGAAAATGAATTATTTTTTGGATTTAAACATTTATTTGTTTAAATTTATTTTAGATGAGCGTAAAATTTTAAATATCATAATAATTAGTAAAATTTTAAAAAATTATATTTATATAGATGAATATGGCTTCAACAAGTTATAAAATAAAACGATATCCGCTGAAATGCGGGGGGAAAATGTTGTCTATTTGAAGTGTAATTGCGAGTATATTACTTTTATCATGATTGAGATATAATAAATATTAGGCTAAAAGATAGAGAGATGGTTTTACCTTATATACATATATAGTGACAAAGCTTAGTGAAAATTTCATGGTGTTTCAAAAATGATAAATTTTTAATTTAAGTTTTTTATAATTTATAAAATTATAAATTAATAATTATAAAATTATACTTTGATCCTTTAAAAATGATAAAAATTTGATTTAATTTTTTTAAAAATTATAAAAATATAAGTTATTAAAATGATGAAATTATATTTTTACTATCATAAAAATATATAATTTAATTCTGGCCTCCAAAAAAATTTTCTAGTTCAGCCACGTAAGATTTCCTATTTAAACTATAATTTGCAAAGTATATATATTTTAGATACAATAAATATTCGGTTAAAGGGTAAGATTATAAAAATATTTTTCATAATATTTTAGCAAATGTTTACCGTCGTCTGTTGTTTTATCTCTATTTATTTTAGAATTTTATAATAATTAAATAATTTTATAATTTTTTTTATAGTTTTGCTCGTCCATAAATCCAAATGCTTTTGGACGCATAGTTGTACAGTTTCATTACGGATATTAATTTTATTATTTTATTATATTTTTATTATCTTTTAAAATATTGACATACCATACCATCATACATAATATATTATGTGTCAGTTTTTCATTGCTTCCATTTATCATGTTAGCAATCATTAATAATCAAATTGATTAACAATAATAATGATTAATAAAAAGAGATAATTGATTTTTTTAGATTATTAAGAATTTCATTAAATGCACTTATTTCATAAGTTTTTATAAAAGTTTAATTGATTTTTCTTATTATTGCCAACAGATTTGTTAACTTTTATTAAGGAAATAATGACAAAAGAATAATTAAGGAATTCTTTAGGTATAACAAAAATATAAAAATTAATTTAACAAAAAATACAATAGCTCAAAGACTTTCTTAGTAGTTTAGCAACACCCCTCCCCCCAACCCAAAAGAAAAGGAACAACTTAACTTGAATTGAAGGGGAGTATTTCCCCTTTCACCCCTTCACTTTAGACTTGTTCAGGGTTAAAGTGTCTATCCAAGCTGAAAGATCTATTTGAAATTTTCGAAGATTTGAACAAAAAAATTAGGATTGAAAAATAGGCTTGGACAAAAAATTTAGATTCGTTTAAATTAAAGATTAGGCTCGAACTCAAACATTCAAGGTCGAAACTCGGCTTAACCCATTTTCTTGTTTATCATATATTATTTTATGTAATTTACATATAATCTAAACATTTAAAAAATGTTATATTTTCTATTTTTAAAATTTTAATACATGAAAACTATTAACTTAAAAAATAATATAGATATATAATACATTAATAGTTTATGTGAGTTGTAGTGAAAGTTTGCTACTTGCACGTCTTTGTTTGCTTCTCTCTAGCAAGTTTAGGGTTTTTTGGTTTTTCTTTAAGTTTCGCGATGGCGACGGGGGTTTTTAGGGTCTTTAAGAAGGTGTTTTCCATCTGTTTCTCATGTGAATCAGGTTTTTTTATCAGGTCTACGTTTTTTTTTTTTTTTTTTACGATTAAGTTTTGAGTTTCTATGTTTAAGATGAAAAAAGGGATGACTGCTTTATACCTAGATGATCAATAAGATGTGATCGTAGAGGCACAAAGATTGACGATTGCATCAGTTGTTTAAGACGAGTTTAATTTGGTCGGTTGCTTTTTAACGGCGAGTATAATCCACTTTCCTGCAATGAGAAGTACTTTGGCTAATCTCTGGCATCCTGTTAAAGGTTTGGAAGTCTTGGATCTAGGAGAGAAAAGGTATTTGTTCAAATTTTTCCACAAGATGGATTTAGATCGTGTTATGAAAGGGGCACCCTGGACTTTCAACAATCACTTGCTAATTATCCATCGATTATTTGAGGGAGGGGACCCATTGAAGGTACCTTTGATTTTTGTTCCTTTTTAGGTACAGGTTCATGATGTTCCTCCGAGATTTTTATATGAGGTATTGGTGAAACAACTAGGAAATTTTATCGGTCGATTCCTAAAATATGATATTGAAGGGTTGACAAGAAGGGAAGGAAGCTATATGCACATTAGGGTTTGTATGGATATTCAACTTCCATTAAAGAGAAATAAAAGGCTTTTATTTCACCAGGAAACATTGGCTATGGTTTTTTCCAAATATGAACGACTTATCCTATTTTGTTTCTTTTGCGATAAGTTAGGGCATAATGATTCTTTTTGTTAGGATAGAATGACTTTGGGCTTCAAAGTAGTTGAGATGGATTGGGACCCTATCAATTAGGGCTCAATTGAAATGCGCCATGGCAATGAGTAGTGTTTGGCTGAGAAATAGCATGAACAATTAGCAGAGGAGAGACAACCCAATATTAGAGTGTGAGGCGGTACAGTTCGGGGCAATCTGTTCAATTGAATTGTGATAGACAAATTGATCCCTTGTTAGGGGTGAATCTATTAGGAGATCTATCTAAAGTCACTGAAGTAGTAACTATGTAGCATGATTCTGAGGAGGCGCTGTTAGTGGAGGGGGATGAGAAAAAAGACCCAGGAGGAATATAAGAGGTAATCGATCTATGGGGAATCAGGGAATTTTTGTGTCTGAAGAAGGAAAGGTGGATGATTCAAATCTTTTTATATCGATGACTGTTAAAGGGTACACGTTAAAGATGTATAATCTCCAAACGTTTTTTGTATGAAAACCAAAATCAGTAATTTTCAAATGGAGAGAGTTCAGAGATCGTGTGGTTTTCTGTCTGGCATCGATGTTTCTGCAGAGGGTTCTAGAGGTGGTTTGTCTCTGGCTTGGAAGGGTACTATCTCGATTTCCCTTCAGAGTTACACTATTCGACATATTGATGTTGAGGTGGAGGAAAAAGATTTATCTATAAAGTGGTTTTTTACGGGGTTTTCTGGCTCACTTTATGTAACCAATATAGAAGAGTCTTAGAGTGTTCTATGAAGTTTAGGTCAAGCCTATAATCTTCCATGGATGGTTTGTGGTTATTTTAATGAGATCTTGTATAGTGAGAAGGCTAAAGGGTGCCTAGAGATGAAAGACATATGACAGCTTTTAGAGAAGTACTAGGGGATTGCTAATTGTTTGATCTTGGATATTTAGGATCTTGGTTCACTTGGGAAAGGGGTAATTTTCTAGAAACAAATATTAGAGAAAGATTAGATAGAGTGGTTGCTTACGCTTCTTAGATGAAGTCCTTCCCAAGTGCAAGTGTTCAACACATTTCTCATTCATTTTCAATTTATTGCCCTATTCTTGTTTCTATAAATCCAGATATTCAAGTGGGTCGAGAGCGACAGCTTCATTTTGAAGCTTGGTGGGTTCTAGGAGGTTCTTTTTTGGATATCGTAAAACATTAATGGGAGTCGACGAGTGGTGATCTTTTGGTAAAGTTGGGAGTCTTGCAAAAAGGATTAATTGAATAGTCGAAGCGTATATACCTACAACGTAATGGGCTTGAAAAGGAGTTGACTTGGAAGATCGAGGATTTATTACTAGAATAGGCTATTGAGGATAATCTTACAAGTCTTATAGATAGTAAAGTTCTCCTTAATCTTGAGGTTGATAAGGATGAGCGATTCTGAGAGCAAAGAGCTCAGGCAAACTAGTTAAGAGTTGAGGACAGAAACTCATCTTTCTTCCACAATTATGCATTTCAAAAGAGAAGTTGGAGCCAAATTCGATCATTGGAGAACGAGGATGGGAGTGTTGCAAATGACAAGGGTGAAATAGTATTGCCCGTTATTTTTTTTTTGAACTTTTTAATTCGAAAGGAATAGGTGATTCGTCTCATATCCTTATAGGGATTGAGGAAGTCGTTTCGATGAGATGAATCTAAAGCCGATTGCACCATATTCGGTGGAGGAGGTAGTTTTGGCATTAAAGGACATGGTTCCCACTAAAGCTTCTGGAGATGATGGTTTCCCTGTGCTATTTTTTCTAAGATGCTGGAGTATTATAGGCAATGATGTTGCAGATTTTTGTCTTAAAGCTCTAAATGATGGTATGGATTTTAAAGAAATTAATATTAAAAATATTGTTATGATCCTCAAAATTCCCCATCCATCAAATCTGTCTAATTTTTGTCCTATTAGTTTATGCAATGTTTTGTATAAATTGATAGAAAAGATGCTAACCAACAGATTTAAGGAGGTACTTAGTGTATGCATTGACAAATCCCAAAGTGCTTTTATTCCTAATAGATTGATCTCTAGTAATGTGCTTTTGGCATATGAAATTTTACATACTTTTCATCAAAAAAGAGTGGGGAAAAAGGGATTTATGGCCCTAAAACTATATATTAGTAAGGCCTACGATAGAGTAGAATGAAACTTTCTGAAAGTGATGATGATTAAGATGGGTTTTGATGGAAAGTGGATTGATACAATAATGAAGTGCATCTCTTCGATATCATATTTAGTGATGGCAAATAGAAGAATTGAAGAAAGGTTTAGGCTTAGTCGAGGGCTCAAACAAGGTGACCTATTAAGCCTGTTTCTATTCTTAATCTGTAGTGAAGGGTTATCTTAACTCATGTGGTTAGCACTTGGAGAAAGGAATATTAGAGGAGCAAAGGCTAGTAGAAGTGGGCTACAAATTTCGCATCTCCTTTTTGTAGATGATATCATTTTATCTGGGAAGGTTACAATCAAGGGGGCTCAATTGCTTAAGGAAGTATTAAAATAGTACGATGAGTGTCCCGAATAATGCATTAATTTTAATAAATCTACCATTTTTTTCATCACCAACACAAGCAGCATTGATCGTTTAAATGTCTCTAGGGTTTTGGGGGTAAGGTGGTCAAATGATTCGAAAAAATATTTGGGATTGCCCAACACGGTGGGCAAGAAGAAAAAGGGCTTCATTTCAAATTCTTAAAGATAAATTTAATAAGAAGATTAAAAGTTGGTGTATCAGATAATTGTCCCAGGGTGGAAATGAGATATTTATTAGATCTATTCTCCATGCTATTCCTACATATTCGATGGCTTACTTCTTGTTACCAAAGAGTCTTTGTGATGATTTGGAATGCATTATGGCGAAATTTTAGTGAAAGAAAAGTCCAAGGTGGAGGGGTATTCATTGGTGTGCATGGGATCTACTAAGTGTTCTTAATGTTATGGGGGGATTAGGCTTTCGTAGTTTATCAAAGTTCAATGTTGCTTTGTTAGCCAAGCAAGGTTGGTGTCTCATTCATTATCCAGATTCATTATTAGCGCATGCTTTAAAAGCTAAATATTATTCTAATTCAAATTTTCTAAATGTGAGTTTGGGGAATCTACCTTCATATACCTGGAAGAGTGTCTGGGTTGTTAAAGGTTTGCTATAGAGCGGCCTTTGTTGGCGAGTGGACTCGAGTGAAAAGATTTCTATTTTGGAAGATGTTTGGCTCCCTGGTTCTAAAAATTACAAAATATTGGAATATCAACAAAAGTCTCAAACTTCATAGATGAGAGCACTAATGAATGGAAGGTCGGGTTGTTTTGCGATACCTTTCCAGTGGAGATAGCTTCAAAGATCCTAAAGATTCCGCTGGTTAGAGAAAAATGGAAGGACATGCAAGTTTGGAGGGGTAATCCATCAAGAGAGTTTTCTGTGAAGAGCACCTACAAACTATTACATTTAGGATCCCTAAACCATAGTTATACAAGCCTTGAATCTAGAGAACTATTCAAGAAATTATGGCAAATACAAGTGCCATCCAAAATAAAATTAAATCTCTGGAGAACTGTATGGAACTATCTCCTTACTTTTGATAATCTGCATCATTGTCGAGTACGAAATGACAGTGTCTGTCCACGATGTGGTACTACTTTTGAAACTATGTTGCACATGGTTAGAGATTGCCCGATTTCTGTTGAAACATGGTTTAGTGTTAATATTTTCAATAATATTTCTATCACAACATTGGATCTGCAAGGTTGGTTTACGTGGATTTTTCAAAACTGTTCTAGCAATCAGATCCATTTATTTTGTGTAGTGATTTGCATGATCTGGTCAAGTAGAAATAGATATGTCCATGAAAGGCACCAATACAGAGGGTTAGAGATCGCAAATGGTGTTCAAAAATATCTAAAGGAAATAGATGGTTTAGAGAAAGAACAAAATACCATATTTGAGAAGGATGAGGTTTGGGATTCCTTTTTGGACTCTGAGGTTTGGATTTATTTTGATGCTTCCTTCAACCAGTTTTTGGGTAGATCTAGGTTGTGCATTGTTATTCGAAAACCCACGGGGGAATTTCTGGCAACAAAACAAACCCTTCATTCTAGGGTAGGATCTCCTTTTGCGGCAGAGGGCATGGCCTCTCTTGAGGCAGTACAACTCGGAATCCACCTGGGTTTTTTTAAGGTTAGTATAATAAAGATGCTAGATTTATACTCATCAAAAGTAGATTTACATTATAGGATAAATAGAAGATCAGAGCCATTATCTACGATATTCAAAGGCAAAAAAGTTTTTTTTTTTCCAAAAAATAGACTTCATTCATACTCCTAGATCAAACAATATCACTGCTCAAAATCAGGCAATAGACTATTTAAGAAATAAGCGAAATACTTATCTCGTAAACGTTGAAGCTGAAGTGTCTATGGAGGTTTTGTGGGAGCTCTGACCAAGAGAGCCAGACTAATCTTTGAATGAGGGAACAACGACTATGTGAAAGGAAATGCAATTAAAAGGTCTTCGCTTTTGGAAAGTTGCATTTTTAGGTATCTGGTGCCATCATAATGTTTCAAGGATAATTATGTCGGTGAGTGGGCACCAACTCATTATTGGTTGGATGGCTTTAGGGTTTTGTTAGATAGCTTTTTCTTTATTTGTTTATTTCAGTTTTATTTGGGCCTTGAGTTTTGACTTGGTTGGTCCTTTCAACCCACACTTATTTGGGTTGTTTTCTTTTTAGTTTGATTTTTGTTTCATCAGTTTGGTTTTAATAAAAGCTCAGTTAGTATTCTAAAAAAATATAGATATTGTAAAAAAAAGTTTAAAAATAATATGGATGAGTCTAAAATAGACATTAGTTAATCCTTTACAATTATTGATGGATTTGGGTAAAATTTTAGACTTATATTCTAGGTCGGACAAAGCTTAGACAAGTATAGAATGTGTTAATACCATACTTATAACTCGAACTTGACTTGGCTTGACCCATGAACATCTCTACTCCATTATGTTTTATTTGTGGGGTTAATGCATATTTTACCCTTTGAACACCTAAACCATTTCTACTTGAATCTAAAAATAGTTAACCAACTTGATACTTTTTTAAGTATCTATTGACATTGTTAACTTTTGTACTGACAACCAATAAAATAACGACAAGTCTTAAAAATATTTAGTTATTTTTAATTATTTTTAGATTTTTTTATATTTTTTTAACAATTTATAAATTTTATTAGATTTTTTTTTAATTTTTAAATAAAACTTGCCACATGTTCTAATTTGAAGTTATCACAAGGCATTGTATTATTGGCTACTGTGCCAAATCATTAAAAAAATTGATGGAGTTAACTGGGTACCATAAAAAGGTACTTGCTTAACTGTTTTCATTTTAGGTATTAATTTATTCTTCAAAAAAAATTTAGGTATCATTAACCCTTATTTTTAAAAAAAGTTAGATTGTTAATTATTTATCATTTATTATTTACAATTTTATTTTAGGTTAATAAATTTTATATATAATTTAGATTAAAATTTAAATTTTCCATCATATTATATAGGTAAATATTGAAATTTACCTTATACTTGATTTTAATTTATTTCTACCATTACACTTTGAAAATATGGGTAAATTTACCATTCAACAATAACTTGATTGAATTTTACTGCTAAATTTGATTTATTTAATTAAAATTTACCACTCATTATTGATTTTGATTATTTGAAAATAAAGTTTATAAAGATTTCAAATATTTTATCTTAATAGTTATTGATAACTTATTTTATAAATGTTAATAAATTAATAAATTAACTTAAAATTATAATTTAGTGGAAGAAACTTTTAAATTAAAAAAAAAAAAAAGTAAGTTTATTTTTTAATAAAATAATTGTAAATTTATTACTTAATTTATTATTTTTAGCAATCAAATTAGCATTTAAAATAATTTTTAATTTAATTTTATCTTCAAATTATTTCAAACTAAAGTTGGATAGCAAAAAATTAAACAAAAAATCAGAGTTTAGCATCAAAGTTAGCTCAAATAATCAAATCGAAATTATCAAGAGAGGGGTGAATTGACTTTTAAAAATTTTGTGGATGCTGAAGAAAAAGAATAACGAAATGAACACAAGGATTTTTAAAGTAGTTCGGCCCCAATTGTTTACTTCACTACCTTAGCTTTCCACTACTGAAGATTTTCTCAAATTCACTAATTTGATAACCTTTGAAGATAAGGTTTAACCTTACAAACTCCCTTTAAGGTATCTACCCAAACCTTAAGACACAAATCCTCTCAAAGAGGTATAAAGAAGCAAATAAAGAAATAATTTTACAAGATTGATGTGTTTGCAAATTAAGCTCAATTGCAATGAAATACACTTGAGCAAAAGAATGGAAATAAAGTTCACAAGTATATGAAATAAAAATATGAAAATATTTGGCACAAAGGTTGTTTGATTGATGATTTAGCTTGAATATTCTCTCTTGTTGTTGTAAGATCTTTGGAAGCTAATGTTTATTGTGACACCCCAAAATTTGGCCGGTCCTAAGTTTGGGCGTCTAGTTTTGAAAATAATTTGTTTGGCATAGTTCTACTCGCCAGTTATATCTTTTGGCATATAGAATGGGTGCATAGTAGATGTCAAAGTATTAAAAGTAAGAATTATCTCAAAATGTGTTGTGATGTAAAGAGGAAAAGTTTGGTAAAAGTAATAAGGTAATTACGATTTGTGTTATTGCCAAGGGTATAGTACGCTACGTTGTTTGAGTTATTGTGTAGTTACATTGTAAGTATTTTGGTTAAGAATGAATTGGTTGGAGTAATCGGATATTGATTATATTGGATTCTCATTTATGGTTTCTTAGAAGCTGTAGACCAGTAATTAAGATAATTCTGAAAGAATGTGACACATGTCAAGTTCCACTTTGTGTAACACCCCCATACTCGATCTAATCGTCGAGTCAAGGCACCGGGTTATCACATTTGTTGTCGGAGCAGTTACTGAAAATTTCAAATAAATTTATCATATTATGTAATTAATGTAGATCATCAACTCATTATAGTAAATATTGAATTTACGACAGAACTAATTATGAGTTAAAGGAGCTCATTAAAACATCCATAATTGATCAAGGACCGAATTGTAAAGTTTATAAAATTAACACAAATATTAAAGTTTTACAAATAAGATCATTGGATGACTTGCACTTTCAAAAGTAGTTTATCCACTTTATGTGTATTTCATATTTATTTCTAAATTGTGTCAATCAATTTAATTCTTCATAAACTTTTAACAAAGATTTTAATATCACATCAATTAACAATTATTCACTTATTATTATCAATTCATGTAAACATACTCACATTTATTGATCATTCAATCACTTATAATCATTTTGAAACATTTCAAATTCATCTACTATATATATATATATATATATATATTTCCTCCTCCTCTCCATTCTACATCTTTTATATATAAACTTATTAGAATCTTTAGCTTTTAGTATATAACATGGTTATATGTAACATTATTTATAATTTCACTATTTACTTATGTGTTCATAATCAAAACTGTCCACTTGAGTCATAGTCACTAAATTATTTATATCTTAAGCTAAAAAATTCAAAATTAAGATTCGCTTGATGTTTATGAAACTAGACTCAAATACCTTTTTACCATAAAAATTTCATAATTTTTAATTTAGCCAATCTGTACAGAAAATTCTTCAAGTTTATCTCTTCTCTGTTGCTTGACAGTTTTGACATTTCTTTACTAAAAAATAATTATCTATTAGTACGGAGTTCGAATGATGTTTCCATTTATTTCTATTGAAAATAGAATAATTAAGAATTTAAAAATATAAATTTCAGCCCCTAATAATATTGTTACAATTTTTTATGATTTTCCAAAGTTAGAACAGGGGAACCCGAATCCACTCCGAACATGTTTCACAAAACTAGTATATCTCAAAATATACAATTTCGTTTTTTTCACCGTTTCTTCCGTACAAAACTAGACTCAATAATATTTAATTAAATATTTAATTCAACCTCTAACTAAATTTCTATGATTTTTTATGAATTTTCAAAGTTAGGTCACTGCTGTTGTCCAAACTGTTTTAATGAAACTATTTTATTTTTCATGGTTCTTTGCACTATCTTTCATTCAATCACAAATAATTACCATACTTTTGATTACTGTACAATTTAATCACTTATGTTTATGTGTATATTACATATTCATTTCTTAATCTTAGTATTTTTCGCAATACAAATCACGTTCTCTCTTATCAATTTAGTGTTTTAAATCTCTATTCTACATCAAATACTTTTTATTTCTAGTATTTAGATTAAATACATGTTTCATACATCTCACTCACAACATATTTGACTCAATCTATTGAAATACAAGTAGGTTTAGTATGATACTCACCTCCTTTGTCAAGAAATTTTTCCTTTCTTCTTTAGTTCCATTCGTTTCTCATCTTCATCACTTTCCTTCCTTTTTCTTCTTATTTTCTCCACTTTCATCTACTATTTTCTTGCTTCTAAGTTGATGAACATATTCTCTAGAATCTCTACTTCATCTTTTCTCTTTAATGTCTAAGGAAATTTTCAAAAATTTTGGGTAAAAAAGTGGATTTTCATGCTAAAGGACTAAATTGTAAAAAAAATAAAACTTCCTTTCTCACCCTCTCATTCACGTTGGAAGGATGATCTTCCCCTTTTTTTTCTTCATCTTTCTCTCCTTTTATACTAGCCATTTTATAATAAAATATTTTATTTAAATATTAATAAAGTAATATTATCTAATTAAATAATTATAAAATATCATCAAATATCTTTAACATCATGATTACAATCCAATGACCCATATTTTATACATCAAGGCTAAGTAAATCTAATGGTAATAAGAACCCAACAAGTGACTCCAGTGGAAAAAATGATATTGTTCATCCTAGGAGTCTTGGGTTTGAGCGCCTATGTATGCAAGGTGTGTGTGCGTTGTCAAAGGGTTAAAAAAGTATGAACAAATATTACCATGTAATCACACCAGTATATTCAAAAAAAAAATCTAATGGTAATAATTCCTCCATGTATTCAATGGCATTTTAGTAATTTTCTTCAAAATTATTTATTTATTATTATTTTTCTAAATGATCATTTTGCCCCTGGTCAGATTTTATATTTTCATTTATGTCCTTTTTACTTTTGGTTATTTGCACTTTTAGTCCTTCAAACTTTTCAATTTTATACTTTAACCTCTCAACTTTTGAATATTCACACTTTGACCCATCACATTTTCACAATTTAGTCAATACCTCAAATTTATATCTCACAATATAATACTATATATTTTATTTTATTATTTATTTATTTATTTTTGGACCTTCTCTATTGTCTAATATCTTCCTTTACTAACATTGATGTACACTATTTCATTACTTGATAATTCAATTATGAACTTTACTTAATTTGCATTACATCACTAACGTATAACTTACTATACCACTCCATGATTTTCAATACCAAGTATAAGATATTATAACTTACTAATTTCCTTTCGAAGTTAAATAGTCTGTTCTCACCTTTACTTGATGGTCATAGTAAATTTTATCAGTTCAATAAACTTAACACGTCACTTTAGTTGTATTATTAAACTAATACATCATCGTATTTTTCTTTCTTTCTTTCTTTCATTATTTCTAATAGTATGATTTCAAATTATAATTTACTTAATTAAATTTCTTATTTCAATTTTCTCTAACATCCCTTATCATTTACTAACTTTATATCTTATTTCAATAAAAAATCTATCTCATAATATTTTATACCAAGGCGGTTTTGAGGATGTTACACTTTAGGGTCATAGGTCTTATATATATATATATATGCATATGGGTTTGAGAAAGGAGTTTTTCTTCTTTTTTCCTCTAAAATGTTATTGTTTATTCTCTTTGGAGTTGATTATAGTTTGCTCTCGTTAAGCTGAAAACTAAGGATCTAATATGAAGCATTGGATTATTCATTCCTAGGTAAGTACTACAATTATGCATGTTAAGTTCTGAAAGAGTAAGTTTGTTAGAAGTGGTTGAATAGTAAGAGAAAGGTATAAGGCTTTGCATGAGGATTATCAATGCTTTTGATTATGGTAACATGTATGTAAATGCGTTTAAATGGTGTTTCTATGTTTTGTAATCAGTGATTGTTGCTAATTGCATGATAGATGTTTGGCTTGGAGCAAAGCTGTTGTAGGTGGGTGTTAGGTGAGACTTTACTTTGACTCTTACATGTGAATATGTAAGTGATCTAAATAATGATGAATCTTAAGTAACTAGTGAATGAGAAAACATAAGAGAAATGTTGGAAGAGCAAAGATAACATGTGTGGAATTTCATGAATAAGAAGTTAAATTATGGGTATGCAAGTAAAGTCTGGTTATGGAAAGGTATGAATTAGTCAGGTGAATTCCTAACACGAACATCTGCAATTCTTCTAGGTAAGTCTGTTATGGTCTATGTTTTGGGAATCGTGATTAACTATATAGATGATTGATGAAGATTATATGTGTAACTGATAAGAGGTTAGATGAGTCCAAATGCATGTTGAATTGAGTGCGAGTATTTCTTATGTTGAAGTACACTTATGTGTATGTGTCTAGAATGTATAGTATGAGTTTTGATGGTTGTATGATGAGTGATTTAAATGTTGGGTCTGAGTTGAATTTGTGTTGGTGAGTTGTCATGTGAGTCTGATCACCGCGATGGTAATTGATGAAGTTCGTCTGGACAATACACACAAACTTTGATATGGAAATTCTGAAGGAAAAATCCATGGCCATGGCACACTCTGAAAAGGAACTATTGAATGGAAATTACCTAATGAGGTTCTTTGCATGTCTAAGGGCGATAATGGGCAAACCTCACGCAATGTGAGTTTATAAAAATCAATATCGCAAACACGAAAACTTTGGATAACCTTTGTGGCATACTTTGAATGGACTGCCCTTATGGCGTACCATGATAAGGCCCTTCATGGTGTATTCTAATGGATTTCTCTTGTGGCGGGTTTTGTATGAAGCTATATGGCGTATTCAGTAGGGTATTTAAGTGTGATCAGTAAGACTAGAATGAGTAAAGGTATCTAACGAATACTAGGTAAGTACTAAACAAAGTTAAGAAATGATTGAAGTTGATGAGTAGGGAATTTAAGCGTGATCAGTAAGACTAGAATGAGTAAAGGTATCTAACAGATACTAGGTAAGTACTAAACAAAGTTAAGAAACGATTGAAGTTTATGAGTTGAAGAGATATTGAGATGTAATGTGATTTACATTGAGACATATGGTACGGTGGTAATTACGCTCTTGTAATTACAAGAAATTGTAATTCCCTGGAGATGTTTAGCCAACAGAGTGTAATTACATCGTAATTCCTTATGTCATGTTTTGTAGTACAAATTATAATTACATACATAATTTATATTTTTAAAAAATATTAATTATTATAAAAAATATTAGTATGATAAAAATAATTTCTAAACTAGCAAAAATCAAAAATCAAATCATCATATGTATTATGTTAGTCTAAAAAAGCAATTGATAACACAATTACTAACAAAAATAGTAAAAAACACATCATATGAAATTTTTAAAAATGTTTTAGCGCATTTTTGTTGGATTATTTTCTCTTTAATATTTAACGTATGCTCCTTATCATCATTTGTTAGTCCTTGACTGAGTTCATCATCATCTGAATTTGAATATTAATTATTAAGATTATCAAAACCTCCTTATTTATTGTAGTCTACGAAGTATGGGTCATATCAATTCTTCCTATAATTGAAGTTATAAAATATGCAATAAGCTAGCACTAGCCAACATTGTTTTCTTATGCTTTACTAAGTTGATGTTGTTAATATGAGAAATATCTTTTTAGAATAACAAATGTCTTCTAAACCATATTTTGAAGCCTCAGGTGTTTTAAATTAAAGAGTTCGTGAGTTGTCTATGGTAATTATATTTGACACCTTTCTCTCAAATGGTATCATACCCTATAATATGGTGCAAGAATACTTTTTTATTTATATAATTAGCATTGACCTTAAAATATTTGGCTTCACAGTTTAAATAATTTGTAGCTTTAATTATAAAAGCATATATAAACTTAATTTGGAGAAAGATTTATAATATGTTATATCATTTTTAATAATATTTAAATTAAGTAAAAATTGTAACATCCTAAAAACTGTGTTAGAAGAATTTGAGTTGTGAAATCAAGAGTGGTTTTCTCTCGACTTTGTGTCTAGATTTTTGAAAATTTATGAGGTGATTTAATTTGGTTTAGTGGTTAAGTGTTCTGGTTATGTGTGTGAGGTTTTGGGTTCGAATCCTGTTTCTTGATGTTTTGTACTCAGATTGTTTTGAAAATTATGACTAGATCTGTCAGGTTTGAAAATTATTTTTGCACTCATTCTGGTTTTTATTAAATTTGTGAATAACTAATAATTTCTAAACGCAAAACCATCATATCACTTAAGTCGACAAAACGATTTCTATTTTCAAAATAAAACTTTGAAAGGACTTTCCACCATAAGTCAAGCAACACTTGAGGTTTTTTTTAAGCATTTACTGATTTCCAATGTGTTAATGTAATTCCACTAGATTCGATCATAACTTCTCGATCGGGTTCGGGGTGTTAAAAGAATAACATACAATTTATAATATATATATAACCTTTATAAAAAAAATAATTTTATAAATTGTCCAAAACTTTTATAACCCTTTTTGTAAATAATATAATTTTTTCTCATAACTTAGGAAGTTAATTTTTTTTATAAATAAGCTATGATAAAAAAACTATAGATTTTTTTATGAATAAGTATATTATTTTTATAATATATAGCATGGACACATCAATAAGTTATGTCCATACTTGGCTATAATTTTTTATAAATAAATATAAAGATAAATATCAAAACTATACATGAACTTTGATTTTGTGCAATTTTATACATGAAATTTCGATTTGATTCAATTTTCACAAATCACTAACAACATTATCAAATTAACACTATTTTATGTTGATATATTGCATATACAAACAATTATATTAATCACATATGAGAAATAAATGCATGTATTCGTTTATTTTAAATGTGTACAAGTGAACCAAAATCAATGTTTCATGTATACATATGAATCATAATTCAAGTTTCATGTGTATAATTACACCAAATCAAAGTTCATGTATCAAATTACACATTGGACCAAAGTTCATATATAAATTTTATATTTATCCCATAAATATATTATAACACTTTTGTAACATGTAAATTATTTTTATAATAAATTCTTTTGGCTATAACTTTAGAAATTATTTAGGAGTTAAATAATATAATTTTTTATTATAACTTTATAAAATTCAAAAATAATTTTCATAATATATTTTTTACGATTTGAGATATAATAATTTTTTGTCATAACCATTTCAAACACTGTTCATGCGTATAATATAATTTTTAACTTGTATTAAAATAATATTTTTTTAAAATTGGGTTTGTGTGTAATTTACGTAAAATTACTCCAATTCTGATCACTCTCTCAAGAATTGGAAAATGTAATTGGAGTGCTTCAATTACACCCAAATCAATAGGATATACAAATTACAATTGTTACCTAAACATGTCACCAATGTATAATTACAAGTAATTACACCCAAATTCAATTATTAGGCAGCTTTCTTTTTTTTTTGAAGAAATGTTTTGTTTGGTATTAATAAACAGGGCATGAAAAGCTTCCAAATACAAAACATAAATAACAAACCCAAAGAACCAACCCATAACTAGGTCTAGCCCAACGAGCACCTGACCATAAGAAAACCGAAGAAAGAAAAAGAAAAAAAGAAAAACTAGATTTATCTAGGAAAAATAAAACACAAAAAAAAAACCACGATCCAAAAGCTTCTTTGAAACCCTCTTCAGTTACCAAAATACAACCAAGGTGACAAACGACCTTCCCGATTGGAGAAACCACTTGGGAAGGAAGATTGAGGTTTGCTTACACAACAAAATGGAAAAAATCCCTCAATTGAAACCAGAAAAAAGCCCGATGTGTATGACGGCCAATGGAAGCAACGATTGGAATCTACAAGTTCGATGGCTTCCAACAGCGCATCCTCAAGCTTCCGCATGCCTTCCTCCGCCATTGCATGTGCCACAAAGTCCCCTTCTCGCACAACGAATTGGAACCGACATGCCAAAAAATTCCTTGCACATGCCTTCACATCCAAAGTAATCGGTCGAGTTTCAAAGTAGTCTTCCTCTAGAGAGTTGACGTTTTTGATAACGAATTTTGAGTTGCTTCCGATGGAAACTGTGCTCCATGTAACAGTGTTGTATCCTCTGTCAGTACCATGAATTGTACAAGGTTATGAACTCGAGCCCCCGATCCCATGATATTGCCTTCATTATTTCTTATTATAAAACCAGATGATGCTTTCTATTTTGTAGCTGAAAATCCATGATCCACATTGACTTTTACCCAACCCGGTGGAGGTGGATTCCAACATATCATGCTTTTGGGTCGAGGGTGTTGAAGAGTAGCTGACAACTCTCGATATTCTGTTCCAAATGTCTTGATGAAGGTAATGATTTCCTCCACACTCTGCATTATATTCTCATGTAAGAGCTTATTGCGAGAAAACCAGATCGCCCAAATTGTTATTGCAATTTATGCTGCTTTGCTGCCGGCTATATTTTCAAAGAGCCAGTTTAACCATTCACTAAAACTAAAATCAGCAACTAAAATTGGCCACCCATAATTCAGTTTCAACCATACTTGTTTTGCAAAACTGCAATCACGGGCTATGTGAATGTTAGACTTGTTGTGGTTACAGTAACATAAACAATGATTATCGGGAATAATTCTTCGAAAATGTAGATTCTAAAACTTGGGAACTAAATTTAGAACAAATTTTCATGACAAAATCTCGATTTTCGTTGGGCATTTTTAAACTCTAAATCTGATTATAATGCTTTTTCTCCATCGGATCTATATTCTGGGGTTCGCTAAGAGCCTTGTAACCACTCTTAACCGAATAAGTACCTAACTTTTCACGAAACCACACTAGCTTGTCAGGTTGCTCATTTAGGGGAATAGGAATATTGACAATTTGTCGTGGTTCATCTTCTTTAAAATTTCTAAAGATTAACTCGTTATTCCATGCATTTGAATAAAAAAGTCATAAATTGCTAACCCAGTTCAAATCTGCCACTGGAGTTGTACTGATCCTTTCATTTCAGTCTCCCGGTAACCATTGATAGTAAATAATTTTAGCATTTTTATTTGTGTATTTTTAATAAATTTTGAGTAAGATACTTTTAATTACGTACTTTTTCTTATAAGTACACAAAAGTAATTTCACAACTTAAAAGCAAGACAAAGGGGACTTAATTGAAGCAAAATGAGAAGAGATGAGCTAAATTGAGAGATGTGGAAGAATTTGAGGATTAAAGTGCAAATACTTTATTGGTTGAAATTATCAATAGCCAAAATTAGATTTTAGTTATTTTCTTTTATATTTTTTAATTTTATTTTGACCATATTCTCTTTATTTAGTAAATTGGAAAAACTTTAGGGGTAATTAAGCTGTTTTTAGCAAATTAATTGTGTATAAATAGAACCTTTGGGTTTAATTGAAAGACACACTTGATTTGAATAGCAATTGAAGCAATTCTTCCTTTTTATATTCTTTCTTAATTTGCGTCAGTGCTCTCTACCATTTTTCAATTCTATTTCCTTCTTTTTTAAAATTGTTTAATTGCTTTCTTAACCCTTTCCCATTTCCATCTTCCATAATTCCAATTAATTCATCATCCTAAATCCATCAAGCATGATCAAATTCATGTGTAACTAAGTCCTTTTTAGCCTTAGCCCAATTATCACTCCGGCAAGAAAATAATCGTGAGTTATGAAGCCGCGCTAAAAACCTTTTCAACTCGGTATTCACTATCACTCCGATTTATGGGATAGTACAAATTCGTCCCTCAAAGTTAATTCGACTTCGATTCAAAAAGTGCACGTTAGGTTAGAGTAGTTTGGCATATAGTTGGCGTTTGGTACGTTCTCGAGCGTTATAACCGACTTATCGATTTAAAAGGAAAAATAAAATTTCGAGGATCAATTCAAGTTTAGAGAGAACCGAGGTTGAGGCTAAGCCTAATTAAATATATTTTCTCCCACTTATTTTATCTCGATTTATTTATTTGCAACAATAATTTATTTTATCTATATTATTTTGTTTTGTTTTATTTTTAGTTTAATATTCTTATCTCTAAACCCCCCTTTCTAATTTATTTTCAGGAAGACAATCACAAGTCGTGGGCACGCCCTTTCCCACGACGGAAACCCTATTCAAGAGAAAAACACAAAAGCATATTTCAACAATCAATCCCTGTGGAATCGACCCTACTACCTTATACTACTGTTTTGTATTATTTCCTCGTAGGAATATTTATTTGGTGGTTTCGACGCCCATTAAATTTTGGCGTCATTACCGAGGACTGGTAAAATTTTCTAATTTTCATTTATTTTCTTTATGATAAGGTTTGAATAGAGACGTCTCGACAACTTTGAACCGGAGATAGAGAAATTGACCCGAAGGTTGAGAAAAGAAGCTCACGATAAACATCCACAAACCAAATTTGAAGAAGAAGCTTTTACTGAGAAAATTTTTGGGAACAAAGAACTAAAGATAATGGTAGATCAAACTATTCGTCAACTTGTGACTACATCAGACAAACAACAGCCGCTGTGTATAACTTTTCCAATGGGAGGAACATCGCTTGAATTGAAGCTGGGCTTAATCCATCTATTATCCAATTTCTGCGGAATTCAAAATGAAAACCCGTACACCCACTTAAAGGAGTTTCATATGGTTTGCATAAGCATTAAACCTCAGAGAGTAACAGATGATAAAATTAAACTTCGTGCATTTCTTTTTTCATTAGTCGACTCTGCTAGAGAGTGGTTATTTTATTTACCTTAGGGATCAGTTAACACATAGGCTAATATGTCGCTTTTTATTTTTAGTTTTTTTATCATTTTTTATTTATATTTTTCATTTTTTTAATTCTTTTTTATTATTATTATTTTTTCTTTCTTCTTTTATTTTTTATTTCCTATTATCTTTGTTTTTTATTTTTTTTTCTTTTTCTTTTTATATACTTCTTTAGACATAATCAAATCTTTTTATGCGAATTAAGATGACAAGCCAAGCACCTCAACCTGATTACTCAATTTGAAAGTTTTTAACTTATTTTTCAAGGCAGCTCAATTAGTAGAGTGTTACAAGCTTCGATTCGTTACTAAAATCTTTTTACGCGAATTGAGATGACAAGCCAAATACCTCAACCCAGTTACTCAATTTGGTCACATTTCCGAATCTTCACTCTTAACCAAGCCTAATTTATTTATCCATATCTAAATTTTATTTATTCACATACTTTGAGTACTTTATTAGCCAAGTTTAAAAAATTTCTAATTTTTTGAAGTGTTTGACTTTTTCCATAATATTTTCAACTCTACAAAATACATGTTTGATCAAAATAAGCAATCATTAATCATGAATTCCTAATTATTAATGAACCAAGCATAAAAAAGAAAAAATGCATTTGCAAAACTAATTATCAAATAGCATTAATATATGAATAAGAATATATGCAAAGAGAAATAGCATGTCATGTATAATGAATTCCTCTATTCAATTCACATTGCCCTCAATGTGTAAGTTTTAAAGAATAGAAAAAGATAAGGCAAAGTGTACCCCCTGTGTAAATTTAACGAGGTGGAGGGTGACAGTGGTGCTCACACTCTAATATTGCAAGGATGCGCTTGATGTTAGCTTCCATTGTTTCCAAGCAAGCTTCGAAACGATTCATTCTTTCCTCCATAGCGTAATGGAGCTGTTCATCTCAATCCCTCGAAGTGAAATTTTGTGTTCGATGGAACACTCTAATACTGCGAGACATATATGTATTTGAAGGAACAAAATGAAAAACAGTAAGGGTGCCGACAAGCAAATCCATAGAATCCAAGCAATACCCACCCAAAGGGTCCATATTATAAGCATGCATAATAGGTGTAAAATCGAATGACGGAAAAAAATTCATGGCTAAATGCGTGATGTACGAACGTAGGATTAGAGGTCCACGTGCTCTGATTACTGTGTGAAAGTTATGTACAAACCAATATCCTATGCTTACTCTATATCTAGAAAACAAGCACCACATAAAGAATAACTCTGTCCTAGTTAAAATAGCAAAAGAATCATTACATCCCGAAAAACTAAAAGCAAGAAATCGATAAATATACCTAAGCGTCGATTCATGCACTAACAAGGATTTCACAATTCTAGAATTATAAGTACGTGAAATTGAGTTAGTTATGGCCAAGTAAGCAGCATTGGCATAAAAAAACACGAGGTATTTCTAACAAAGTAGTATGGTATGAATCAGTGTCAACATCGATAGGTTTAGCAAATCCCATTGCTATGTTAAATTCTGAAATAGACATGTTAAATGTGCTACCTAGCAATCTGAAGTCAATTACATTCGGAGTTTCAACAGTCTTAACAACATACATGTTGAAGCTAAAAGTGGTATAAAATTCATACACATGCTCAGAGAATGTACCACATTTAATTTCAGCCTATAATGACCAACCAATAGACTCGAAAGAACTATATGCAAGCTCACGCAAGTCAAGTGTATTGAGAGTGTAGAGATAGATATATTTACACACAAGCATAGGTCGGCATTGAATCTCCTCGTATCTCGACTGGTGCTCCGATGTCGTGAAGTTAAGAAAGCCTAGAAATCTCGATTCCGAGGACATTGTGCAGGTGCACCCTCGTTGATCGCTATTTCTTCGTGGTCGACGCTCTTTTATTGGATTGTTCGACGGACTCGACAAATCAACAGCATCAGAATCGTTGTCCAGGTTAGATTCTGATTCATCTTCTTGCTGGTTCGTTAAATTCCATCTAGGACATTTCATTCGGTTCGAAGGTGGTTACTCATTTTGGTTCGACGATCTCGTTTCAACATGATACGATGTACTGGTTTCATCGGAATTATCTGCAAGTAATGTTAGAAGCGAAAAACAGAACGAGAAGATGAAGTATTATACTTTATCTCGTCGATAGCTTTCGAGTGAGTTTTTGGCTCCTCTGGTTCAACCGGAGTTAGACTACTACGACATCGGTGTTGAGTTGATCTAGTGGTACGTACTGGTGGTTGGGGTGAGGGCAAGTCAAAATCGTCGTCATTAAAATTGATGATGGAAGGCATTGTAAAACGATTTTGTCGACAGTTGAGAGAGGCCAAAAATCGATCATTCGAATGGCTTTGACAGCGAACCATGATTGTTGTAATTTTTTCATATTCTTCTCATTGTGGTGGTGCACGGTGGTGGTCGATAACAGATGCGACGACGGACGGCGATGAGCAGTGGTGTGAAAGATATTTTTCGTGTCGATTTTAAAGGGGAAATGGTTAAGAGATGGAATGGTTACATCAATCGTGGCTTGTTGATGCGCATAGCAGCAAGCGGCAGTAGTCGATGGTGGGCGCGATGGCGTACTACGGCGGGTGCGATGGTTAGGTTAGGGTAGTGGCATGAAGACAACTAAAGAGGGTTGGTGGTGTTGTAGGTTGGCATTTTGAAGGGAATGACGAGGTTTTAAAGGAAAACAAAAGGAGAATGACCTTGCTTAATCATTCCTAAAATTTTTTATATTTACTAAAATAAGGAAAACATAGACAAAATAAAAAAAATATAAAAGAAAATAACTAAAATATAATTTTGGCTATTGACAATTTCAACCAATAAAGTCTTTGCACTTAAGTCCTCAAATTCTACCAAATCTCTTAATGTAGCTCATCTTTTCTCATTTTGCTTCAATTAAGTACCCTTTTGCTTGCTTATAAGTTATGACATTGCTTTTGTGTACCTGATAAGAAAAAATATGAAATTAGAAGTAATTTGCTCATAATTAATAAAAAAAATAGAAAAATAAAAATACTAAAATTATTTACTATCAAAGTCCCTCTACTTAGTCTAATCTTGTCATCAATCATATTGTTTATTCTATATTAAAGTTATTTAATAATTTTTTTGAAATCAAATTTCTTTTCTTAACCGAGTGTCATGCAAACAATTAGAGAATAAAAAATAGACAATTGCTTATGTCCAAGCAAGAAACATTTTATAAACTATCAAACATTATTAATAAAATCAATCACTTCATAAAAATTAAAGCCTTATTAAACTTGCTAAATAATCGTACCCAACTTTTACATATATTTATATATATATTTCCTTTATTTTTTTGTATTTCTTTTTATATATTTCTTGAGACATAATAAAAAATTTTACGCGAATTGAGATGACAAGCCAAGCACCTCAACCAGGTTACTCAATTTAAAAAGTAACGTATTTTTCAAGGCAACTCAGTTAGTAGAGTGTTACAAGCTTCGGCTCGTCACTCAAACCTTTTTACGCGAATTGAGATGACAAGTCAAGTACCTGAACCCGTTACTCAATTTGAACACATTTCTAAATATTTACTCTTAACCAAGTCCAATTTATTTATTCATATCTAAGTTTTATTTATTTACATACTTTGAGTACTTTATTAGCCAAGTTTAAAAAGTTTCTAATTTTATGAAGTGTTCGACTTTTTCCCTAATATTTTCAATTCTACAAAATGCATGTTTGATCAAAATAAGCAATCATTAATCATGAATTCCTAATTATTAAAATGAACCAAGCATAAAAAAGAAAAAAAATGCATTTGCAAAACTAATTATCAAATAGCATTAATATATGTATAAGCATATATGCAAAGAGAAATAGCTTGTCATGTATAATGAATTCTTCCTACTTAATCCACATTGCCCTAAATTTGCAAGTTTTAAAGAATAGAAAAAGATAAGGCAAAATGTACTCCTCGTGTAAATTTAACGAGGTGAAAGGTAACGGTGGTGCTCACGCTTTAATATTGAAAGGATGCGTTCGATGTTGGCTTCCATTGTTTCCAAGCGAGCTTCAAAACGATTCATTCTTTCCTCCATAACAGAATAGGGTTGCCCATCTCGATCCCTCGGAGCAAAGTTTCATGTCCGTCGAAACACTCTATTATAGTTAGATGTGTAAGTACTTGGAGGAACAAAAAGAAAAGCAGTAGGGGTGCCGACAAGCAATCCCATAGAATCCATGCAATACTCATTCAAAGGGTCCATATTATAAGCATGCGTAAGAGATGTACATCGAATGATGAAAAAATATTCATGGCTAAATGCGTGATGTATGAACCTAGGATTAGAGATCTACGTGCTCTGATTACTGTGTGAAAGTTACGTACAAACCAATATCTTAAGCTTACTCTATATCCAGAAAACAAGCATCACAGAAAGAATAACTCTGTCCTACTTAAAACAGCAGAAGAATCATTACGGCCCGAAAAATTAAAAGCATGAAATCGATGAATAAACCTAAGGGTCGATTCATGCACTAACAAGGATTTTTTAGTTCTAGAATTATAAGTGTGTGAAATTGAGTTAGTTAAGGCCGAGTAAGGGACCTTGGCATCAAAATCACGAGGTATTTCTAACAATGCATTATGGTATGAATTAGTGTCAACATCGATTGGTTTAGCAAAGCCTATTGCTATGTTAAATTCTGAAATAGACATGTTAAATGTGCTACCTAGCAATCTTAAGCCAATTACATTCAGAGTTTCAACAGTCTTAACAACATACATGTCGAAGCTAAAAGTGGCATAAAATTCATACACATGCTCATAGAATGTACCACATTTAATTTCAACATATAATGACCAACCAATAGACTCGAAATAACTATATACAGGCTCACTCAAGTCAAGTGTATCAAGAGTGTAGAGATAAATATATTTACACACTGGCATAGGTCGATGTTAAATCTCATCGTATCTCAAGTAGTGCTTCGGTGTCGTGAAGTTAAGAAAGCCTCGAAATCTCAATTCTAGGGGCATTGTGTAGGTGCGCCCTCATTGACCGTGCCTATTTCATTGTGGTCAGTGCTCTTTTATCAGATTGTTCTGCAGACTCGGCATATTAGCGGCATCAGTATCACTGTCTAGGTTAGATTTTTGTTCGTTGAATTCCATCTACGACGTTTCGTTCGGTTCGAAGGTGGTTACTCGTTCCAATTCGACGGCCTTGATTCATCTTGATACAAGGTGTTGGTCTCAGCTGAATTATCTGCAAGTAATGTTAGAAGTAAGAAAACAGAACAAGAAGATGGAGTATTATACCTTATCTCGTCAACAGCTTTCGAGTGAGTTTCTGGCTCCTCTGGTTCAACCGGAGCTGGATTCCTACGACATCAACGCCGAGTTGATCAAGCGGTACATACTGGTGGTAGTGGAGGTGAGGACAAGTCAAAATAGTCGTTATTAACATCGATGACGGGAGGCACTATAAAATGATTTCATCGATGGTTGAGAGAGGTTGGAAATCGATCAACCGAATGGCTTCGAGTGTGAACCATGGTTATTGTGATTTTTCATATTTTGCTCACTATAGTGGTGCACGACGGTTGTTGGCGGCATATGTGACGACGAACGGTGACTGGTAGTGGTGTTAAAGATTTTCTTTTCGTGCCAATTTCAAAAGGGAAATGGTCAAGAGATGAAATTGTTACAACACTCGAGACTTACTGTTGCATGTAGTAGTAAGTGACGGTAGAAGTTGATGATGTACGATGACGAATGGCGATAAGTGCGATGGTCGGGCTAGGGCAGTGGCATGAAAACGGGTAAAGAGGGTTGGTGGTGTTGTGGGTTAGCATTTTGAATGGAACGATGGGGTTTTAAGGGAAAACAAAAGGAGAATGGGGTGTTAAGGCGTAACGGCAGCGTGCGACGGAGGTTTCGTGAGCAAGATGGTTCGGTCGACGAGGGTGATGAGAAACCAACAGCGGTTAGGGGATTTCTCATGACGGTCGACGGTGGATAAAAAGGGAAAATAAATTAGAGGAAATTTATGGTGGTAGAGAGGTGAATCAGTAATAAGTGTGACTCATGGGGACGGTGGAGAGAAATAGCATTATTTTTTTTTTGCTAAAAAATTTAAGTATGTCTTTATATTGAACCCAACAAGTGGCTCCAGTAGAAAAAAGGATGTTGTTCATCCTAGGGGTCTTGGGTTCAAGCGCTTGTGTGTGCAAGGTGTGTGTGCATTGTCAAAGGGTTAAGAAAGTATGAACAGATACTACCATGTAATCATACCAGTATATTAAAAAAAAAGTATGTATTTATATTAAACCCAAAGGCCTGTTTATATAAAATTGATTTTCTAAAAATAGCTTAATCATTCCTAAAATTTTTCCTATTTACTAAAATAAGGAAAACAAAGTCAAAATAAAATAAAAATATAAAAGAAAATAACTAAAACATAGTCATATGTTCTTCTAAGGCTAATGCCTCATAATATATTTCTAAGACCATTGAGTATACTGACTCTAAATCACTCATATTGTCTATAATATGAATGAAATCTATATTCATATTATTATTCAGCGTGGCTTCTTTATTATGAGTATTATTTCTTCTAGGACAATGTGTAGCTATATGGCCAACTTGTCCACATATATAACAGAGTACAGTATCTTTATAAGTCTTATTCTTGTAAAATTGCCTAAGATGTTTCCTAGGGTTTAGGAATGGTTTTTGGGCTGAGGATCGTCGAGCCCAAATCTTTTTAGGCTTTTCTCCTGGTTCTTGGACTATATATTTTGGTTTATTATAAGTCTTATGGACTGGTTTATTGTAAGTCCGTTTCTTGGGCCTACATTCGCAAGGATCTTGCTCGTATTGTTGGGCTGTGTATATATTTTTACAAAATGAATATGATCCTCCTTTAATCTGTTGTTGCATAACCATTTGCTCGCACTTCCGACTCAAATGTTTCGTTATAAAACAACTCAATGTTATTACATTATAAGTATAATGTTCTTTATTAAGAGTTTTCCATATTTTATATTCTTCTTCTATTTCCTTACTTAATGCTTCTGGTAGTTTATTTATTAACTTATGCTGAAGCTCTTCATTATGAATATTTTGACTTATTGATGCATAATTTATATATTAATTAAGGAATAATATTACATGGGTCTAATCCTTAAGGGTTAATTGTTCTAATTTTCTAATTGCATCTGACTGTTGGTATCTAGATCCCATATTAGGGTCACTTCCTGTTACTAAATTACTAACAAGGTTTATAAAATTCTGTGGATTATTACCTAGGTTAAGCAACTCCTTATATTCATTTTCGTACGAAGCTTTAAAGTTATCCCATGCTCTTTTGGTAGTATTACCGAGGGTGGTCTCTAAGTATTTGACCATTTCTTCTGTAGTATGCTTAAAGTTCTTTTTCTAGATAGTTCTTAATAGTAATGGTCTTCCATTGATGTACTACTTCTGGCCAAACCTGAGGATTATATTTAGTCAGGTCTAACAAATTATCTTCTACATATACTTCTAAGTGCACTCTAGCTCCTTTGTTCTTAAATGGGTATTTAGGCTTTCTATAATCTGAGTATTACCTAGGAGGTATTGATCCATATTGGTATGGAACCATTGATGGTCCAGTTCTTGGCGAATTTAATGATGTGTTATGAGTATTTCTTAATGGTGGGTTATCCACCTACATAGGTGTTATATTACTAGTCTGTCTTGGTTTTATAGCACCTGGATTAGAATCCATTAAGTCTTTTGGTAAATTATTAAAGAATTTATGAAGGATTCTTCAATGTCTTGATCTTGGAAGGCAACCGAATTCCTCGATTGTTCTTCTATTAATTCTTCATGTATGATTCTAAATAATTCTATCTTTTTATGAGGTCTTTTGTTCTTAATAACATTCTTTATATAATCTATCCTCTTTTCTTTTGATAAAGTTATAAAATAACTTGTTTTTTCTATCAAATTCTATTTTATCTTTAAATTATAATTTGTATTCTTCATATTTATTATCAATATTCATTAATTCTTTATCTTCTTGCCAACTTTTGGTGAACAATTCAGCCACAGTTGGTTTCAGACTTTTGGTCTGAGTTTTGTTATAGAGTCTGGTGGAGAATTTCTAAATGTCTCTTGAGAATTTTATACAATCTTAGATTATTGCAAAATTCATCTATTTTTTTAAGACTTCTATCTGATTTTTTATGGTTTCTTTATAGATTTCTAGTTTTTCTAACACTATAATTAGGTCAAAAATCTGTTCTATAGTTGGTTCTAGTAAATGTGTTGGTATAAACCGAAGATTTATTATCTTATGGTCTATATTATCTAGTTTTAGTGAGATTTGGAGGTGGATACTTTCGGTAGGATACCTTGCATGAGTATAAAAACCAGTCTCTCAAGGTTATAGATTAAGCCAGAGATTCCTGGAGTTCTCAACGGAACTTTACCCAGTCAAGACAAGCCAGTACTTGCCTCCCAATGTTACCAACTCAAGGGTAACCGTTCTATTCTAGAATATATCTTATAGTATGGGGTGTTGTTGCTCAAAGAGGATCCAAAAATCCTTTCAGTGAGGAATTTGGCAACCTATCGAGTATTCCAACCAATACACCAAAAAGATAAGAGTGTACAAAAATGATAATTGAGAAAGGAGCGACAGAAGCGATGCGCAGGAAATATATAGACAGAGAAGAGAGAGTGAAGATTGTGTAGGAATTTTCTTATGTGTATAAGACCAGAGAGGTAGGTCTATTTATAATAAAATATAGTGTATGGGAATCTGCCTTTTCTTTATTAAAGTATTAAAAGCTTCTTTATTTATCACGCGTTCTGAAAAGTTATTTTCTTTTCCCAAAAGACAGCAGAGTCACATGGGCTTCTGAAAGTTTTTTGAAAAGTTATTTGTTCTTAATTGTAAAAGTTAAAATATACTTTCAAAATCTCCTGCTTTTGAAAATAATATTTTAAAATTCAATAGGTTTCAAGATCCAAATAGGATCTAAGTATTTGGGACTTCAAGTTTTAGCCCAATAATATTAAAATGGATTCATAAGGCCAAAGCCCAGAATCTTTAAAGGAAAATATTTTAAATCATAGTAGTCCATGATCTTTTCTAATAAATATATATATATATATATATAACAAAAGGAAGATTGATCTTTCGATAACGATAGTGAATCACAATATGTCGTTACTTTCAGACTTCATTTTCTCCACGAAGATTTTCATTTAAATTGTAAAATCTCTTTTTGAAAATCAAAACATCATATCTCTTTCAGACATCTCAATCTCTTTTCCCCTAGCTGCCCAACACGGCTCTCTTAGCCTTTAACGGGACTTACAAATGGGTACTTTTATAGCCATTGGAGATATTCGGTGTTTGAAAAATATCTTTTGATTAAAACAGTTATTTGAAAATCGATTGGATAAGAGAATAAATAAGAAACACAAGGTAAACAGAAAGATCATAAACACAAAGAGTAAAGAGAACTTATAAAAACTTTTACTTAAAACATATAAAGGATAGATTACAATGATAGAAGAGACTTGCTCGACTCTGATCAAGGGATAGAAGAGAGGATAGTGAAGATATCAGATCTTAGTGGAGACTCTCCACTTTCAACCTTTCTATCTTTCCTTTTTTATTCTACTCGTTGATTCTAGGTGTTACCCTAGAATGCCTAACACTAAAACTTAGCATTCCTTATATAAAGAAGCTCGGGTGCATATTGGGCCCCATCGATAGCTTGCTTCTGTAAGGAGATGCTTTTTCAAAAGCAAAATTACAAAAGAAAAAAGGAGATTCTTGACAGGACCCAAAACATCTCGAAAACTGTAAAGGCTTACGCAAATGCCCTTGTCGACACTAGATATTTACAAAAGAACCTTGACAGCTCAGATACCCCTTCAAGCTGGGTTTTTTGGTAGACCTTTTGGGCCTAAGTCTTCAGCCCTTATGTTTGTTAGGCTTCTTCTTGGATGTTAATTCTGTCATGAGCCTCATGTTCTTCTTTGTATATCTGGTCAATGAAATCTCCCAGACTAACGTTTCCAACTGATGCTCCGTCGAGGACGTTGATGTTTTATTAATCTCTTATAATCCTTTTAAGAATATAAATGATATGTTCTATATTTTCTTCGACCGAAGCCACTTTCTTATATATCTTATCTTCTATTGTAGTTGGCTTGTCAGTTATAGCTGCTGCATAGGATGTTGCTTCAGGTTCCTGGAGATGTTCTATCTTTTCCCGAAGTAATTCATTCTGCTACTTGAGTTCTAGTTTCTTGGTCTCAAGAGCTAGTATTGTCTTTTCTAATTCTATTATTTCTTCTAGCTGTTGAGCTAGTTCTGGGCCCTTTTTACTTTAAGTCTTCAATAACTTTTGGGCTTTTATAGTATAGCTTTGGTAGATATGTCTCTACTTCTCGGAGGGCTTCCATCAATGTAGCATATTTTTTGACTCCTCCAATCTTGACATATTGGGCTACCTCAGCATATTTTTTTTTTGTATATGCCTCTGTGTTGTCCATGAAACACTATGTAATATGGGCTTGTTATTTGTTAAGTATAGGGACAAGCAATTAAGGCTAGCAATTATATGTTTTATATCGCTCCTCTTATGAGCTATAAATATTTTATCAATGAGAATTCTCTCAGTATCTGTTATATTTGTTCCTTGAGCCAAGTTGAATTCCTGTCTAGAACCTTTATAGTCGTAGAACAACAGTTTATCAAATAGTATAAGCTTGGGTTATTCGACCGTAGGCTTTGTTATGGGCTTTCTAAAACTAGTCCCAGTGGGTTGTTTGGCTTTGCCTATTACAGATGCAAGTATATCTTGTGTATTCATTCCCATTTTGGAAGCCTTTGTTATAAGTTCTACCACTTCTTGTGGAATATTGGTTATAATATTTGTATTTGTGACCAATGGCCCAGTTATGTTGGTTATATCAGAGGCTGAACCACTGCTTATTTTATTCTCTGCTTTGGAGCCGGTATTTATTTTGTCGAAGGTAGGGATTTGGCCTTTGGGTCGATTCATTATACCTGCATCAAAAATTATTAGTAACTTATCATAACTCGGCATTTTGTATAATTAATTTAGAAATTATTTTAGGTATATCCTTATTAGCGTATTGTCTAGATAATATATCTGCTAATTTATTATCTTTTCCGGGTATATGTTTTATTTCCAGTCTTAATTCTCATTCTTTAAAGTATTGAGTTAACTTATTCCATCTATTTAATGAGGATCGTTTCTTAGTATCTTTCATATTAACAAAGTATTTGACAATACTTATGCAATTTGTTCTGATTGTAAACTTCTCTCTACCTATTATTAATAATTCAAATGATTCTAGGGCATATCTAAGGGCTAAAACTTCTACATCTATCCTTGAGACTATGCCTTTCTCTTTGAATTTTCCCGAATTATAACCGCAGAGTTTTTCTACTGACTTAGGTGCATCCTAGTTATCTTTTTTATAAAGAGCAGCTCCTCATCCATCTAAGGATCTATCAGTTTTTATGATAAGATAATCTGAATCTAATAGAATTTCCATTTTCAGAATCTTCTTTATCTTTTCTTTTATTTTAATCATTATTTTTATATCTTCATTATCGAAATGTCTAAGTCCATTTTTCTTAGTCTTATTTGTTATCAGACCTATTAGTGTCGATAAATTTTTTATGAAAGGTCTTGTATAGTTAAGCAGGCCTAGAAATTCCTGAATCTGCTTAAGGCCTTCTAACTTATTGGGCATTTCTAGGATTTTTTGGGCTACATGGGGTTGTAGTTCTATTTGCCCTTTTCCTAAAACTATTCCTAGGAACTTTATAAATTCTTTTCCTAGTTCTATTTTCTTTTTACTTATAATTATTCATTCTTCCTAAAATATTCTAAATATTATTTTCAGGTGTTTTTTATTATCTTCGGCAGTTTTACTAAAGACTAGTATATCGTCTATATAGACTTTAGCAAAATTGCTACAATCCTTAAAAAAATTATCCATTCTTTCCTAATATACGATTGGGGCATTTTTAAGCCCAAATGGCATTACTAACCATTCCCAATGTCCAATTGAATTTGGACATATGAAGGCGGTCCATTCTATAGATTCTTTATGTATTCTTATTTGATGGTAGCTTGATTTACAATCAAACTTACTAAACCATCTTGCTTCTTGGATTTTATTTATTAGTTGGTCTTTGCTAGGGATGTTGCATGTATTATCGTAAGTGTTATCGTTAAGCATTTTATAATTTATAACTAGCTTAGCCTTATTTCTAATTTGCTCGTTATGATTATTGACAAAGAAACTCGTGCTTCTATGCCTTGAATCAGATCTCCTTATAAGACTAATTTTTCTAGTTCTCCGATTTGTTCCTTATAACATCCTAATTCTTGATTGGAACAAGCTTTCATTCTAATATCTTTAGTATCATTTATTATTTCTAATTTACATTTTGGTTTCTTCTTATCCCAATGTTTAAGCAGATATTCTCCTATTATTTCTATTTCTTCATCTATTATTGGTTCTAAATCTTTTCGTTTTTTGAAAAAGTCCTTATTTTCTTTAAAATCTTCTATTATGTCATCTATATAACATAGTTCTAATTCGTTAGTTATTTCAAATATTTCATTATGCGAAAATTTGTTATTATCAAATTTTTCTTGTGGTTGGCAATTACAGTGTCCGCCACGCTTTTCTGTCGCACTTTGATTTATTGTATGTCTGTCTATACCATAAGTTGGTATTTTATTTTGAGCAAAGATAATCATATCTTTGGTCATTATCATTATTGAATTATTTTGTAGTATGAAGTCTAGACCTAGAACTACTATATAATCGTGCATCCTAAGGTCTCTTAGGCTTATGTTATTGAGCTCTCTTATCTGTTTGGTACCACATTGGTCTACTATTGCTAGATGGGTTTTTTCTACATAATGGTACACTTGACTTATAGATTCATCAAGAAGAATCGCTCTTCTTGGGCTCTTATGTTTCTTTCTAAGTCTTTCTGGGACATATTTCTCGTTTATTTTGGTCGTTGTACAACCTGTGTCTATGAGTCCCTTACCAATTATAAACTTATCATTGATCTTTATAGTTACCATTATTATATATTCATTTATTATAGAGAGGAGCCTACAAATTAGGTTATTGGGCTTTTCTGCTAGTTCTATATCTGCAAGTTATAAATCATCATGATCGTTTGGGTCAAGCTCAACTAAAAGTCCTTCTCCCTTATCAAGGCCAGCAATCACTGCTCGTATTCGATCTATGTGTTCTTTATATTCTTTATCATCTTTTTCAAGATCTTTTAAATGTCTTTGTTTTATTATTGAAAGTCTAGTTTCTAGGGCATCGACCCTTTGTTTTAAGTATTTTAATTCTAGCTTGTCTAACTTCTGTTCTAAGCTTGGTTCTATCCAAACATATCTAGTTTTTTCTATTAGACAATGTCTACAGGCTTCTAGCCTACATTTTCTACATTTGGCTCTTCTATCAATGGATGAAAACCATTTACAAAGATAACATTGCTTGTCATCTTAGCTTACATTATGTTCCTAATCATGTTCACAATTGGTTAAAGGTATATCTCTCATCATATGCTCTATTTTAAAACCCTAAAAGTTTTGAATCATATCTATGAAATTATTTATATTTTTTTCTTCTTGCTCTTCTTTCAATTCTTTTAAGACTAACGCCTCATAATCTATTTCTAAGACAATTGAGTATACTGACTTTGAATCACTCATATTTTCTATAGTATGAATGAAATCTATATTCATATTATTAGTCAGCTTGGCTTCTCTATTATGAGTATTATTTCCTCTAGGACAATGTGTAGCTATATGGCCAACTTGTCCACATATATAACAGAGTATAGTATCTTTATAAATCCCATTCTTGTAAAATTGCCTAAGATGTTTCCTAAGGTTTAAGAATGGTTTTCGGGTTGAGGATCATCGAGCCCAAATCTTTTTAGGCTTTTCTCCTGGTTCTTGAACTTTATAGTTTGGTTTATTATAAGTCTTATGGACTGGTTTATTGTAAGTTAGTTTTTTAGGCTTACATTTGTAAGGATCTTGCCCGTATTGTTAGGCTGTGTATATATTTTTACAGAAGGAATATAATCCTCCTTTAATCTGTTATTATATAACCATTTGGTCGCACTTTTGACTCAAATGTTTCATTATAAAATAACTCAATGTTATTACATTATAAGTATAGTGTTCTTTATTAAGAGTTTTCCATATTTTATATTCTTCTTCTATTTCCCTACTTAATGCTCCTGGTAGTTTATTTATTGCCCTACCTATGACTAACCAAGGGATATTCAAGCAATCATTCAAAGATCTCACCAAATCCCATGAAGCCTCCTTTTGGTTATCTACAAGATCTCCACAGAAACCAGTACACTTCCAACTCATTCCATCCACATCTTCATCTATCATTACATCAATGTGTCTTCACGAATACGATTGAAGCAACACTTTACAGTTATCTTTCCATCCCATAAATAACCTTCACTTCTTCCATCCGAGTTAACATCTATTCCATTCTGGTAACCACACTTCTAATTTTTCCCATTTGAGAACCCTGTAGTTTTGTTTCAATCAATAAAACTACAAAAGGATTTGAGTCTCTCAGCTATGCTGAAGATGTTGAACTATTTAGGGCCTCTCAAACCTCGAACGTTTTAGCTTAAAAGCTTCATCATGCTTGACTGACCTCTTTTTCAAGGCCTGTTGGTCGAATTTGAGTTGGTACCTGTATCAGAATACCCGAAGTTTTGTTTGAACCTATATTTCGGGAAACGCTCGAAGCACTTGTCTGAACCCGAGGTCATTTTAACCCATCGTTATGTCGTAATGGGCTATTTTCTTCATCCACAGTAGTCATATCCTCGTTGTTTTTACTACTAACATCATGTTTGTGAAGCCTCAACTTGACTATGTTTAGTGGCCTAAGAATCACAGAACATGTAGAATTTCCTTTTTTTTAGAAATTCGATTTTTGGAAGCCAAAATCATATTTTCTCCTTGATTTACATTAGACATTAGGAATCCCTCAAATTCCATATTCCATACTTATCCATAGAATTTCCATACTGAGAATTTTTTTCCACCACTATCTTCTACCAACCATCGACTCTACCACATCGCGATTCTTCTCGGTTGTGCCCGAAGGGAAATATCCCATTGAAATTCATACTCTTATTGGGAATCAAGGACTTTGATTAGGCAAAACCTCTTACCATGTCCTAGTTTTCAACACAAAAAGTAAAAAAGGGTTAATTTTTTCATTCTCGAACCTGACATCGACTGATGAGCCATTTGGGAGTGAAAATCTCTTCTTTCTCTTTAATGGCTTGTTGAAATCAATTCACACTCTCACTCGCATTATTCTTTTGTATCCCAGTTGAATAGTCGAGGTATCATACTCCAAAAAAAAACCCCAATGAAATTTCCCAACTGTTGCGTGACTATCATCGAAGAAAACCATAAAGAAGGTCATGAATCAAAATCCAAAATTCAACCTCCGTTAACTAGATTGACAAAATATTTTCTTCTTCCTTTAGTCGATGCAAAATAAATAAATGAGAGTTAAAATTCCACAGACCATTTTTCACAACTCGATCCACATCAACCTCAAGATAAAATCGAAATAAAAATCTCCCATTTTCTATATTCGATATTGAAACACCATTAATGGGATGCCATACATTTTCCGGAGTTGATCTCATTGTTTGGAAATAGACTACACTGGTAAGAAACATTCCCACTAAATGTTGTGCATAAGATATTACATTATCACTAGCTCCAACTGCTAATCATATGGTCTCTTCCTCAACGTCCTCTAATGATAAACTTGCTATCGAATCCATATAGTTTACCATATAGTTTACCAAAACACTAAAAGAAAATCTACTAGTAAAGCAGAGAAAAAAGGGTGTCAAAAGATTGAGAGAAGGCATGCTAAAAGACAAAGAGAATTGATTGATCCATCTTGTTAATAAAAAGTATGTTAATTACTAGGTGGCTTTCTAAATACTACGTTAATTATTTAGTTTAATGTTTGTAATGATTTATTCTAATGCCGATTATTGAGCACCAAAATTCAAGTCTCACCTAGGCTCAGCCTTAAGGGTAGTCTAGGAATGCAACTACCTAGGGCCCAACATTAGAAGGGGCCCAAAAAAAAATTTTCTGCTAGGAAGAAAAACTCTTTGCTTTTTTAAGTTTTTTGATTTACTATGTATGTTTCATCAATTCGACAGATAAAAGAAAAGTTCATTGCTGGTAGAAAAGAAAAAAAAAGAGGCTTTCAATTCTTCCCCTTAATCTTCAACTTTTTGGCTTCTCCAAACTTCTTCTTCTAATTCCCAAAATTCATTTTTTCCCAAAAAAAAAAAATCATCGCTAGCATGTTGCAGTTATAATTCTCCCTCCTTTCCTTTTTTTTTTTTACCATTTTTGTGGCATTCTATTTTTATTTTGTTTGTAACAATAATTAGAGGTTTCTGTCGATTTATTTAGTTTAGAAATTAGTTGTGTTTTCCTATAAATTAGTATAATCGAACTGATAAAATTGGAATGATATATCAGCTTATGCTTTAGTTTAGATCTTCTTCATGTTAAAATCCATGGATGAAATTATTGATCGAGCCTTGAAATTTGGACTCCAACAAAGAGTTTAAAGTATTGTTTCAATGTTTAATGGAATTAGAGGCACCCATTCCTTCAACTCATCACGAGATTTTGGAAGGAAAGTTGATGTTTAGAAAATAGTTGATCTTTTGATTAGATAAAACACTAATCACCATAGGTTTTCTATGGTGTCCATAGTAGGTATAAAGGCTTGGGGAAAACTACTTTAGCCAAGTTTATAACAATGAGAAAGTGTAGAACTATTTTGGTGCAATCATTTGGGTCTATGTGGTTGAAAATTTCGATGTTCGAAGAATTTTATTATAGATTTTAGAATCTCTAACTAGAAAACCTTATGAGATCAAGAATGATGATATTGTGGTTAAAGAAATACAAAAGAAGTTGAAAGGTAAAAGCTTCCTTCTTATGCTTAATGATGTGTGGGATAAGGATATTAAAAATTGGGGAACTTAAAAGGTAATTTTTTGGGGATAAATGAAAGTAAAAAAAGCTGCATTCTTATCACTAGTCGTAGTGAAAATGTGGCAGTGGTGAAGGAAACCCTCCTTGAGTACAGGTATCATCTAAAGACAATGATGGATGAAGAGTAATGCCTTTGGAAACTTTTTCGCATCTCAATAATTGGAAGAGATAGGAAGGGATATTGCCTATAAATGTTCAGGTGTGCCATTGGTGGCGAATGTTATAGGGAGCACAATGTACAATAGGTGGGATATGAATGAATAGGTGTCACTCAGGGATAGTTCTCTTTGGAAAAGAATGAAGAGATTGTACGTGTTCTGAAATTAACTTTTGATCAATTGTCTTCCCCATCTTTGAAGCAGTGTTTTGCATATTGTTCCATTTTCTCTAAAGATATTATGATAAAAAAGGACCAATTGATCCAACTATAAATGGCTGAAGGCTTTCTTCAGCAATCCAAGGTAAGTTTCTAGCAGCTAACCTTTGAAGATATAGGTAATGAATATTTCAATGCGTTGCTATCCAATTCCTTATTGCAGGATTAATATGGTCGCATTTTAACATGTAAGATGCATGATTTAGTTAAAATAAAAAATGTGACAAATACTTAAAATCCCAGTAGAAATCTTCTAAAAGATTTTGTCCAAAACTCAAATCGTAATGGTTAATCTTTTTTTCATTAATAAAAATATAAAAAAACATTAAATTTTTACTTTGCTTCTTGCAATTATTGAACAAGTAAAAAGCAAATGACAAAAAAAATATTAATAAAAATGGCAACGAAATGGAGCATTAATCTTAGCAGCATATTTGTGGTTCATTGAGTCTTGCATTTAATTTTTTACTTACATTTCATTTAATTTTTTAGTTAATTGCAATGTTTATTTGTAATTAATTATTATAATTATATTTACAAAATTCTTGTGACTCGATTTGACTTTTAGAATTAGCAAATGTGAAAGTAAATATGCAACTTGGAATTCTTCTATCAAGTGCTGTTGTTTTATTTTCTTGTGTTACTTGAGTATTTAATTATCTTTTATATATAATGTTGCATAAAAAACATTTATCTGGAAGTGAAAAAAAGGAAAAAGAGCATAAGTTGAAGAATTAAAAAATCACATAAAGTGCTATTGATAAATTTGTTTTTAAAAAGGTAGTTTTAAATGAAATTTTGAATAATTATGTCAATGAGAATGATGAAATTAATGAACCAAATGAGCCTAATGATGTGCCAAATGTATCCAATATTGAAAATCTTGGTCTTAATGAATAACAAACAATTTCTCTGATATTGACATAAAGAACTAACAATTCCTTTTTTGAAAATTTATAATCCTAGAAATTGGACTAATCTTGATAACAAAATATTTCATATGCGTATTTTTCTAGGGAGTTGAGCAATGATGAGATTAGCGATAGAAAATGTTTGGTTTATTCCAAACATGTTGACAATGTAACAGCTCGATTTTAGTGGTGTCGAAAGCAGTGGTTTCGAGACATCAACTCCTTACAAGTCGAGCTAAAAATTTATTTATTTTAATATTTATGATGTCATTAGCATTACATTAAAATTTGGATAAGAAATTTTAATGTCAGATAGTGAATTGAGTAGAAAGGACTGAATCGTAAAAAGTACTAAAGTAGAGTTGATAAATTAGAAGGACTAAATGGTCAAATTACCCTAGATGATTTTAGTGGGTAAATTATCATGAGAAATATTAATAATAAATAGGATTAATTAAAGGTTAATTAAGTGATTATTAAAGCTAATTATGAAAGTCCAAATATTTACTAAAATGTTATTGGTTATAAAAGTGAAAATTAAGAAGAAAAATACATATTTCTCCTATTTTTTCATCTTCTTCAGCAAGACAAAGGGGGAAGCTAGAGTTTTCATTCTAAGCTTTGAGCATTGATTTGAGTAAGCTTTTGTTACCCTTTTTAGTAATTTTTATGTTTTTGAGTCTATATTAGCTTAATCTAGCTAATCTAAGGACCAATTTGTGAATTTTTCAAATATTATGAAACTTTCCATTGTTGAATATGCTTGTTCTTGAAAGTTATGGATAGATTTGTATGCTTAGATAATAGATTCATTGATTTTGTAAAGTGATTTTTGATGAAATTAGGCTTTAAGGACTAAAGTGTTAAAATGATGATATTATTGTACTTGGTATAAAATAAATGGATTTTTAGGGACTTGTTGAGAGCTATGAATTTTCGGTTAGGTTATGTGTTGAGAAAATGGCTATTTTGCTTGTTTTGTGTTTAAAGGACTAAATTGAATAAAAGTGAAAGTATAAGGGTAATTTTTTAAACTTCTCAAAAGGATATAAATGCAAGAAATTATTTAAATTTCATGATTTAATATGGAAATATAATGATTTGTTGATTTAGATCATGAACGAGCGATAAATCGCGAAAAAGGGAAAATTACAAAGTAATCCCCGAAGTTTCCTTTTTGCTACAAATTCGTCTAATAAGTTCGTGTAACTATATTATACTTGTTAAATGCTAGCCTTATTTGTTTAGTTTATTCTTGTTAATGAATCGTGATGGAAGACGCGGAAGGATGAACATAATAGCTCGCTCAGCATACTAGCTTGTTTGAGCATACTGGCTCGTTGAGCATATTGGCTCGTTTGAGCATACTGGCTTGTAAGAGCATTACTGGTATTGAATATTGAAGATGGAAGAAATGGAGATGATAGTTCTCATTCTCTCTCTCATTTTTATGGTTATTCGTAAGTTAACTGTATAACGAACTTACTAAGCTCTGTAAGCTTATTGTGTATTGTCTATGTTTTGTATATTCGTTTTTCTGTTGGAGATCGGATCTTCGAGAAAAATCACACTATCCCGAAAGCTCGTTTGGTAGTCTTTCGTATCACCTGGCTTATATGGCATGTAGTAGGATCTATGAACTTGATATAATTTGTTGTAAAACCCCGCTAGAATGTTTACAAATGTTTTGGCTAGATCGTAGCGAGTTGTATGACTTGGGATGATTTGTTGTAGCCTTGTTTTATGTTGTTTTGAATGAATAAGTTGTTGTATTTATGTTATGGAATTGTTGTAATAGTTCCAACACTTAAAAGAATTATATGCATTTTTATGAAATCTACTTATTTGTTTCGGTAGTTCTCTTGCATGTATCGGTAGAAGTACAAAGTAAGAGAGAGGTTAGATTCTGACTTGTGTTGTTTCGATAGTAGAATTTGATGTATCGGTAGTTCTAAACATAGAAGTACCAGTAAAATGTCTGCTTGTATCGAAAGAAGTTGCAAGGTAAAACTTTCTAGCTTTCTAGAGTTTTTAGTATCGGTAGAAGCATGTTGAGTATCGATAAAAGGTACACTTGTTTCGGTAAAACCATTACAAGTATCTGTAGAAGTCAGCTATTGTTTACAATTGTTTACTGACTTGTCAACTACCGATACATGGCCAACAAGTATTGGTAGAAGTTTTCAAAAATCATGGAAATGACCTTTTTTCCCTTATTGAGTTGTGGTTATAACTATTTGATGATTTATGACATGTTAGGTGCATTTCTTTAATGAAATAAGATTGAATGACATGTTGTTTAAAAGATGAACAATGATATATGAACAGTAGGACATCGAGACCCTAATCGACGACGATTTCGAGTTTTGGGTGTTATAGAAAAAGTGTTTTGTTTTTGTTATAAGTTGTTCATATCTATTAGTAACAAAAGTTTGGTAGCAAATAAGGGTTTAAGTGATTGAAAACATATTAGTGAGAGGCTCAAACAACATGAAAATAGTACTGAGCATATGACTAATATGAATACTTGAAATGAAATGAGAATAAGGTTGGATAAAAATGAAACAATTGATAAAAACTTGCAATAACAGATTATGAAAGAGAAAGAGTGATGGAGGAAAGTTTTACTTAGAATATTTTTTTTATAATATACTTAGAATATTTTTAACTGTGAAATGTCTTGCTACTCATAATTTGGCTTTTCGAGGATCTAATGAAAAACTCTATCGAGATAGGAATGGTAATTTCTTAGGATTGATTGAAATGATTGTAGAATTTGATGTGATAATGCAAAATCATATTAGACGCATTCAAAACCGTGAAATTCATTATCATTGTCTTGGGCATAAAATTCAAAATGAATTGATTTCCCTTTTGGTTGATAGTGTTAAAAGTTTTATAATTAATATCATCAAATAGGGGAAATATTTTTTTATAATTTTTTTATTGTGCACTTGATATTGGTCATCAAGAACAAATGACTCTAATAGTACGATGTGTGAATATGTCAACTAATAAAATAAAAGTTGAGGAGTACTTTTTAGAGTTTTTGAAGGTGGATGATACATCTGGATTGGGACTTTTTAATTAATTACATGATGTTTTGAAGTCTTTTGATCTTAATGTTGAAGATGTAAAGGGTTAAGGTTATGATAATGGTTCCAATATGAAAGGGAAGCATCAAGGTGTTCAAAAGAGATTTCTTAAAATAAACCCGATAGCATTATATATGCCATGTGCTTTTCATACTCAGAATCTTACTCTTAGTGATATGACACATTCTTGCACTAGAGCTATTTCATTTTTTGGAATTGTTCAATGCATATATTCATTATTTTCGGGTTCTACAAAAAGATGAAAAATTTTGCTTGACAATGTCCTTGAATTAACAGTGAAATTTTTATCTAATACTCGTTGAGAGAGTCGAATTAAAAGTGTTAAAACAATTAGATTTCAAACTCCTCAAATAAGATTGACTTTGTTGAAATTATATGAATCTTGTGATGATGCAAAGTCAAAGAGTGAAGCAGAGAGTTTAGTCAATGCACTTGAGAGTTTTTATTTTTTGCTTGGTATGATATTTTGTTTGCTATAAATATGGTGAGTAAGAAATTGCAATCTAAATCCGTGTGCATTGACACCACCATAAAGCAATTAGAAGGTGTATTATTATATTTTGAAAAGTATAAAGATGAAGGCTTTACTTTTAGTATGAATATTACTAAAAGTATTGTACTTGATATGAATGTAGAATCTACACTTCTAACAAAGTGTCGTGTTATTAGAAAAAATAATAATTTGATGAGAATAACCAATAGGATGAAGAAATTCAATTAGCTGATGAATTATTTAGAGTTGATCATTTTTTTAGTTATTGTAAAAATGACAATTACTTCTTTGAAGAACAAATTTGAGTAACTAAAAAACATTTGAAAGTATTTTTAGGTTTTTGTTTAATTCAAACAAGTTAAAGTCATTGGATGAAAAGAAATTGAGAAAATATTGTGCTACTTTTCACTCTATCCTTTTTCATAGTGATTCATTGGATATTAATTTAAATGATTCTTTTTCTGAATTGAAAATATTGCAATTTACTTTACCGAATGAATTAATGTCAACCACTGAAATTCTTGAGTTTGTCAAATCTGCATATTGCTATCCGAATGTTTCGATTGCTTATAGAATTTTTTAACGGTTCTTGTGACTGTGTCATCAGCTAAAAGAAGTTTTTCAAAGCAAAAGTTAATAAAAAACTACTTGAGGTCGTCAATGTCACAAGAACGGTTAAATGGTCTGGCAATTTTATCAATTGAGAAGGATTTTTTGGAAAACATTGATGTTGATGTTATCATTAATGATTTTGCATTTCAGAATGCTTTTAGAATCTATTTTTTATGATTTTTTTTGTGTTTTTGTAATTGATGACATAGGAGTATATTGAATGGAAATTTTTTTTTTGTTAGAAATTATTCGCTTAATATCATAAAATATATTATTTTAATGAAATTTCTAGTATATGATTTTATTTTATTGTATTACATTTTATAATTTTAAAAAAAAATCCGATTTATTATTTCCCTTAAGATCTCAAAAATGTCAAGAACGGATCTAGTCTCAGCTATGTAAATAATGTGTATATAAGCTAATTTAAGTAAATTATAACTTAAAAATAAAAAAAATAATTATATTATTTCAATTCTATAATTTTTACAAAAGTAAGAGACTTTATCCTTCAACGTTGAAGATTTTAAGATTCTTTTCGTTTTGATGGCTCAAGATTCAAAAAGATTTTACCCTTAATAAACTCAGCCAAGATGTTATTTGCTAAAATAAAGAAATGTTAAATCCAATGTGATGGCGTGATGATAAAAAATGTTTAGCACCCCAAATATGATTTGAATTCGACTTGTGCTAATCATATTTGTTGTTCGAGTTTTTTTTGTTATTGTAATTTACAAAAATATGTTAATATTAATTAAAAAGAATACAATTGCGCCGAGTCAAATGATTGAATAGTTCTTAAACACAAAAGGGAAAATGTTAGAATTAAATATTAATTCTAAATTGTCAAATTTTTTTTGAGTATATTAATGTGATTATATGGTAATATATGTTTATATTTTTTTAATTTTTTAACAACGCACACATACTTTGCATACACAAACACTTGAACCCGAGATTCTTAAAAAAAAATAACATCTTTTTTTCATTGAAATCACTTATTGAATTTTAAAATTATCAAAATTTTAAAATGGGGAATAATTTGGTAATATGGCTGTGTTCCCAAATTCTCTAAATTTTGCCAGCTTTTGCCAGCTCCTTCCTATTCATAATTCGTGATTTAGATAATTTATTATTCCCGATAAAATAGTCTGGCTAGTTCCTCAATTCGTTGTCACGATTCAACCACTCAAAAAGCATCACGCAGGTTCACCCCAAACTTCATACAACCCCTTTCTATGCTTACCGCGTGTCTCCTATTGCCGACCTAAAAACACTTGTCGTCCAAGCCAAGCAAGTATCACGGCTTCTTCAAACTTCTTCGCGTTGTCCTGGAGCTCGACCATAAGACACACCCTCGTTTGGCTCCACCGAGGGAACGTGTTCGTTAGTTGTTTTCCATTTGTAACGGTTCTTTTTTATTATTTTATTTATTTATTTATTCTAATTACTCTGTCCCCAATTATTTCCAGAAAACGGCTACTTCTCAGCTAACCCATTAAACAAATATAATTATTAATTATCCATTTAATTAATGATCAAATCATCTAAGCTGTAAACAAAGTATCACCATCAATCACAGCCATTGTGATCTTGACATCTGTACTGAAACCCAGACTTAATCTTTAATTTTTCCGAAGAAATATTCGAAGGGGGTATTAAAGTAATATCACCGACTATTTTGAAGAAGTTGTTGAAAAGTTTAACGCGGAAGGTAGTCTGTTTAGGGAAGAAGGTGACCAATATTTTTTATTTTTATACTAGAAAAATATGAAGTATTTGTAAAAACCCTCTAATATTTAGAAAGGGACATTTTACTTACCTTAAGCAACCGACAATTGCTCTACCCTTTGCGGCATTACACGATAAATCAGCGGCTAATCCAAAATTTACATCAGTGATTGAGTTCCCATAATCAAGGACAGGTGTCAGAATCATAGCCCTTACAGGTTATCTACAGCATTGCTTAGCTAATCCCACCATGTCATATTATGTGCTTGCATGTATGTAATTATGGATGGGATGCTAATAATTAAAACTGTATAAATATATGTTAATAGAATTCATGGTTTTGTATAAACAATCTGAAAGAATCAAGTTGCGTTATTGTTTTTGTTATTTCGTCTCTTTTTCCGCGCTGCCACTTCTACTTTTTCCTCCCTTTTTATATTCCCTCCCTCTTTTCAGTTCCCTCACTACCAAACTCCGAGAGAAAACACAGAAAAGACTCTTTAAGCCAAGATGAATGCTACCATGTTTAAGGTTTTGATGATGTTGGGTCTTTTGGCCACCGCTTGTATGGCTCAAGCACCAACAGCACCACCCACATCCCCACCCACATCTTCACCACCGCCAGCTGCTACTCCAACCCCGACCCCGACCCCGACCCCATCCCCAACGCCATCTGCATCTCCAGCTCCAACCCCAACCCCATCTGCATCTCCAGCTCCAACCCCATCACCCACCACTTCCCCATCTCCTTCTCCAGAAGCTTCTTCACCTTCTCCTTCAATCTCTACCCCTCCAGCTCTTTCCCCATCAGGTGAAGTTGCTCCAGCCTCCGAGCCTGCAGCCGACCAAGGCCCTTCTCCCTCTGCCGCCTCCACCAACGGTGTTTTCATTGGTGCAACCGCTCTTGCCGCCACTTTCTTCGCTGCCGTTTTGGCTTAAGAAAGTGAAGTGAAGTCCAGCTTTTTTGGGGTTATGGTCGTGATTCTTGAGGATCTTTACTTTCATGCTCTCTTTTGAGTAGTGTTATTTTCTCTTACTTCATATTTTCCATTGCACCCTACTTTTTTGGTTTTTGTTTAATTTATTTGTTATGTATGTTTGATGATGACGATTCTATTATTTTGGTTTCGGATGGTTGATTGTATCGCTGGTGTGACACGCGTAATGACCGGATGGTTGTAGAGATTGGACTGTTGTACATCTAATTACAGTGGAATAAAAACAGTTTGTTATTCTTTATTAAAATATGCAACTTCTCCATGTCTAATTACTTTATACATTATTTGCTTTTTATTTTATTATTTTTATTTAAATTCCCAAGTGATAATCAACTCTAAAGAAATCACCTTTTTGGTTTCTTTTTCACGAGTGCTAGTGTGTATAATGGCCATTGGAAAGCACTAAGATAAGTTCAATCTTTAGATGAAGGCAGACTTCATTTGTCCCTTTTTTTCTACTTTGATTAGCAATGTTTTGACAATTTGGTACAGGAAATGATTGTTTTACATACGTTAAAGAGGATTTATTGATTTAAAAAGGCATGGATTTTTATTCAAATTATAACATTAAATTTGGCGTTTAACCCAACGAGAGATGAAGACAAATTAAAATTGGTGGCCATGTGATTGCATTAACGTTGACTTTAATAATGTCTAGAAAATGAAACATCCAACCATTACCGCCCATGATACAGATCTATATAGCTGTTATTGAATTTAATATGTCGGACTGATCATCGTTTAAGTTCTAATCACGATATTATTAAAATTTTACTTTCTTTTTATAATTTAAAAAATATATATAATTATTTTTATTTTAATTATAATAAAATTTGAGTTTGATTTATGATAATATAATATAAAATAAGATTAATATTTGACAGAATATTTTTTTATTCCGCAAAATTTTAAAAATTTGTATGTGTTTTTTTAAATACTTATTATTTTTCATATTTTACTATACTTTTATAAAATATTTGTCAATCTTTTAATCATATTTATAGAATTTAAAAATTATAGAGATAATATATCAAATATTTTCTTTAATTATATCAATAACTTTCGTTAAATATTATATCTCAAAATTCTCATTACATCTATAACAAAAAAAAACTTCATTAATTATATTTTTTTATTTTAAAAAAACAAATTGACTAATCAATATTCTATATGATTTCACTAAGCTTTTTATATATCTTTGTTGTGTTTTTTGTTGTGTTTGTTCTTGGTGTAGAGAAACAAATATTTATATGACATGATGCAGATTAATATAATTATTTTTTTGGTGAATTAACTGTTATTATTTTAGTTATAAAAATAGTGAAATTTGAGTTTGATTTATGATAATATAATATAAAATAAGGTTAATATTTGGTAATGTGTTTTTTTATTCTATAAGTAGTCTTAGAATTTTTTTTTTCCTTAAATACCTATTTTTTAAATATTTTATTATGGTCCTATTTGACAATTGGTTGATTGTTGATTGCAGTGATTGATTTGATCAATTGATTCTATTAAATTATTTTTTTTTTGTAAAATTTAATTGATTACTGATATGTATAAAATGACAATAAAGACATGACACATTTTATTGTTATGTATTTATTTATTTATAATACGGTAATTTTTATTGGGTGAAATTATTGAAATAAAAAAAAAATAGAATTATAGGCACCCAAAATTCAATTTACAAGGACAAAAAAAAGACGAAATACATGGGAAAAAATCGACTAACAAGAAGGAAAAAATTTGATTTACAAGAGCAAAAAATTTCGACAAATAAAGGGAAAAAAGTACATCAATTTAAAAGCATAAAAAGAACTAACCTTAATGGATGAAATCATCTTGCAAATTAATCTCTATAGTTGATTTTTGTAGATTCATGGAGGAGGTTTTTTTTTTTTTTGAGATTTATTTTGGATTTTGGAGATGAAAGTGAAAATAGGAGATTGGAAGTTACTGATATCTTAGCAAAGAGAGCATGTGGCAAAGAGAGTATTTTTTTAGCAAACATTGTCACTTATATGATTTCACATATCTCATTCTCAATCAACTAAGAAAAAAGTTGTCCATCGCAGTGCTTTTTGTTTTTGAGGTTTTAGCTCAATAAGCTCTTGTAAACCTCCATTCACTAAATACTACAATAATACAATTAGAGAGTTTGACTATCTAATTCTCTATTTGTGCCCAAATCAGTTAAAAATTTCCAAAACTTTGTTTACCAAACACCCTTTATACCACTATAAAACACTTGTCAACCCTTTAACCGTGCTTGTAGAATCAAAAAATTATACTGATAGTGTACCAAATATTTTCCTTAATTATATTAATAATTTTCATTAATTATATAAATACTAAATTGAACAATTAATTTAATAATTAACTAAAGAAGAATTTTTTTGAGTCAAAGTGGTTCGTTTTGTATTATTAAGAGGAATGGGCCAAGTGACAAACTAGAGAAAAGCCCAGCAGAAAAACGTACTGCAAAAAAAAAAACAAATTACAACAAAAGAAATACAGCACAACAAAAAGAAATAGAACCCTAAAATCTAAAAACAACAAACTCGCCTTCAAAAAGTGAAAACTAGAATCAAACACACCCAAACCATAAGAACAAGACATCCTAGCCGCATCCTTCAGTATCAGTAAAACGACCATATTCCTCTCCACCAATAGTAGTAGAAAGACAGATTGGGGGGTACATTAACTAGATTTGAAGAAACCTCAACCCAAAAAAGAAGTATTCGATGAAAGGCTGCCTCATGAAGGCTCCAAGAAACGTCGATCCTCAGCAGCAACTTCCCAAACATCCGACGGTGCATCTTCCATCCAATACTGGTTAGATGAGCTGTTACGACCACTGGCCACCATTGCATGCGTCGCACCGTTACTTCCTTTAGGTGTGAATTTGAATCAACAAGCCTCAAAATTTCTCGAACGAGCTTTCACATCCCAAGTAGAAGGGCGAATGATTGAGCTATCCTCCTCTCCTTCCTGTAATTTTAGTATTACAGTGCGTGAGTCACTGTCCAATTGGATTTGTCGTAAACCCATATCTTAGGCGAAGAGGAGACCATGCAGAACAACCACTGCTTCTGCTATTACCATCGAGTTTGTCTAGGTATGAAATCGATAACCCGAACCCATTATATTTCCTTGGTAATCACGAGCAATAAAACCTGATATTGCCTTAATTTTTTGGGCCGGAATATCTTGTGTCAGCATTTATCTTGATCCATGACGTTGGTGTTTCAACATAGAAGTCATTGCTCGATACCTATTACCATACCCATTGATAAAGGTAACAACATCATGCACAGTTAGCACAACCCTCTCATGGATAAGTTTGTTTCGAGCGAATCACACAGACCATATTGTAATTGTTGTAAAATCTCTGACGTCTGCTTTTGTATGCTAAAAAACCCAAGCTAACTAACTAACAAAGTCTAAATCTAACACTGCAAAAGGCACTTGAATACCCATGCCCTGTCAGACTTTGCGAAGAAGTAGTCTCGGCTAACATGTAAAGCCAACTCTACTGACAGGTTGCACCTCAGACATACTTGGTTGGTAGCTATACGTGTGCAGTATAAATTTTGCAGTGTCGACACAAAATTTTGAGCAAATCTCCAAATCAAAATTATGATTTTTTATGCACACGATAACCCCCAAATTTGTTTAAAAATAAATCGTCCAGTTGCACTCAAATCCAAAACCTACAATAAGCTCCTATAGCCACTGCGTAAAGAGTATACATTAGTGTGCTCACCATTCCAAATTAATTTGTCAGGCTGTAAATTATTTGGCAAAGGAATGCTCATAATAGCATTAGCTTCATCATCACAGAAAAATGATCGAATTAATTCAGTTTTCCAGCAATTTGAATCATGATCAATTAGGTCACATACCCGATTTACATTCTGTACCATCACCGTAGATATCTTTGTTAGCTCTCTAGCAGACAGCCAGAAATCTACCCAAATAGAGACTGTCAACCCTGAACCTATCCTCCATTTTAGCCCCGATTGTAATAATCCCTTGGCACTCCAAATGCTCCTCCAAGTTAGCGATGGGTTTTTACCTAAACTAGACTCTAGGAAAGTCGAATTTGGAAAGTACCTTGTTCTAATCAGTTGTGCCGATAATGATCCCGGGTTCTCAAGTAAATGCCACCCCTGTTTGTCCAACAAAGCAACGTTGAACTTTACTAAATCTTCGAAACCCATGCCCCATCCTCTTTCAGGTCACGGAGCTTTTGCCACGAACACCAATGTATCCCCTTTTTCCCACTCGACTTTTGCCACCAACACCGGGCGATCATGACTTCAAGCTCTCTATAGAAGGAACTAGGAAGCAAAAAATAGGACATGGCGAACAAAGGTATCGCTTGGAGGATTGACTTTATTAAAATCTCACGATCCCCAATTAATAAAAACTTTGAGGTCCAACTAGTCATACGACCCAAAGACTTCTCCTTAAGATTTTTGGAAGCTAAACTTTTATTTCTGCCTACAATCAAGGGAAAACCAAGGTACTAATCTGGGTTTTTAATCGAATCGACCCCAATCGATTGGTAAATCGCAACTCTATTCCCTTGATTTGCATTTGCACTGAAAAAATTTCAAATTTATCGTAATTAACTATCTGTCCCGAACAAGCAGCATATTTCTCTAGAATGTCTTTCACTTCCCGAGCGCCTACTACCGATGCTTGTCCAAAGATTATACTATCATCTGCAAAAAGTAAATGGGTGACAACCAGGGCATACCTGTTTATTCGAATACCAGCTACTTGCCCCTAAAGGTTTGCCATCCGCAATAAATTAGAAAGCCCTCGTTATAAATAAAAAATAGGTATAGGCTGAGGGGGTCACCTTGTCTCAACCCTCGAGATGGGAAATATTCGCACCCACTTCTCTATTAATTACTACAAAATACGAAATCCACACAATGCATCAAAGTATTAATCCATGAGCCAGAAAAACTATCCAATGGAGCATCATTCTAAGAAAAGCCCATTCGACTCTGACGTAAGTTTTGCTCATGTCCAGCTTAAGCGCAAAAAACCCTGACTTACCCATTCTCTTATTCTTCAAGAAGTGTAAAATTTCATATGCTGCTAAAATATTGTCCGAAATAAGTCTCCCTGGCACAAAGGCGTTCTGGGCCTCGTCAATACACAAATGAATAATAGATTATAACCGGTTCACTAACATTTTAGCAATGATCTTATATAAAATGTTGTACAAGGAGATCGGTCTAAATTGACTTATATTTTGTGGGTTGCTAACCTTGGGTATCTACACAATTCAAGTACCATTAATCTGAGCTATGTCGTGCCGTCCATCCAATGTCTGAATGCAGTACCCACAATATGCCAGAACCGTTGGTAGAATACAACACCAAGCCTATCCTCCTTAGAAGCCTTCAGACGGCTTATTGATTTGACTGCTGTATACCTCTTCCATCGTAAAATCACACATCTAGTTTGCGTTCATCTTCAAACTTATACATGGCGTAACACCTTCCAGAATGTCTTCAACACCTCTGGATTTCGAGGATGAGAAGATAGATTGATAATAATTCTCTACAATGTGTAAAAAACTCGGTGCATCTCCAAGATCTACCCATACCATCATCCTCAATCACCACATCAATGTGCCTCCTCGAGTAAGATTGCATTAAATCGTTCCAACCCATCGAAAAACCTCTACTTCGACCATCCGATTCAACATCAAATCCTTCTCAAAATCCACACTACGTTTGAACTATAGCCATTCGAGATGCATTCAGTTTTGTCTCTATTAAAGAAGCTACAGAGGGATTAATGTCTTGTAACATTTACAAAAGACGCTGAACTGTTCAGGGTCTCCCTAACCCCCCGAACATTCTAACTAATTAACTTCATTATTCTCGATTGGTCTGCTTGCTTTACAAGGCATATCGATATATCTGAATTTGATGCCAATAACATAGCACCGGACATTTCAATTGAATCCTCTTCATTAGAAATAACTAAAGCAGCATAGTGAACACGGGGCCTTTTAAGTTCATCCATATGTTTAATTGGATTATCTTCCTCCTCGTGGCCCACCATAGTAACATTAAAATCTGAAACCATAAGATTTTTTTGATTCACAAAAGGCTTTTTTAATGGTCCTGACACAAAAAGTACTTTGACCTCCTCATAAAAGGAAGGAGAATATCTTGCCATAACACCTGATTGTTTCCCTTTATACCCTGACCATATTGTAAATCCCTAGAATTCCTGTTTTCAGCAAAATTCGTGGAGCTCCAATGTTTAGAACTAGCACCCCCGTCATCCTCAATCAGCCATTTGTTTGACCAAACTGAATTCCCCCTAGATTGTGCCTTGAGTGAAATGTCCCATTGGAAAGCAAATTAATGCTACAGGTTATGAGCTTTGATGGGGAAAAATCTCTCACCATGGCCTAATTTTCCACAAATAAAGCAAAACAACGTGAGTTTTTCAAATTCAAATCGTACGGCACTCGACTCACCATTTGGAAGAGTGACGCTCTTCCTTCTCTTTAATAATTTTTGCACATCCATGTGCACCCTGACTCGCATAATCTTTTTATATCCCTACTAAGTTGAGGTAGTATCATACTCCATAAACAAGCCAATGGAGTTTCCCAATTGTCTAGCCACCATTTCAGACATAAAACCCATCGAGATATCATGGATTAAAACCCAAAATAATGGCATCGATTAGAGGTCTTCTCCCTCCTTGAGATGATGCATAATCAAAAGATGCGAATTAAACGTCCATGGACCATTCTTCTCGATCCTATTGATGTCAACCACAAAATAAAACCGAAACAAATATCTATCACTGCCCAGATTTGTTATGGACACACTACCAACTGGATGCCATACATTAGCCAACGTTGACTTCATAGCCAGAAAATTTACCACATTTGAAGTGGGGAAAGATCCCACAAAGCAATAAGCGTATTAAATCTTACTCTCGGATGCTTCAAATCCCAACTTGATTGTGTGCGTTTCACCATCCTCTAATAAGAGATCCTCAAAAGCGTCAACCATCTTTGCAGATTTGGAATAGAGTTAAAATACCATAGAAAGAAGAAAAGACTACAAAAAGTGCAAAAAACGTGTGAAAAAGACAGAGAGAAAAACTACGAAAGGTGTAGAGAAAATTTTTCCTTACCCTAATTCAAACACAATGTTAACTAAAGAAGAATCTATATATTTACACAATATAATACTCAAATATTACATCTCTAAAAACTTCATTAACTATTTTTTTATTTTTAAAAAATAAATTTACTAATCAATATTCTATATTATTTCACTAAGCTTTTTATATATCTTCTTTATGATTATAAATAGATATTTTGTATCCGTTCACAAAGATGCATTGCCGAACATGAACAAAGTAAAACTAGAAGCATATGACTAGAAAAACATTACTTTGAATTTTCTAAAAGCAACCATTTTTATCTTTTATATCTTATTTACAAGGCGTGTTTTTCAATTATATTACTTCTAAAAATCAAACATATCTTCTTATTTTATTTTATTTTTATATATTTTATCATTACATCAAACATTTATCAATAAAAGCAACTAATTTGACGAAAAAGTACACCAAAAATCACTCAACTTTGATTAAAATAACAAAACACTCGTTAAACTTTGAAAAGTTACAACTCAATCACTAAACTTTAGAAAAATAACAAACCGGTCACCAGTAACCATTTTTCGCTACAAACATAACAGAGAAGCTGACGTGGCACGTTAACTAGACAGGTTTGATGTTAACTAGCCATGGTGAAACCCAATTTAAGAACCCTAGTTGCTGAAAGAAGAAGAAATAGAAGAGAAGAAGAACAAGAAGAAGAAGAAAAGAAGAGAAGAGAAGAAATGGAGATACCACTGTTGATTTGAGTTTTCTCTTCCATTTTCTTTGTTGATTTTCTCAACGTCCAAACAATGGAGAGTTTAACCTTTCACTACTCCTTCATCATCGCTGTTGCCTCCACCACCACTTTTTTTTCACTTAATCTCGGCGTTTCCCTCCATTTCTGCTCTAAACCCATATCCAAATCATCCTTATCGTCCATTTTCCCACCATCTTCTTCATTCCTCGACCTTCGATCCCCTCTCAATTCTCTCTTGTTTTCCTCTCTTCCCAAATGAAGAAACCCTTTACTTTTCCTTACTCGTGCCACTTCTCAAAACAACAAAAACAACAATGACCCACCACCTCAAACAACACCTTCTTCTACTCCATCGTCGCAAGGAGCTAAACTCCTCCCTTTCATGGGCGAAACTAGAAAATTTTTTTAGGGGGATCGAAATTAAATTTTAAATTTTAATAACCTATATCTTTTTAAGTAATTTTCAAAGGATTAGATAAAATTTTTATAATTTTGAGGGGTCAAAATATAATTTTACCTTTATTAATTTAAAATTTTAAAATTTTTAAAGAGTCTAAATAGCAATTCCCATTTTAAGGGTGCTTGGGCCCCTACCAACCCCCTTAGATTCACCTTTGCTCCCTTTCCTCATCTTAATTTCAACTGGTGGTAATAGTAGGCGAAGAAGAATAAGAACAATGAGAGAGCAAGAACTTGGGACAACCATTTGGTGCTTCAATGGAAAAAGAAGCAAAAGATGAAAGATGATCGTTGCTACCATGGATAATGTTTTCAACAGCTTGAAAAGCTCTTCTAGAATCCTTTTCCCAAATTTCAATCTTCCCTTTTTCTTCTTATTTTTTCCTGCTCGTCCCTTTCCCCCTCCTCAAAATTATGTCCCTCCGGTTGCTCATGTCCAATGTGGCAAGTTAACTAGCCACGTCAGCTAATTAACTGACCACATCACCTTTCCCATTAGACCTGTAACGGAAAATATTAGTTGATGATTGATTTGTCACTTTTCGATAACGTTAGTGACTGAGTTATAACTTTTCAAAGTTTGATTATTGCTTTATTATTTTAATCAAAGTGGAGTAACTCTTAATTGCTTTACCCTTAATTTGACACGAAAGAAGGCATTCAATTTCTTGTTCTTTTCTGACGTAAGTTCCTTTAATTATGTTTGCTAATAAACTGAGCAACTGAAGTCGTAAATTTTGTCTTTCCACCTTCACTATTTATTTTAATCATTTAATTTATTCTTCCAAATTTCTTTTGGTCGTTTAGTTTTTTTATTTATTTCATTAATTAGCTAATGACAAATGCGTGGTTTGATTTTATATTAAAAATGTTAATAATATTTTAATATTAAATTAACTAATACTTATTATGTGAGTAAAAAATATTTTATAATTAAAATAATAATTCAATAAGAATAGTAAATATCTTTAATGAAAGTAATTATTTATATTAAAAAAATTAGTAAGCTTCTAATAGATATATTATTAAAGTTTTCTTTAAAAAAAATTGATAAAAATTTAAATCAAATTCAAATACCATATAATAAATTTTATTGATTTAAGACAACTTCGACTAATAAAATAAAACAAAAGACAAGTAGCTCAAATATGGGAGAAAAGGGTGAACAGGGGAACGTATGGTTCTCGAAGAAAGTTTGGTGACGTTAGGATGATCCACCGGACGAGGGTGGCTTTCGGGGATCACAAGATTCTGTTCGTCTACAAAGGGCCTCATTTAAAGAAGCCCTGATGAAATTAGTCAATATGGAGACCGAAATAGAAGAAGACTGGGAAGTGAAGGATGTGGTACTCCAGGAGAACGACGTTAGCAAGGTCATAGAAGATGGAGTTCTATCTATTGACTTCTCGGAGAAGGTGTATGGACTGATCGAGCAGAGCATGTCCAAGACCTTGGTTGTCAAACTGCTGGGAAGGAATATCAGCTACAATACACTGTGGAACAAAATTGAATAATTTGGCCAAATTTGATAATAATTACTATCTGGCCAAATTTGAATTAGCATTGGATTATGCAAATGTTATCACTAAGGGCCCTTGGGTGGTATTTGGGAGTTACTTAACTGTCCAACCTTGGTCACTAGAATTTTCGACAAGTTTTCTCATCCACAAAGCGTTGTTACTTGGATGCGCATTCTAAGGCTTGATGGATCTTTATATTAACGGAGCTTATTGTTAGAAATCGGGAGTCTTGTAGGGAAAGTAATCAAGTTGGACTTCCAGATTGATAAGGGAAGGAGAGGGCAATATGCAAGGTTTGTGGTTCAAGTGAACCTGTCCAAACCTCTAGTTTTTAAAATCAAGTAGCTGGGAAACTCCACAGGGTGGAGTATGAATCTCTTCCACTTATCTACTTATAATGCGGTCGATTTGGACACTCGAAGGATGCTTGTGCATATGGTATAGAGGATGTTGAAATGAAGGATGTTACTGAGAAAGATCCGGGGCAAGGAGTGGGGGAGAAACAAAGGAAAACAAACTGAGGCACCACTTGGTTGCTGTAATGGACGAAAATTCCAACCCAAACTTCCAAAATATTTGAAGTAATGGCCATATCCCTTCCTTGGATTTTAAAAATCCTCTTGATCTAAACTTCAATTCTATTGCCATAGAAAATACTTCGACCGAAGCAACAAATCCCATTACCGAATCTTTGGGGGGAGAGCTTCATATACCCCTTAACAATGCCATTGCTGGAATTCTACAGCGTCTAGATGGAAATGACAACAACCCAAATCGACAAAGCCTATGTGCTGATTAGGAACATACAATCGAGGATAACCTTGAAGACGAAGATGAAGAAGATGGGATGAAAAGTTGAGCTGATCATCTCGGTCCTCAGATTTACGTCTATCCCTTACTCTTTCTCTATGAAGTCAGACATATTTGTATGGAACGTTCAAGGTGCTGTGGGTTCAAACTTCCATAAAATTTTGAAAGAATATTTTCATGATTTTACTCCCTCTTTGGTGATTCTGGTGGAGACTCGTGTGAGCGAACAACAAGCTAACCGAGTTATTAAAAAAATTGATCTACCGAAATCTCACAGAGTGGTAGCTAAAGGTTACTTTGGTAGAATCTGGATCCTGTGAAAAGATGGCGTGAAAGTGGAAGTATTAGTGGATAGCTTTCATTTTATTCACTTGAGGGTCAAATTCCCTGGGATGTCTGAAAGGGTTTTTATCACAGGGATTTATGGTAGCCCAAAAAGCACTACTAGACGCAAACTTTGGGATGATATCCATCTGATTGCTCAACACACTACTTTACCTTGGCTACTAGCTAGGGACTTTAACGTCATGCTTAATGATTGGGAAAAAAAAGGAAGGATCAAGGTCTTCACCTAGTGCAAGTCAATCGTTTCAATCTTTTTGTTCAGGTTGTATTCTACGAGATCTGGGGTTCAAGGGCCCAAAATACACTTGGAATCAGGGATTTCTCTTCGAAAGACTTGATCGAGCCTTGTGCAATGCTCAATAGGAGAAATATGTGCCTGCAACGACAGTTTACCACCTCCATAAATTGAAGTCAAATCATCGCCCTCTAGCCATATGCATGGAAGGTACAAAGCAACCTAGTACTCCCTGCCCATTTCGTTTTTTGAGTTCCTGGCTATCCCATCCTGATTTCGCTCACCTGGTTACGGACAATTGGTCTCCCATGACGAGTATAGAAGAAACGCTGTGAAAATTCTTCTCGATTGCCAAGACTTGGAACACGGACACATTTGGCCATATCACAAAGAAGAAGTTGAACTTGATCGCTAGACTAAAAGGCATCCAAAGAAACCTCGAAAAGTACTTCTCACCCAAATTAAAGACGTTGGAAAAAGAGCTTCGCAAGGAACTGGAAGCAGTCCTGGACGATCAAGAACTCTTATGGAAGTAAAAATCTCGTATGGACTAGATCACCCTAGGGGATAGGAACACAAAATACTTTCATAGCCAGACCCTCAAGAGAAGACAACGAAACTCAATAAAGTCCTTTAGATTGAGCAATGGTGAGTGGTGCTATGATGAGGAAAAAATAAAATCTGAGGTAGTTAATTTCTTCAAACTGTTATACATAGAGGATGGACTGAGCAGTACTTATATTCCTCTTCAAGGTGATTTTCCCTATGTGGAACCTTATTGTACGAGCAATCTTGACCGAGAGATTTCTACCTAGGAAGTACAAGACTGTCTCTTTAAAATGGCACCTTTGAAGGCTTCGGGAGTGGATGGCCTCCATGCACAATTCTACCAATCCCAGTGGGTGGTTGTTGGTGAATCCCTTATTTCTATAGTGAAGAAAGGATTCAACAATGGAGAAGTTGAGGCCTTTCTAAACAAAACTCTTCTTGTCCTTATCCTGAAAGTCCCAAGACCTGAACTTGTCTCACAATTTCAGCTAATTAGCTTATGTACGGTTCCTTATAAGCTACTCACAAAGGTAATCGTTAACAGACTTAAACCTGTTATGCCCTTACTTGTTGAGGAGAACCAAACCAACTTCATTGGTGGGAGACATATCATTGATAATGTTGTTATTGCTCAAGAGGTGGTTCACTCAATGCACATCAAAAAAGAAAAAATGGGATGGATGGCGATAACGATAGATTTAGAAAAAGCCTACGATCGTCTATGGTGGAGCTTTATTGAGAATACATTAAAAGAAGCGAGGATCCCTTGAAATATTATTCAGCTAATCATGACCTGCGTCTCGTCTACTACCATGCAAATCCTTCAGAATGGGAGCTTTACAGAGGAATTTACTTCCACCAGAGGGGTTTGACAAGGCGATCCAATCTCTCCCTACCTGTTTGTATTGAAAATGGAGATACTTGGCCATGCAATAAAGAAATCTGTACTGGGAGGTAATTGGAAACCTATTGTCTTAAGCAAAGGTGGTCCACCTTTGTCCCATCTGTTCTTTGTGGATGATTTATTTCTTTTTAGAGAAGCAAGCTTGGAGATAGCTTTGGCCATGCGTACGATCTTAGATATTCTGTAACTACTCAGGCTACAAAGTAAGTTCAACCAAAACCAAATTCTATTTTTCGAAAAACACTGATGTGGATATGAAGACAAAGATTGGACAGCTGTTGGACTTTCAGCAAACGAATGACTTAGGGATGTACCTTGGGATTCCACTCTTCAACTCAAGGGTAAAGAAAATTACTTTTCAGTTTGTGGTTGATAAAAACCAGAATAAACTTAATGGCTATGACGCGCATCTCCTTTCATTACTCGGGAGGATCACACTTGCTAAATTTGTGGTGTTGATGATTCCTAGTTATTTTATGCAAGCAACCTTAATTCCTACTAGGGTTTCCCAGAAGATTGAAATGATCGTGAGACAATTTGTTTTGGGGATCGTTACTAAAAGGTAGAAAATTGGCTCTGGTCAACTAGGAGACGTGTTGTCGACCCCTAAAACAAAGAGGTCTTGGAAAAAAAAAGATGGTGCCTCAGAACCTTGCTTTCATGATGAAATTGGCTTTCTAAATTATTACAAAGGTAGACTCGCTATGGGTACGGATTCTACTCTCCAAGTATAAAGTTGTTGATGTTTGCCCTACAACCATTGAAAGATAGGTATGTTTGTTTGTTTGGCACTCGGTCATATCACATAGAGTATGGGGGATGGAAAATCAATTAACTTCCTATAGAACAATTGGATACCAAGCTTAGGACCATTACGTAATCACGTCCTTCCCGACAAATTGGTAAATGAAAAAGCCATCGTCTCGGACTTCGTCACAAATTTAGGGGTTTGGAATTGGGATATTTTGAGGAACTTGTTCTCTGTACGTACGAATGACATAATAGCTGCAACACACCTTCCTTGTTCTATACTCGGAAGAGATATGTGTCTATGGAAATGCCAGATCAACGGTCAATTCTCTGTTCGCTCTGCTTATAATAGCCCAAAAGAGGATCAAGTCGAATCTTCCAATGAAGAGTGGAATCTTATCTAGAAAAACTCCCTTCCACTAAGGGTTAAACACTTCCTATGGATTACATGGTGTCAACACTTATTGACTAATGCAGAAAGGACAAGGCGCCACATGTTAGACGATCCCAATTGTTCTGTATGTGGGGACTCGCAGGAAACTATACTCCACGTTCTCCGCGACTGTAGGCTTGCTACAACAGTTTGGATGAAACTCCTGAATTATGATATGGTTAGCAAGTTTTTCGAGCTAGATATTACCGACTAGATGTTCAGCAATTTGAAAGGTCAAGTTCACTTGGAGAGGAGTCGAGGCAACGGTGCCATACTCTTTGCAGTTATATGCTGGCTCTTATAGAAGACAAGAAACGAAATGGTCTTTAAACAGCAAGATCGACAGGTAGAAGAACTATTGAAGGTGGCGGAGAGCATGGTGCAGAACATTCAAGAGACAATACACAGGAGTGTAGCCTCGACAAATGCAAGAAGACTAAGTAAGTCATGGCAACCTCCAGAACCTGGATGGGTGAAGATAAATACAGATGGGGCTGCTTGTTTGAAGGAGGAATGGTCTGCCTCAGATGGGGTTATTAGAGACTCAGCTAGGGAATGGATAACAAGTTTTCAACACTACATTGGTCGTGGATCCGCCTTGAACACTGAGCTATGGGGCATGCTCCTTGGATTGCAGGTTACAGTACCTCGCGGATTTAGGCAAGTAATTATTGAGAGCGATTGCTTGGTTGCTGTCAAGATGGTGAACCACAACTTACAAGGAGAGTGCTCAACCACAATTGTGAGGCAAATCATGGAGCAGACTCGATCTTTCGATAGTTTTCTAATCCTGTATAGGGGTTGAGAAAACAAGGTGGCTGATTGGATTGCCCACACATGCGAGAATAGTCATATTGATATTTGGGTTATTGACAATCCAAATGAGCACATACGGATATTATTACAATCTGATATCATGAATTCCTCAGTGTAATTGTATTCGACTCAAGGCTATAAATATCATCTTTAATCATCAAAAAAAAATATTGATTTATAAATAAATAGTTTTTAGTAATTTTCAAATTGAGTTTACGCTAAATTCAATTAAAAATTTAATAATAGTACACACATTATATTTATATTTGAATTAATTATATATTTCATTAAATTTCATACCACAATTAGAGGTGTTTATGGATCGGACCGGGCTTAAGCATGATATTAACATATTTTATAATTATCCAAATCCAGTTCGACCCGAAATCTGAGCTTAAAATTTTGCCCAAACACGTTCATATTTGCAAAAGACTAATCCAAACCCAAATTTAGGTTCACCCATATTATTTTTTAAAATTTTTTAAAAATATTTATATTATTTTATTTTAATATATAATAATTTTATACATTTTTATTTATTAAAATTTTTTATATAGTATCTTAACATTTTTTTAATATTTACATATGAGTAGTATTATATATTTAGTATAGATTTAGTTTTTAATGTGTTCTAAATTACATAGTATAAAGTATTATAAATTTAAAACGGGCCGGGTCAAGCTTGATCCTAACCTATATTTTAAATGGGTCAAAATTTTTTGCTGAAGTCTATTTTTCGGGCTTAATATTTTTGTCCAAACCTTTAAAATTTTCTAGCGGACTTTCGAGCATAGACGAATAACCCGATCCATAAATATTTTTAATAGCAACAATTGAACTTATTGTCCTTAGGTAATGTGATCATTTGATGTTTTCAATAAAAATAAAAATAAACTAATTTAAAAGTTGTATAAACCCACAAGAGTAATTTTTTTTATGGTAAAAGAGGCATTAAAATGCCATTATTAACCAGTCTTATTCATCGATTATCTTAGAATAATCAAAACTCAAAAAATTACGAATAAAAACACAAGGAATATCTATGATACGAATGTCCACATCAGTAGTATCGTAATTTCGTGCGAACCAGTCCGTCACGACATTAAACTCTCGTTTCACAAGCTGTAATTTGTAAGCTTCAAACTGTAGAATAATGCTTGTAATTTCGTTTGCAATGGTGTCTACGGATGCACCACCCAAACTTGCTTGAATCAATCCCAAAGCCACCGAGCAATCGCTTTCCACAACAATCTTTAAATACCCTCGAAGTTTTGCAACTTGTAATCCATGAAAAATCGCCCATAATTTCGAAGATAAAGTCGTACGTTTCCCCACATACCTTTGGTACTCGAGGATCCAACGCCCATCTAAATTGAGTAATACCTCACAGCTGCTGCCCATTCATCATCCCTACTCGCCGCTCCATCAAAATTGATTTTTATCTACCCATGATTCGATGGACACTATGCACCCCTTGCCTTAGTGTCGTCAACCACCGCTTAAACAGGTTTGCAAGTAGCTTCACGAATAGTGGAGTCCAAACTTGCTGCAACACATGTCACAGATTTTTGGTGGTCCTAACTGTTGATTGAACACCACATCATTACGTTTCTTCCATAATAACCAGCACGTAACAGCAAATAACACTCCACCTCGCCCACTGTTATCAGCTGCTAATGAATTTCCACCCAAATTTCCAAGCAACCACTCTTCCAAATCAGGACCAAAGAACCTTGTATTGCATCCCGTCGCAATATCATCAACCATACATCTTTGGCAATTCTAAAATCTCTAAGAACGTGTAACACAGATTCAGAAGTCACTCTATATACCCCGCAACCTGCATCACTAGTCATTCCCCTTCTTGCTCTTTTACTATTTGTCAAGAATCGTCCATTCCTTGCCAACTAAAGAAAATTCTTGACCCGTGGTGGTGCCAGGTTACCCCAAATGAGCTTTCAACTGTTATCAACCCTATAGCTCTCATCCTGATCAAGACTTTGATAGGCTGATTTCACTGTGAATCCTCCATTTGTGGTCAGCGTCCAAGCATAAGAATCCTGCCCAAGATGCTCTTTAGGTGGATGACATGCATGTATCCTCTCCAAAATATCAATATGAAATAGTTTCCCCAAAAGCATCCAATTCAAGTAACTTTTGACATCAACTAAGTCCGTAACTTTAGAGACTATTGGCAATTTTCTTCCAGGGAGAATATGGTTACACAACTTCCCAATTTGAGGTACCCAATTGTCTTGGAAAAAGTCCACGGTCTGTCCATTCCCAACATGCCCACATATTCTGTCTCAGAATCAATTCTATACCTTCCCTAACAAGCACTAAACATAAGAGCAAATCGGTATCTCGATTGTAAATGGACAAATATCTACCACCTTATACTTAGATCGGAGAATCTGAACCCATAACGTATCTAATTTTGTCACAAACAAAAATGCCAGTTTCATTAAATAAGCCATATTTTGTTGAACCATTCGTCTCAATCCAAGTCCTCTCTTTAACAAAGGTTTATAGCAATTCTCCCACTTGACTAAAGGTACCTTGTATTCACTATCTATCGATCCCCAAACAAACCTCCTTACAAATTGCTCGATCCATTCACAAACCCCAATCGAGATCATTACCGACTACATAAAATATCCAGGGATAGCTAGTAACACCGATTTAACCAACATCAATCTACTAGCCAACAATAACAATTTAACATTGAAACCATTAAGTTTTCTTTGCACCTTATCCACAACAAATTGAAAGTGCATTTTGTTAACCCTCGAATGGAATAACGATACACCCATATATATTCCTAAATCATTTGTCTGCTAAAAACCCTAAACACTTCCAACACTAATCTTAAGCAACGCCTCAGTATTAGGTGAGAAAAATAGCAAAGACTTAGCAACATTCACCTTGTGACCTGAGTAGCAACAGAACTCATCCAAGATTGCCTTCATAGCCCGTGCATTTTCCATAGTTGCTTCCCCGAACAAAACTAGATCGTCAGCAAAGAAAAGGTGGGACAAAAGAGGTCCCCCTCTTCCTATGGATATAGGTATCTATTTCCGACAAACGACGGCTTCGTTTATTGCATGTCCCAACCTTTCCATCGCAAGAAGAAACAAATAGCGGGAGATAGGATCACCTTGCCTCACCCTTCTGGTTGGAGAGAACTCAGTAAAACTACTATTCCAAAGCACCTGCATTTTCATTGTTGACACACATTGCACCATTAAATTAGACCCATCACCCGAAATCCCTTCCTCTTCCAACGTTTCTGTAAGAAATTCCCAACATAAGTGGTCATAAGCTTTCTCTATATCTACTTTAATCGTTAGCCACCCCTTTTTTGCCTTTCCTTACCTGTATAGAGTGAATTGCTTCTTGAGCAATGATAACATTGTCCATTATGTGTCTCCCATGAACAAAAGAAGTTTGATTATCAGCGATCAAAATAGGCATAATAGGCTTCAAACGATTGACAATGACTTTGGATAATACCTTCTAAGGAACAGTGCAAAGACTGATTGGTTGGAACTGTGTGACCACGTCAAGCCCTAGAACTTTAGGAATCAGTACAAGCAAAGTTTTATTAAGAAACTCCTCCACTTGCCCCTCCTCAAATCCCTTCCTAAATATCACCAATAGACACTCGCCAATTACATTCCAATGTGTCTGAAAAAACTGAGCATGAAGCCCGTCCAAACTGGGAGCCTTCAATGGAGCCATGTCAAACAATGCATCTCGAACCTCCTCCAACTACACATCCCTAGATAGAGTCGCTTTCATACCAGAATAAATGTAAGGGAACAAATTTCGAACTGGATATCGACACAACATCCTGACGTCTGCAGTATACAAACACTTGAAGAAATTTGAGAATCTCAATTTTTATCAAGTCTTCATCATAACACCATATACCATCAGTCAATTCAAGGCTTTTATATGATTATGACCCCTCCTCTTATTTGCTTGACAATGAAAATATTTCGTGTTCCTATTGCCAAGAAGTAACTAATCATTCCGGGATCATTGATTTTACAGTAACTCTTCATTATCAAGCACGCTTTCAAGCTCTATTTGAAGCTCCTTCTCAAGGTCACAAAGCTTAAAGGATCTATATTTCTCAAGACATCTTTGAATCCCACAAATACGCGAAACAAGAACATGATTATTTGTCAAAATATTCCCAAAAAACCTCATTATTTCACTCTTGGAAGCAATCACAAAATTAAAAACCGCACCTTCAAAAGAATTCTTTTGAACCCAATTCTCCGTTACAAGTTGCTCAAAACTATCACTATTCAACCATCCACTACAAGTTGGTTCACTCTAAAACAAATAGCTAACAATTTATAATCTGAATTGATTTTGTGAAGATGATAAACTGTTGTATCAGGTGCAAAAGAATCCAAACTAAAATTACATAAAACCTGAACTAAACACTAGAATAAATCCCCTCTACTCCATGTGAGTTTCGATCCTTTGAAACTGGCATCCTTTAAACCCTAATCATCACAAAAATTTTGGAACAACTGATAAGAATATCAACCTCGTTGAATACCACCTTGCTGATCATCTTCATGCAAAATAGCACTAAATTCACCTACTAACTGCCACGGAGATTCGACCCTCTTAGCAACCTCACCAAGTTCGATCCAAAGTTCCCTCCTACTTACTCACCGAGCGATCCCATATACTCCTGTAAACATAATCCAATCTTGTAGATTCGGTGACTTACATCACAAGTGAACAAATTGGAAATGGCTCGTTTCAACCTTAACCTCAACAGTGTTTTTTCACAAAATCCAAGTCCCGCCCGAAAACTTTTTTGCCTCGACTCTATGTGAACTCGGTCACCCGGTACTCTTAATGACAACCTCCGTTTTAAAACCACTCACACGAGTCTCCACCAAAACCACCACATCCGGGTTAAAATCCTTCAAGTATTCTTTAAGAACTCTGTGAAATCTCGGGTTACCTACCCCTTGGTAATTCCATACAAAAAAATCTGACTTCATAATAATAAAAAGTATAAAAAGGAACAAACTTGCACCTGCAAGTATGTCTTCATCATGCTTCCATACCTTCCTCAACATCCTCATCGTTACTGTCAACTTCGAGAACACCATCCAACTCATGAAGATCCTTAATTCCTCTCGGATTTTTCTAAAAGAACCGTATCACACCGACTATTAGCACCGCCCAAACTATCCACTAAGCCTTCTATTGCTCCTTCAATCGGAACAACTCCATTTTTACATTTCAAGAACTACCTCCACTATTATCCTCAAATGTAAATTTTCCATGCAAAATTCTTTCTTTCAACGAATTACGCAAAGAGTTAGGTGGTATTAAAATTTTAAAACCCAAAGAAATATTCGGGTCTTTATTTTCTTTCAATGTTGCCACCGTATGGAACTTGGGATCAAGTAAACTAGACCTAATCGGCCCCTCCTTATTACGTCTATTGGACCCATTCCTAGCCCTCACCTTAGCCAAGCCCAATTTAATACCCAACCTATTTTTGTGTGGCCCTAATTTAACACCTTTAAAGCCCGTACCTTGACCTTTTTATTTCCCTAAATTATTACCCCCTTTCTTACTCGAAGAAATCCCACCAGATTCACCAACTAACCTTTCTCTCTCCTTATTAAAATCCCCATCCATATCCTCCCTCATCTCTTTACCTAGATTCCCATTAATTTGCTAATCACCAAATCTAAAAGGAGCCGAAATCTGCTCCTTGTTTTGCTCCAAATCATCATCATGCAAGGAAAGAGAATGAAATCGTGATCCATGCTGATAATTTCCAAAATTACCTCCCCTCTCTATTTCCTTTGACTTCTGCTACCTCCGATGATGGCGAGCAACCATCATCCAATCACCGAAGCTTTAACTCTCCGCCTTTTCTTAGGCAGAAATGCACCCATCACTATGCGCAACACCCTTGCTTCCTTGTCCAGTATTAGTTTCTTCATTTAAACCATGCTCCTTTTGAACCTAAGGACAATCATCTTTTAAATGGCTAAACCGTCCACAACTAAAACATATCAAAGATAGTGATTCATACTCTACCCTGTGAAAACAATTGACAATTCTAACTTTCGAAATTAAGAGAGCAGCTAGGTTGACTTGTATGGAAAATTGGGCAAATTGTCCCCTCACACCTTTATCTGTCTGGAGATCAATTTTAACAACTTTTCCAATCAGGCTTCTAATCTCCTTAAGAATACTACGTTTACAAAAGGCACCTGAAAATCTCGAAATATGAACCCAAGCCACCACACTTTGTGGGAATGAATCAAGAGCCGAAAAGTGAGGTGACCATGGTTGTACGGTTAGATAATTTCTGAAAATGACCGAAGGTCCTTTAAAGATTACGTTATTATAATCCGATTCAACCTCGAATTTTGTTAGATAATAGCCATTCTTGATATCCATTAATTGGAATCTCCTTGACGGCTTCCACATCGCACAAACCTTGTTGCACAGAGAGTTGTACCCTATATTCCTTCCCAACAATGTGATAATAAGCGTCTTCAACATATTATCATCTATGAGACCATACACTCGTTCAGAGAAATCAATTGTTGGGACTCCATCAACCAAGCACTTACTGACATCCTCATCCAGTAATTTCAGATCTTCAGAAATCCATTCTTCTTCCAATGAATTCTCCACAGAATTGGAATTTAAAACAGCATCCCGAAAAGATACAGGTTGGCCTCGCCCTTCCTCCATGACCGCGTCATCTCCACCCATATCCGACTATTCCTCCTCCTGTCGTCTCACCTTCTTAGGGGCCCTTCCACTATTCAACACCGGTGTCTCCATTTTCAAAGCGTTTTTTTTTGTACACTCAATTTAGTAATTTAATTATGTACATAACAAACTATTTAAGAAACAATATATTACAGCATATTATTCCCCAAAAGAACTATTACAATATATTATTATAATATACTATAATAATTATAAGTAATATTTTGTATTATATGAGTCTTTAAAAAATTAAATATAATAAATGATAATTAAATTATTATAATGGAATATTAATTATAATTTAATTAGAAAGCATTTCAAAATCTATTACACTGACCTAAGTTATCAATTTATAGATGTTACATGTATATTATTTCATCTATTATTTATATATTTATTTAAAAATAATTAGTTTAAAAAAATAAAAATGATTAGTTGAACATAAGGAATCAGATTTTGATGTTAGAATAAGAATTATTTTTCTCATACTAATTTGTAATTTGTCTCTTTTTAATTAAAAATTTTGAAGTAGGATAAATTAAATAATTTTCATTCAATTATATTTGTTGTTCTGTTTTAGTCACCATCTATTAATTTTTTCGATTTACTCATTAAATTTTTCGAAATTACATATTTTAGTCATTCCCTTGTTAGTTGTCGCTAGATAGGCGACGAAAAGTTGATGTGGGCTCTTTTTTTATTAATTTAATAACAAATTTAACTCTTTAATATTTATACATTCTATCAATTAAATCTTAAATATAAAAAATCAACAAGTTTTGTTTTCAATGCTTAGAAATTTTTTTCATTTAGTTAAAATTAAAAAAAAAAAAAAAATCAAATTTAGCCCTTTTAATTTTTTGTTTGGTTACCTCTAATTTGTATTATTATATCACTATATACGTGTTTGTATTAATGATACAAGTGATCATTATTGAACAATTATTTTTTTTTTGTTATAAAATTATCAAATAAAAACAACACTAAAAAGTAAACAATACATAAAATTAAATGAGAATTTTCTCGTATCATTTTTTTTACTCTCAAAAGGGCTATATTTATAAGCTCTTGTCATTCAATACAATACAAGTAAATGAAGTTTACTTAAGTACTTCATTAACACATATATTAAGTAACTTGCATATTTATTTTCATATATGAATGAGAGTTTTATCTAATAAATGAAGGGGGTAGAATATGAACATCCACATTCATAGATTTGTAACACTCTTCCTTGGATGTCCATTAGAGAAAAATATGTCTAATTAAAACATTTATTAGAAAAAACCCTATGGGATAAAAAACTAATGAAGGACAAAGTGTACACAATATTCTATTGTAAATTGCCTCGTTAAAAACCTTTAACAAAAAAATCCAATGGGACAAAACCTCGGTTAAAAGAAAAAAAAGTACATGTCTTGGACTTCCCCTGGTAACAATGTCACTTAACATCTTTGAGTCTGTGCATTCCAATTTTGTGCATTCCAATTTTGTATACCAGCCTTTCAAATGTTGTAGTTGGTAATGCCTTGGTAAACAAAACTGCTAACTTATCACTAGAATGATTGTGCTGAACTTCAATATCACCTTTCTTCTCAAGATCATTAGTGAAGTTGATAGTAAATTAATTTGGTGCTTTTATTTACTTATTTTTTGCTAAATTACGAATAAGATGCTTCTAAACTCGTGCTTTTCTTATCAGGTATACAATAGGAGTGCTGAAATTCAAAATCAAACAAAATGCGGCTAAAATGGAACGAAAAGTGAAGATGAGCCAAATTGAAAAAAGTTGAAGAGTTAGTGGATTGACTGGTTCAAAAATTGGATTGTTTGAAATTGTCAAACGGTCAAATAGTCAAATCTGATTTTTTTAAAATATTTTTCTGATTTTTTGTTGAAATTATCTTTATTTTAGTTAGTGGAGACTTTTTCTTAGGAAAGTCCATGCTAAATTTAGCATAATAAATGTATATAAATATTTAGTGTTGGACACAATTGAGGATACACTTGAATTAATTGGAATTGAATGCAATTATTCCATTTTCCTTTTTCATGTGCCTGTAGCAAAATTTCTTTCTACCAATTTTGTTTCAATTTCTTTCCTTTTCAATTATTTGTTTAATTGTCTTCCAAATCCTTTTCCTTTTCATCTTCCACAATTTCCATTAAATCCATTTCCATACACCTACTAAGCATGATTAATTTCATGCTCAGCTAAATCCCTTTTAGCTTTAGCCTGGTTATCGCTTCGATAAGAAAAAATCATGAGATATGAACCAACACTAAAAAATCTTTCAACTCGATATTCGCTATCTCTCCGGAATATGAGATAGTACAAATTCGTCCCTTACAGTTAAATCAACTTCAACACAAAATGCATGTTGGGCTGGGGTCATTTTGGCGTACAGTTGGGAAGATAAGTCAGCCATGCTGTAATCAAACTCCCGCGAAAAAATTGGCGTGTTCAAATGGAGAAAGCTAGTTGGATTCCGTCAAGGGAGATAGTGATCGAATTTAAATGACCCACTCGGTTGAGACCATTAATTCAAGTTGGGCTTTCTAGATCGCAAAGTTGTCGAAATCTTAAATTACAAGCACGAGCATCATGGTTAGACTTTTGGCAAGGGTCGATTTGCAAGTCGTACCGGAACCGACTACAAAAGAAAAAGTTAGCAGTTAGAACGTTCTCGAGTGTTATAACCAACTTATCTATTGTAGAAGGGAAAACTACTTTTCAAGAATTGGTTCAAGTTCAGAGTGAACCGAGGCTGAGGATAAGATTTAATATATATATATATATATATATTATATTTATCTTAACTCATTTAATTTATTCTGAAACAAAACTTCATTTTCACATTATTTATTTCATTTCATTTTTGTTTTTTTAAATATTTTTATCACTAAAGCCCCTTTAATTTATTTTTAGGAAGTTCAAAACAAGAGAAAGGACCATTCTTGTGACAGTAATTTTGTCCACAAGAAAAAGCGAAATTAGACATCTAGTCCCTGAGGATTCAAACCTACTACTCTAGACTACTCTTTAGTATTATTTTTTTCATAGGAATTATATTTGGTGACTTGGCACGTATCAAATTTTGGTGTCGTTGCCGGGGATTGAATTTTTTTTTTTCTAATTTTCGTTTGTTTTTTATGAGTAGGTTAAAATCAAGGACTCTCGAATTTGAATCGGAAATAGAGAAGTTGGCCGGAACATTGCAAAAAAAAGCTATTCGGCGCGGTAAACAACCACAACCCAGATTTAAAGAAGGATATTTTACTGAAGATATTTTCTCATTTGACAAAACAAACATGATGGTAGATCAAACTATTCGACAACTCGTAGCAGCACCAGACGAACAACAATCGCTATGCATAATTTATCTAGCAGGAGGAACGTCGTTCAAGTTGAAATCGAACTTAATTCATCAGTTTCCCACCTTTTGCGGAATTTAAAATGAAAATCCGCATACCCATCTAAAAGAGTTTCACATGGTTTGCACATGCTTGTCCTTTGTCGTTAGTCGACTCCGCTAGATAGTGACTATTTTATTTACCCTTAGTTCAATTAATGCATGCTCTGATATGTCTCGTTTATTTCTTAATAGATTTTTTCCAACAGCATGAGCAGTTGAATTAAGACAAGACATTGTAGGAATTCGGCAAAAGGAGATTGAATCGCTTTATGATTACTGGGAGTGGAACAAAAAGTTATGTGCAAGTTACCCATAACATGACATTTCTGAACAGTCACTTTTGTAATATTTCTATGAGAGGTTACTCCCAATGGAAATGAAGATGATAGATGCTGCTAGTGGAGGGGCACTTGTAAATATGACGCTTCAAAGAGCGAGAGAGTTGATTTCAACCATGGCTGCGAATTCTCAACAATTTTGATCGGCTACAGAACCCACGAGATGAGTTTATGGGTTAAGTTCTCTATCTTTAGAAGATAAAATTGATAAGCTTACTAATTCAAAATTTTCTTACAGATAAGACGAACCCAACACGACTGTGTGAAATTTTTGCTATGCCAAATCATCCGACGGACTCATCTCCTATTTTACACGAAGATTCAACAAAACAAGTGAATGCTATTAGAAACTTTCTAGGGCCACCCAAAAGGCAATATGATCCCTATTCAAACACCTATAATGTGGGATGGAGAGATCATCCAAATTTGAGTTATGGTTCGAATCCTCGACTCAATCATCCATACCAAGAAAGGTCACTTCTGAATCAATAGTTATCACCTCCAAAATCATCTTTGGAAGCCATAGTAGAAAGGCTAGCAAATAGTACTGAAAAATTTCATTAGAAAATTGACATGCATTTGCAGGAAAAAAATCAGCAAATAAGTAAGCTTGTGCTTAAGGTCAATTGTTTGGAGTCCTAAGGAAAGATGTCATCTCAAACCGAACCTAATCCTTAACATAATGCAAGTGTCATGACCCTAAAAAGTGGAATAATTTTTAGGCCAACACTTGACACAAATCGTACCCACAACCCAGAACAGGAAAAATGGAAACCCGATCTAGTGTCCACTACAGATTCGACTCCTCAAAAGCTGTTTGCAGTACCACCTCCATTTCTTGGAAGACTCGACTAATGTAAAAAGGAGCAAGAAGAAAAAAAGATCCTTGATAGTTTTTGAAAGGTAGAAATAAGCATTCCTCTTCTTGATGAGATTAAGCAAATTCCACGATATGCAAAATTCTTAAAAGAATTATGCACAAGTAAGAAGAAGCTCCTCAATAAAGAAAAGGTGAGTGTTGGAGAAAACATCTCCGATGTTTTACTAAAGAAGATACCACCTAAATGTAAGGACCAAGGTATGTTTTCCATATATTACAAAATAGGTAGTGTTGGAATTAAAAGAGCCGTGTGCAGATTATGTGCATTTATTAACATTATGCCTTTGTCTATTTATAAACTATTGAACATGAGTCCTTTGAAAGAAACAAGTGTAATCATTTAGCTCGTAGATAGGTCTATAGTGTATCTAGAAGGAGTGCTGAAGATGTCATCGTCAAGGTAAATGAACTAATTTTCCTACAAATTTTTACATCGTTGACATGGAGGATGATAACTTGACAAATTCTTTCGATATTCTACTTGGGAGACCATTTTTAAGCACTATGTGAACAAAAATTAATGTTTGGAGTGGAACACTCACCATGGAATTTGACGGATAAATGGTCAAGTTTAATGTTATGAGGATATGAGTCATTCCAGTGCAATAACAAATGTTCTTTGCAGAAGGGTAGATCTTGATGTTAAATAAGAAGAATTATCAACGATAAAAAAAACCAATACGTGAAGCTATCATTCGCATAGAAGCTTTGAAATTATCACTCGGACCGTTACCGAAACATTTAAGGATTCCAAAAACTGAAAAGGCAAACCTGAATGGAGAAGCTCAAAGACGTCTCAATCCACTGATGATGGAGGAATCTGGGAAGTGCTTCAAGAACAATGGACAAATGTTGAAACCTTTTTACGAGAACTTCCAAGTGTACGTAATGGAAAAATTAATTCGCAAGGAGCCAACGGATAACATTTAAGGTTGTCGAGCTAACGACATTAAACAAAAGTGCTTTTTGGGAGGCAACCCAAATTTATTTTAATTAGTTTAATTTTGAATTTCAATTTAGTTAAGAAATAAAGATTATTATTTAATCCATTTTTATTTTCCAGGAACGTTTGTGGAGGCTATTAATTTTTCAAAAGTCGAATATCGATCAGGGTGTGAGCATACGTTGATCAATGCTGCTAATTATACTCTTTAGACCCTTACACCCCTTACCAACTTAATCCATTTCCTTCAAATCCAAAAAAACCAAAATTCCAAAAACCCTAACAACCCAAAAAAACAAATTCCTTAAAATCCATACAAACCCAAAAATATAAAAATAAACACAAACTCAATCCTTTTCCTTCAAACCAAACCCAAAATTCCAAAACCTAAATAAACCCAATTTCCCAAAACCAACACTAACCCAAATAAAAAAGGAAAAAAAAGGGAAGGGAAAATTTGGCTTAATAGCCCATCAAGCATGAAAGATAAAAAAGAGAGAGAAAAAAGAAATTGGGCCAAAGGAAAAAGGAAAGGATGTGACCTAAAAAGGAAAGAAAAAAAAAGAGAAGAAACGAGATGTCAAACAAACCACATTCGAAAGCAGCCCAAGGAGGAAAAAGAAAAATAAAGGGAAAATGGTGATGAAACAAGCCCAAAATCAGGAAAAGAAAAGAAAAAAAAGGAAAAAACCCCAAACCTTGAACTTTTTTCCCTCTTATTCTTCACTTATCTTCCCAAAACAAAACCTAGCCCCAATAAAGCCATCTCGTCACCATCGTGCATTACCACCACCATTGAAGTCGTCGACCCTCTTTTGTTGTCACTCCTATCCTCCACTAAACAACATAATTTCGTAGGAACCACCACCACCTTTCTCACCTGTCCAATTTATTTTCCCTTCACTATCGAGAATCATCAAGCATCATCGTCGATCGATTCCTTTTCTCTACCGTAGCCACTACACCTCTGTACCTTATGGAAAACACTACATCTTCGTCGCCAAACGCCCCGTGAAACCCTCAAACACACCACTGCCTTAAAACAACTTAACCACAATACTCCACCGTCCACCTTTCTTAACCACTGTCGAAACTCCACCTAAAGACACCATCAAATTTAATGACCCAACCCAGATCCCCTTTATGCAAATCACGAACCATCATCAAGTGTCACCGCCCGCCGTTGTTCGTGACCATTCACTATTGTGAAGCAGTCATCTTTGTTCGTTCCTTAAACACGAACGCATACCATGGTTTGCACTAAAAACCATTTGATCGATCGATTTCTAGCTTCCCTCAATTGCTAGCGAAACTATTTTACAGAATCCTCGGGTCATCGACATTGATGACGACGACTGAGATTCACCTACCACCATCGGAACATTCTACTAGACCGAGTCGACTTTGATGTCGAAGAAGTCTGACACCAGTTGGTACGAAAGACCCACAAACTCAGTTGAACGTTACTGATAAAATAAAGTATAACATTCCGAATTCACATTCTGTTTTTCCATTACTAACGTATCCTACAAGGTATTCGATCGAAACTAGCACTTCTAATTATAATGATGCAGAAACATCGAACTAAAATGAGCAACCAACTTCAAGCCAAACGAGGTAAGCCACTGCATGTTCTAGATGGTAATCATTAAACCAGCAAAGAAAAGAGCCAGAGTCAACCCGAGCAATAGTACAATAGTACTGGTGCTGCTAATGTGTCGAGTCCACTAAGCAGTTTAGCAGAAGAGAGTTGTCCTCAAAGAAATAAAAAATGCAACTAACGAGGGCGCACCTACGTAATACCGCTAGAATTGAGGATTCAAGGGTTTTTGAATTTCACGACCCAAAAAACCAGTCGAGATATGAGGAGATTCAACATCGTCCTATGCTAGTCTGTAAATATATCTCTCTCTTTACACTTGATACACTTGACATGCATGATTCTGTGTTTAATTATTTTGATGCTATTGGTTGGACATCATATGCTTATATTTGCTGTGGTACATTTTATTAGCTAGTGTATGAATTTTATGCAACTTTTAGCTTCGATATGTATGCTATTAGGATTGTTAAAATCCCAAACGTGATTTTATTCAAATTGCTAGGTAATACCTTTAATATGTTTATTTTAGATTTTAACATATCTTTAGGTTTCGCTGACCCTAATGATGTTAAAATTGACTCGTACCATCTTGCTTTAGTAGAGATTCCTCGTGATTTTGATGCCACCTTAACTTACTCAGCCTTGACTAACTCAATTTCACGCCCTTACAATTTTAAAACATCGAAAGCCTTGTTAGTGCATGAACCAGCCCTAAGGTATATTCTTAGATTTCTTACTTTTGACTATTTGGGCCGTAATGATTCTTAGACTATCTTAACTAAGACAAAGTAATTTTTCTTGTGGTGTATGTATTCCAGTTATAGAGTAAACCTAGGATATTGGTTTGCATGTAATTTTTACACCGTAATTAAGGCTCGTTGTCCTCTCATATTAGGCCCATACATCACTCATTTAGTTATGACCATTTATTCATCAATTAATTTTTCATCTCTCATACATGCTTATAATATGGATTATTTGGATGAATTTTGTTTGGATTCTATGGGATTGCTTGCCAGCACCCCTACTGCTTTTTACTTTGTTCTCCCATGTACACATACTTGAAATAATAGAGTGTTTCGACAGACACGCAGTTTCGCTCCTAAGGAGCGAGAGGAGCAGCCCCATTCCACTATGAAAGAGAGACTAAACTGTTTTGAGGCTCGCTTCGAAACAATGGAAGTCAACATCACAAGCATCCTCACAATACTACAAAGCAGTCACCATCGTCCTCCTCCTCGTTATATATACATGGGGAGTACACTTTACCCCTATCTTTTTCTATTCTTTTAATTTGCACATTGAGGTTAATGTGGGTTAAGTAGGGGGATTACGCATGCCATGCTATTTTTTCTTTGCATATGCTAATTCATATACTAATGTTATTCTTTAATTAGTTTCGAAAATGCACTTTCAATTCTTATGCTTGGTTTATTTAAATAATTAAGTAATTAATGAATAATTATTGCTTACTTTGATCGACAAACATTTCGTAGAGTTGAAAATGTTATGGAAAAGTCAAAACACTTCATAAAAATTGGAAGCTATTTAAACTTGCCCAATAAAAGAACTCAAATTATTGAATAAATAAAATCTTTAATGGCTTGATTAAGAGTGAAGATTCGGAAATGTGACCGAATTGACTAAACGAGATGAGATGTTTGAGTTATCATCTCATCTCGCATAAAAAAATTTGAGTAACGAACCAGAACTTGTAACACTCCGTTAATCGGGATGTCAAATTAAGTAATTGGGATAAGGTCCTTGGGTTGTCATCTCATTTTGCGTAAAAAGATTTGACTATGCCTCGAATTTTTTAATAAAATAAAAAGAAAAAAAATAAAAAGAAGGGAAAAGAAGAAAAAAAAAAATGTATATATTCAGTAGGATTGTCTCGCAAGTTTGATTAAGCCTTAATTTAGAGAAGTAGTTGATTTTTACATAAATGTTAGAAATTTTTTTAAATGCTTATTGATTGAACATAACAATTGCTTATTTTTTTTATTCACCTAATTGTTTACATTACGTTTGACAAAGAAAGGAGATTTGATTTCAAAAAAGATTATCGAATGATTTTAGTATAGAATACACATCATGATTAAAAACAAACATAGGGTAAGTAGGGAGATTTTGATAGTAAATTAATTTGGTGCTTTTATTTATTTATTTTTAGCTAAATTACGAATAAAATGCTTCTAAACTCGTGGTTTTCTTATCAAGTATACAATAAGAGTATCAAAATTCAAAATTAAACAAGATGGAGGCTAAAATGGAACGAAAAGTGAAGAGAGGGGCCAAATTGACAAAAGTTGAAGAGTTAGCGGATTGACTAGCTCAAAAATTGGGTTGTTTGAAATTGTCAAATTGTCAAATGGTCAAATAGTCAAATCTATTTTTTTAAAGATATTTTTATGATTTTTAGTTTAAATTATATTCATATTAGTTAGTGGAGACTTTTTTTTAGGAAAGCCCATGCTAAATTTAGCATAATAAAAGTATATAAATACCTAGTGTTGGGCACAATTGAGGACACACTTGAATTGATTGGAATTGAATGCAATTATTCCATTTTCCTTTTTCATGCGCCTGTAGCAATTTTTTTTTTCTATCAATTTCTTTCCTTTTCAATTATTTGTTTAATTGTCTTCCAAGTCCTTTTCCTTTCCATCTTTCATAATTTCCACTAAATTCATTTTCATATACTTACCATGCATGATTAATTTTATGCTCAACTAAATCCATTTTAACCTTAGCCCGGTTATCGCTCCAATAAGAAAAAAATCGTGAGCTATGAACCCACACTTAAAAACCTTTCAACTCAGGATTGCTCTCTCTAGAATATGGGATAGTACAAATTCGTCCCTTAAAGTTAAATCAACTTCAACAAAAACTGTACGTTGGGTTATGGTCGTTTTGGCGTATAGTTGGGAAGACGAGTTGGTCGTGCTGTATTCGAACTCGCACAAAAAAATTGGCGTGTTCAAGTGGAGAAAGTTAGTTGGATTCCGTCAATGGAGACAGTGATCAGATTTAAATGACCCACATGATTGAAATCGTTAATTCGAGACGGGTTTTCTAGATCGTAAAGCTGTCGAAATTTTAAATTACGGGCATGAGCAACGTGGTTAGACATTCAATAAGGGTCAGTTTGCAGGTCGTATCGAAACCAGTTACAGAAGGAAAAGTTTACGATTGGAACGTTCTTGAACATTATAATCAACTTATCGATTGAAGAAAGGAAAAATCACTTTTTGAGAATCGGTTCAAGTTTGGAGTGAATCGAGGTTGAGGCTAATATTTTATCTCATTTAATTTATTTTGCCAAAAAAAAAAGAACTTCATTTTCACTTTATTTATTTCACTTTACTTTTGTTTTTTTTTTAATATAAGCTTATCACAAGATAAAGGATCATTCTCGTGATAGTAATTTTGTCCACAAGAAAAATCAAAATTAGACATCTAGTCCCTTAGGATTCGACCCTACTACTCTATACTTGTAACATCCTGATTTTAGAGGTATCGGGAATAGTGGTTCAAGACCACACATCCCGAAAAGAGAACTAGTAAATATTAGTATTATAATATTTAAGAATTAACGAGTTTGGTCATATTAAGTTTGGTTATGAAATCTAGATGATAGATTTCTTAATCTAGAGAGAGGATTAAATTGTAAAAGTTGAATTCTATTTATGGAATATAGAAGTTAGTCATAGATGAGGAATTGAAAGGGCTTAAGAGTTAATTATACCTTCTAAAGAGATGTAGTGGAAGAGTAGGTAACCAAATTTAAATATTTGAGTGTTTAATATAATATTAAAATGATAATAATGATGATATTAGAGAGAAAAGAGAAAGAAAGAGAAGAACTTTCTTTCATTTTCTTCTTCATCGTGAAAACAAGAAGGAAAAAAAGGATTCAAGGTGAACCCTATATTCAGCCAACTCTCTCTCTTTGATTGAAGGTGAAATGTGTGGCGAGCTTCATGTGGGGGAGTGTAGAGTTAAAACTGAAGCCTATTTTCGCTATGGGTTATAGGAACATCAAATAAGAGATTGTCTGCAGAGGATTGAGTTTGGTTCGGAACAAGTAGCGAAGCCTACGACTACCTTCTAGAAGAGTACAATTTTAAGACCCAATTAACATATCAAATATGAATTGTAACGAAACATGTGATACGACCTTTAAGTCTGAGGGTCAAGCACTAACCAAAACTTATGCGATTCGAGCTAAATAAGATGCTACAGCACCTGAAGTCATTGCTGGTACTTTTATTCTTCTTGATACTACTGTTATTGCATTAATTGATCTTGGATCCACACATTCTTATATTTGCACAACATTAGCCTCTGAAAAGAAAATGCCTATTGAGTCTACTGAATTTGATGTTAGAGAGTCAAACCCGATAGGCTAGAATGTGATAGTTAATAAAGTCTATAGAAATTATCCATTGAAGATTTGGGCTTATGAGTTCTCTGTTGATTTGATGTTGTTACCATTTGATGAATCCGATGTTATTTTGGGAATGGATTGGTTAACCGTTCATGATATGATAGTTAGTTACAAGTAAAAACGAATCGTTTTGAGGTGTTTGAATGAGGATTCATTGAGCATTAAAATAAGTGATCTAATTTCATATCTAATTTGATATCGGCTTTAACTGCCCAGAAGTTGATTCACAAAGGTGCTGCAGCTTTTCTAGTTTACATTCTAGACACTAGGACATTTGAACCAAAGATAGATTAGGTTCCAATAGTACGGGACTTTATGGACCGAAGAATTACCAAGTTTACCACCAGAAAGAGAAATTGAGTTTGCTATTGAAGTGGCATCGGGAACTACTCCGATATCTATGGCACTGTACAGGATGGCTCCAACAGAGTTAAAAGAATTAAAGTCTTAGTTGCAAGAATTGTTGGATCACAAATTTATTAAACCAAGTGTGTCACCTTGGGGAGCTCTTGTTTTATTTGTTAAGAAGAAAAACGATACTCTGAGATTGTGTATAGATTATTGACAATTGAATAAAGTAACGATAAAAAATAAGTATTTGTTACCCAGAATAGACGATTTGTTTGATCAATTGAAGGGAGCGATTATGTTCTCAAAAATTGATTTGTGTTCTGGGTATTATCAGTTATGAGTTAAAGAACTTGACATTCCGAAGACAACTTTCAGAACTCGATATGACCTTTATGAATTTCTAGTTGTGTCGTTTGGCTTAAAGGATGCTCATGCCACGTTCATGGATTTAATGATTCGGGTATTCCAATCACACATAGATCTATTTTTCGTAGTGTTTATTAATGATATTCTGATATATTCGAGAAATGAAAGTGAACACGATCATCATTTTAGAGCGGTGCTACAAATGTTACAAGAAAAACAACTTTACGCAAAGTTTACTAAGTGTGAGTTTTGGTTGATCGATGTTGGATTTTTGGGACATGTGATTTCTGCTGAAGGTATTCGTGTTGACTCGAACAATATCTTAGTAATTGTAAACTAGAAGCCTCCGAGGAATATTACTAAAGTATGAAGTTTTTTGGGATTAGCGTGCTATTACAGACGCTTAGTGAAGAGCTTTTGATTGTGGCTTCGTCGATGACAAAATAACTACATAAGGGTATTCAATTTGTTTGGACTGATAAATGCCAGCAAAGCTTTAAACACTGAAAAAGATATTAATCGAAGCTTCGATTTTAACTCAACCTAAATCTGCGAAAGAATTCATAGTCTTCAGTGATGCTTCGTTAAATGGATTGGGTTGTGTACATATGCAAGAAGGCAAAGTAGTAGCTTATGCCTCTCGACAACTTAGTGGACTATTTTTATAAATGCAAAACGTAGATAGTCATTGGGTTTCATTATATCCTTGAGGTCCATTTGCTAGTAACTCTTTTGCACACCATAATATAGGTTGGGAAGAATAAAACCTTAAATAAACTGACATTGACACACACCTTGTAGCCTTCATTAATTTCTCATAAGTTTATTTTATCCCTACACACCAACACTTAATTCTCGATTTTGTAACATATAGTTATTGATGCCCCTATAAATAAAGGGCAAGTATAATATTTTTGTATACCAAAGTAAAAGTTGAATCATCCTTTAATTTTCTACTCTTGTCTCTTGTTATAATTCTCTTAGATTTACAATACGTTATCAGCACAATATTACTCAAAGTGAGAGTTCTTTTTACTAATAATCAAATTATTAATTCCCGATCTAAATGATAATTCAATTAAATTTATTAATTCCAAATAGTTTATAATGTTAAATTATATGCAAGAAATAGGTTAATTTTATTATTTGAATGCCCCTAAAGTTTTGCATATTATTCAATTTAATCCCTAAAATCGAAATTGCTATAACTTTCAAATTTGAGCCTCGATTTTGAAACTGATCTCAATTTCATCCTTCTACGTCCCTCTAATATCTATATTTATATAAATTAGCATTAATTTTGAAATTTATACACATTAGTCCTAATGTTAAAAACTAGAAATTAAACTTTACAAAATCGTCATTTTTCATATCTAAGCTTAAAATCTAACAAATTAACACCAGTTTCATCAGTCATTCAACAATGAAACTTTCAAAAACTTTAATAGTTTTACAAATTGGTACACAGGCTAGCTAACTCAAACTTTCGGGTCTTCGAGAACATAAAAATTATAAGAAATGAGCTTAAAAACTTAAATGGAGGATTAAAGCTTGAAATGTCAAAACCTTATTTGTTTTTCTATGGTTTTGGTGAAGAAGATGACCAAACATGAAAGTGGTTTTTTTTAATTTGTGTTTTATAGCTTAACTAACTTTTAATTAATTACAATTAATTTAATTAATTTTAATTAAAGAGTGGAGCTGAAAGAGAAAGGAAACACGTTAAGAGAAATCTAGAGTTAGTATGTGAAAGAGATCTGCTCTATAGCAACCTCGGACCTCTCCTGACATGTTTTCTTCATCTTTCAAGTGCCAGGTCCTTTCTGACACTTTATTTTAATGTTGTTCTTTCTTACTGCAGCTCGAAGATGAATGTTCATCTGATACAGACTGCCAAACCGGGCTGTCTTGCTTGTCTTGTTTTGAAGTATTTGATGGCTTAAGATGTATTCGATCAACAACTACCAACCAATTCGAGTTTATGGTAAACTTGTATCATTGATTTCCTTAGTTTATTTGAAACATTTTAGGGTTTAAGTGAGTGTTAGTAGTGGATATGAGTCAGAGTTTCACTAACATAGATATTATCATATTTTTGTTAGAAGAATTCTTTACCATTCAACAGATATGCATATTTGACAACACATAATTCCTTTGCTAACGAAGTGGAGCCGCTTCACACTGGAATTCGACTTACCTTTTTAAATCAAGAAGAGAATGTAACACAACAGTTAAATTGAAGGGTTTTGAAATCATGTTCCCTGGATTACGAAATTCACCTCTAGCTGATTCATTTTTATTTTACAGAATGGAGTTCGAGCACTGATGCTGGATACATATGATTTCAAGGGAGATATATGGTTGTGCCATTCTTTTGGAGGGAGACGCCATGACTACACTGCATTTGTACGCAATTCAGATCCCAATTCCCATTGTTTTTATTTCGTTTTGTGACTTTTTGAAAAAGAAACTGAAAGCCCTTGGATTTTCTTTACAGTGGCTTTCTGTTGACACTTCAAAGGAAGTAGAGTCATTTTTATTTGCAAACCCATCAGAAATTGTGACACTGTTCTTGGAAGACTATGTTAAGACCCCAAATGGGTTATCCAAAGTTTTCAAAGATGCAGGTTTAATGATGTACTGGTTTCCAATCTCAAGTATGCCACAAAATGGTCAAGATTGGCCATTAGTAAAGGATATGGTTGCTAGTAACCAAAGATCTGTTGTCTTCACCTCAGCCAAGTCCAAGCAAAAAAGTGAAGGAATAGCATATCAATGGAACTACGTGGTTGAAAATCACTGTACTACTACAACTTTCTCACTTAAATGGTCTAAAAATGAACTTGCTAACATTTGATAACATTAAGAAACGTTTTGTCCTAAAATTTCAGATGGGGATGTTGGGGGAGCATCTAGGAGAATGTTGCTACCGCGGAGAGTCAGCGCCACTCATTGACAAAACTAAATCTCAGATTTTGATAAATCATTTCCATTCCATTGCATTCAAAGTAATAGCTTGTGAAGACAATTCAGCAAGTCTTATTAGTATGCTTGATACATGCTATGGGAGAGCAGGCATGGAGGAGGAGTGTTCCATGCTGTTGACAAATTGAATCACCAATTGCTATGCGACTGTGACAATGTCCACTCATGCATGGTAAGATCGGCATAACTCATTTTATTGTAATCTATGGTCTTATTATACAATATCATCCCAAGTGATTAAAGCGCATATTGCTCGCTTGCAGCCTGGATCATCATTAGCAACATGTTCTACAACTAAGGACCAATGAATCTCATTTTTGTTTCTTAATAGCTTACTATTTTTATGTCTTAGGTAGCATCATTTACTTATTAATCCTGACAGAGAGGAACAGCCATTACTCTCGTCTCGTTGAAAGTTTCAAAAATGGTTGATCTGCAGTTGTCAAATGAGGATTTGAAACTAGCTAATTGGTTTGGCTTGTATCAATGATTCAATCTAACACTGAATAGCTAGCTTTATCGTATTAATTTTGAAATTTGATTCAAGTGCTCAACATCTTCTTCTTCTTCTTGAGGATGTAGGTTCAACTACACTGAAGCGCATTATTTTCATATTTATGGGATAAGAGGGATTATGGATAGTTTTATACATTGTGTCAAAAAAAGCATATATGATTATAATCTATAATGATATTGTTAAAAAAATTCAAAAAAATTATTTATACTAATTTACTAGTTTCAAGCATATATTTTAAAATATATGTTTTAAATAAAAGAAAAAAAAAACTAGCTAATAAGCATATAAGTTTAATGGAATACGAATGTGATGAAATTTTTTTATTAATAATGTTGTTAATTTATTTGGTGTCAAAAGTTAATCTATTTTTTTTCATTTTAGTATCGTACATATTTCATATGTTATTTTTTTTGAAATAATTTCATATGTTACTATTAATTATTTTAAAACTAAACGTTGCATATGTCACGGGCTAGACCTTTGGCCTCGCAAACTGCACGATCTTAGGTGATTTTTTGCTCTGACTATGCCTATGTGGTCTAAATACGTTATTTTCACATGCATATGTCACAGGACAAGACCTTTAGTATCGTAAACTGCTCGAAGAAATTCTCTAAGGCACTGAAAATATAGAGGAAAAACACTTGAAATGAAAGAGCAGCGAAGAACAAAAAAACCAAAGGAAAATAACACGCCAAGTGTTTGTGTTATTACCCTCAAATATATTCAAACTATGATTGAAATGATTACAAATGAAGGGGAGACCTCTATTTATATTGAGCTCTCCCAAAACCAACGGTATAGATTGAGTTACATCAACGGTTAAGATTAGAGTCTGTCTACAATTGAGAGTCCTAAGGGATTTAAACTCTATACAATCTTATCCCTTTAAACTTTATACAATCTTACCCCTTTAGGATTTACACTATTTACCCTGATAACTCTAGTTTTACTAGAGTGTTTCACTAGGCCACCAAGGCTTCAAGTAGATGGGCTTCTCTATAGATTTCACGAATCAAGCAAGTTCATGTTGACCTCTATGAGGCATTTTGTGCGCAATGGTCACCGGTTTTAAGTCGCAGCCCATGATATTTTCCCTCACCCATTCTCGCGATGCCCTCATCTCATCCTTTAAATGGCACTGGTTGGACTCATCTTAGAACGGTCTCGATGCCTCGGTTGATTCCCAACTTCTTTATCTGTCTGGTCGTCTCACCTCTCGGAACATTTGGCTTGGCTTATGTCTCCATCATCGCCTAACTTGCACTATATTTCTCTCTTATACATTTCGATCGTAAGAGGCAATCACTCTTTCTCACCCCCATTGTGACTTGCATAGATCGAGATCCTCTTGATTCGCACAAATAAGGTTAGGCATGTAACACCCTTACACCCGGTCCACAAGTATGAACCCGATATATAAGTATTATAAGCAAAGTCCAAGAAGCAAAATTAAATAAAATTTAATTTTTCTTTGAAACATTGTGATTTAAAACCATTTTATTCAAAATATCATAAAATAATCAAGTATAATTAAAATCGAGACTTAAAATCAATTTAAAAATAATAAAATATGATTTTTGATCCAAAACAGGATAAATTATCGATACCAAACAAGTTGGTATCGATACTTTTTGAAAATTATCGATACTAAGTGTGAAAAATTAGACTAGGAAGACATTCTGTCAATTGGGTATTGATACCATCCTTAATGTTATCGACAATTTTATCAAAATCTGCATAGAAATCAATCTTTAACTTCATTAAAATCCTCTTGAAGTAATTCCAACTCAAACCAATATTTGAAAGTAAATATTAAAACATCAAAATACACATTAAATGGCTCCCAATTGAGCTTAACCACAAATTTTAAAGTATTTCTTTAAACACATAAAAATACCCCATTGTACATGTCATTTCACACACAAAGTAAATATACCTAATCTTGAATTCTTCAAAGGTGATGTGATATGATAAGAGGCACCTAATCCAACCTTAGCTTCTCAGAGATCTTGTACCTACACGTTGAAATAAACGTGTTAAGCCGGTGAAAGCTTAGTAAGCACTACAAGGATAATTAGTCATTTGCCTTTTTATTAATTCATTTTAAGATACAAGTGAATATTCATTCATATAAATACATACCTTTCATGTACATAACATTTAACTTACCTTGATGCCACAATTTACACATTCATCCACTTTTCACAATTTAGCCCATAGTAGACTTCTATAGAACCTATCGAATATACAGAACAAATACGGAGGTGCATATAAATGCACAAATGAACGGAGAGCACAAACGTGCTAATCGGAGAGCACATAACGTTCTAATATCGAAGAGCACACAAAGTGCTAAACGGAGAGCGTGCTAAGATCCCTTAATGGCATGTCACTAATATCACAATGGTTCTAATTTGGTCTAAATGGGCAAAATTCACAATTAACATCATTATTCACCATAATACATCTCATACACATTTTCTTCACAAATACCTCATAATGTACTTCATACATTTATTTTCTCAATTAATTCCACAATTTCATCATTAAATTCACATAATCAATATTTATCATTAAACACATTAAATTTCACATTTTCATCATAATTAATCTTATACTAAAAATTATAAACACATATAATTAATTATTTTTAATCTTTAATACTTGTAGTACTTACAACACTTGTTGATAATTTCTTCTTACTGCTTACCTTTCTCCTTTCCTTTCCCTTCAATTTGGTCCTTCTCCTTCTTTTATTTCTCTTCAATTTCATATAAACACATATTTCATATATAAGCTAAAAACTCAAATCAAATAATCTTTTCATGCTAAATCATGAAAATAAATATGTATGTCATGCTAATTTCTTCATCTCTTACATTAACTATTAAAAACCCCAAAATACTAACTCAAGCTCCTTGCTCTTTAACATTCCAATGTGGGTTTTCTCAAGAGATTATGATAATCTCTACCTTCCTTTTATGATTTTCTTGAAGAAATCTCAAAGAAAAATGGAAGAAATTGAAGCTTGAAGCTTCAACAATGGTGGAAAATAGCAAGAGGAAGAAGAAAGGAAGATGGGCGGTGGAGATGGGGGCTTACAGGTGAGAAGGAGAGAAATAATAATTTCAATCATTCTTTTCTCTCAAATTCTCTAGATTATCCACCAATAATGGCTCACCTAATTAAAATGGTAAAATTCCTCATTAGGTCCTTAGACCTTTCATTATCTCACATTTAAGCCATCAATCATTACACATAAAATATCTTATAAAATAAATTACTCTTTTGCCCATCTCTAGTCACCATAATTTCTATGATGACTCGTGACTTAATTTTGGTTAAATTTCTACTTAAACCTTTTTTCTTTCTCACAATTACTAATTATTCTTTAAATTTTCTAATCTTCTTATTTTTATCACATATTCTAATCCTTGACCCAATCCAATCACTATTCCAAATTTTATTTAAAAATACAGATGTTACAAGGCATGCCTACATTCAACACTGGGTTTACCTTGAGTCTTGCCACTAACTTTGGTTTGTAAGCCCATCGACTTACCTGCTTCAAAACTTTGAAAGGGTTCATGTGTCTTTGCCATGTTAATATTAAGACAAAATGTAAAGGATGGTGCATGGTGTAGATATTGGGATTATTGCCAGTCCACAACGCGCCTTCAACACGTAAGTCGTTCATCAAAATCTCGACACCATCCTCAATAAGTTTTCCAGAAATTCAGTGTGTTCATCCCCCTCAGTGATATGAAAGAGGTCGTTTATGTGATCGACACTCTACGGCATCAGACCTTCTCGTACAAAAATAAATTCCTGTTTAAGGTCCACCAAGTTAGCGTAGAATTCCCTTACCATAGAAGGAGAATACCCTGTAAGATGGTCGCAAAATTGTTCTCATCCTAGACGAGAGATTGTTCTGGCTACTTGCTTTCTCAGAGTTAGTTACGATAATAACTAAAATCCTTGTTCAGGATGATAGTTCCTCTTTAGCATAATGTAGTGATATCGGTCATTCACCACCTTTGACAAGAACAAAATCGGCTCTTTGGGTTGACGTTGGTCAGCGTTCCTGACAACAACAGTCGAGGATTCAGCTACCGACTGGAAAGGTGTTTTTGCTCCGCAAGTACGAGCCATGAGTACTGAAATAGAAAAAAGCGAAAGTATCTGGCAGAAAAAATAAGAGGTTGAAGATAAAGAGAATATAATAACAATGGAGGTTGTGAGCGTGAGATATTAGTTGGCATAAAAGGGATGTTTTATAGACGATGGAATCAAAGAGACGTGATGAGTGGTGATAGTACATTATGCATGTAGCCAATAAATACTAGAACACATGTTGTACTTTTTCGGGATGATCCAACAGTTGGGGATTGAGATGAATCACCTGACATGATTCTTGCCCAAAACGTTTCGCTGAGTCATCAATAAATTGTGTCAACAAGTCGTGTTGTCATGTGTCGATAAAGAGGCAATTTTTATTCCTGTGTAAAACTTAAAGAAAAAGAGAGAAAAGAAAAGAAAAAGTAAAAATCAAAATTTTGCAATGACATTATTAAGAATATGTGACCAGGTTAATGGTCTCGTATTGTTCGCTAATGCCTGAGCTATAATAATGCTTCAATCATTGGCCATTTACTATAAACTGGTGCCCATCATTCAAATCCTTAATTGTCACCGCACCATGTGGAAATGCTTCAACAAATTCAAAAGGTCCCGACCACCTTGAGCGTAATTTCTCTTGATGTAATTTTAAACGTGAGTTAAATAAAAGTACTAATTGACTAGGAGAAAATTGTTGCCATAAGATGATGTTGTTATGCCATCTCTTAGTTTTTCCTTTGTAGATGGCAGCATATTCATAGGCATTGCGCCAAATTTCTTCTATCTCTAAAATGTCCAACAATCTTTTTCGTCGAGCAGCATCCTAATACATGTTCACTTTCTTGATTGTCCTCATGGCCTTATGCTCAAGTTCAACAGGCAAATGACATGATTTTTCGAACACTAACTGATATAGCGACATCCCTAATAGGGTTTTCTAAGCAGTTCACAACACATCATGTAACCGCGAGGACCAATCTCGTCTAGATGGGTTCATCACCTTCTCAAGAATACTTTTAATTTTCGATTGAAGACCTCCGTTTATGGATGATATGTGGTTGCCATATGATGTTTCACACTGTAGTGTTTTAATGTTGTCACCACCTGATTACAATGGAAATGAGTACCTTGATCGCTGATTAATGCTCGAGGTGTTCCAAATCTTGTAAGGATGTATCTGTGAAAGAATTTTAACATCATCCGAGCATCTTCTTTTGGAGTAGCGATTTCTTCGATCCACTTGGAGACATAGTCAACAACTAACAAAATATACATATTCCCAAAGGAATTTGGAAATGGTCCCATGAAGTCATTACCCCAGACATTAAAGAGCTTAACCTCCATGATAGGTTGTTGAAGCATCTCGTTGCGTTGAGATATAGAATCGGTGCGTTGACATTATCACATATTGAGAGAAATTATGGGCATCTCGAAATAGCGTAGGCTAATAAAATCCTGATTGTAGGACCTTTATAGTAGTCCTAACACCACCAAAATGGCCTCCAAAAGGAGTATCATGGCAATGCTTTAGGATGGAAAGCATTTCCTCCTCAAGAACGCAATGAAGAATGATGTTGTCGACGCATACCTTGAACAAGTATGACTCATTCCAATGATATTTCGCAGCATCCCGCAGAAATCTGACTTTCCTATGACCTGTTGCACTCAACGGTAACTTACCACAAACTAGATAATTGACAATATCTGTATACCATGGAGATGCGTCGACAAATAATAATTTCTCATCTGGAAATGCGTCGATAATTTGTGACTTATTGCCATCTTCGCTTCCAACTTCCAGATGAGATAAGTGGTCTGCTACTTGATTTTCTAATCCTTTCCTGTCCTTGATCTCAACTTCAAATTCTTGCAGTAAAAGGATCCATCTAATCAACCTAGGCTTGGCATCTTTCTTAGAAAAAAAGGTATCTCAAAGCAAAATAATCAGTGTATACTGTAATCTTTGTGCCGACAAGATATGAACGAAACTTGTCAAATGCAAAAACTACTATCAATAACTCTTTCTCAGTGGTCGTGTAATTTACTTGTGCGTCAGTTAGAGTCTTACTAGCATAACTGATAGAATTAAATACCTTATCTTTCCTTTGTCCAACCACTGCTTCGACAGCAAAGTCACTCGCATCGTACATTACCTCAAACGGTTACGTCCAATCTAGTGCGATGACAATTGGTGCTTGTACCAGCTATTGTTTAATCTTCAAAAATGCTTCCAAGCAAGCATCATCGAACATAAACTTTTTATTTTGCTCCAACAAAGAGCACAATGGTTTCACTATTTTGGAGAAGTCTCAGATGAATCTTCTATAAAACCCGGCATGGTCGAGAAAACTCTTTATTTCTTTCACATTATTGGGTGGAGGCAATTTTTCAATGATTTCCACCTTCGATTTATCCACTATAATGCCTTGACAAGATATTCGATGACCAAGGACAATTCCTTCGGTTGCCATGAAGTGGCATTTTTCCCAGTTAAGAACTAAGTTGGTGTCCTCGCATCTTTTCAAAACTTTAGCTAGATTGTCAGCGCATATATTAAAACTTTGCCCATATATAGAAAAATCATCCATAAATACCTCTAATAAATCTTCGATCATGTCCAAGAAAACGGCCATCATGCACCTTTACAATGTGGCTAGGGCATTGCACACTCCAAATGGCATTCGCCTGAAAGCAAAGGTTCCAAATAGGAAGGTGAAAGTCGTCTTTGTTTGATCCTCCGGCACATTAGATCTGGTTGTATCCAGAATACCCATCAAGGAAACAATAATAGGCCTTACCAGCTAGCCTATCCAACATTAGATCGATGAATGGAAGTCGAAAGTGGTCTTTATTTGTGGCTGCATTTTAACGACAATAATCTGTACACACTCGCCAACCTGTAGCAATGCGAGTAGGGATTAGCTCATTTTTATCGTTACTTACCATTGTGATGCCACTTTTTTTAGGCATACATTGGATCGAGCTCACCCATGTGCCATCCGAAATGAGGTAGATGATGCCTATGTCCAACCACTTAATAATCTCCTTCTTCACTACTTCCTTTATTTTTCCATTTAGTCTTCACTGCTGCTCAATGGATTATTTTTCTTCATCTTCCAGCCTAATCTTATGCATGCAGAAAGAGGGACTAATGCCTCTGATATACGCTATGCTCCAAGCAATGGCTCTCTTGTATTACTTCAATATTCCAATTAATTTTTCTTACTGACTTGCGTCGAGACTTGCGCTGACAATTACAAGCAATGTTTCATTGTCACCTAGGAAAACATACTTCAGGTGTACTAGAAATGGCTTTAACTCCAAAGTCAGAGCTTCTTCAACTGATGGTTTAAAAATAGGGATCGTCTGATTAGTTAGATCCAAAGATTCCAATTGTCAGCCATGTTTTAGCTCGCAAACATTAGCCTCGACTGTGTGGTCACATTCAAGTGGGATATTGTTGTCAATTGTCACTGTATATTCTTCTGGCACTGCTGAGCTTCACTCATTAAATTCCTCTATAATTAGTTCATCCAGAATATCAATGTGGTGACATTGTTCTTTACTACATGATAAAGATGCTTCGAACACGCTGAAGGTTACATGCTCATTGTTATGACGCATAATCAACTCGCCCTTGAAAACATCAATAAGATTACGTCCCGTTGTCAAAAATGGGTGCCTCAAAATAATGGGCACCTCCTTATCAGCTTCTCAATCAAGAATAATGAAATCAGCTGGGAACACAAGCTTATCAACACGGATGAGAACATCTTTAATAAGTCCTTCAGGTTGCGTCAAAGATCTGTCCGCAAGTTGCAATGTCATCGCAGTGTGCTTCAAATGACCAATCCCTAATTTCTTGAAAATTGATAGCGGCATAAGGTTAATGCTAGCTCCTAAGTCACAAAGAGCTTTACCTAAATAATGATTTCCAATAGAACATGGAATTGTGAAACTGCTAGGATATTTCATTTTTGTTGGCAATTTATTTGTCAGCATAACGCTACATCCTTTTGTGAGCACAATTGTCTCAATATCGGAAAGCTTTTCTTCTTAGACAATAGCTCCTTCATAAATTTCCCATAGCTAGGGATCTGTACAAGAGCATCAATTATAGCTATATTAATATGTAATTGTTTCAAGGTAGATATAAACTTGTGATAATCTTTGTCATGCTCTTTCTCCTTGAATCTTTGTGGAAATGGTAAAGGTATGTGTACAGCGGGTTGTGTTGTTGTAACCGGTTGTGACGACATGGGCAGTTGGGTCGACAACTTCTTATGATGAATGGTAGGCATCGGCATGAGTACTGGTGGTTCCTCATCATGTATTTATGTCATATCTTCTTCAAATGCACCTTTTCCTTATTGCTTTGGTTCCTTTGTGTCGACAGGCGCCTGGTTAGAGTTGCTACTATTGTCAGCAGTTTGCTTTCCACTCCGTAAGGTAATAGCCTTGCAATGCTCTTTACCTTTCTAATTTGGATTTTCAGTATCACTTGGCAAAGTACCTGGTTGTCGTGTACTCGTATTAAAAGCCAATTGCCCTAGCTGTGCTTCCAATGCTTGGATGGAAGAAGAATTTCCTTATACAATTGCTTATGTTCTCGTAATATGCTCTCGCATCAATGCTTCAAGAGTAGCCAAAGGATCTGCTCTTGATTAAGAATATTGTTGTTGCTGTTGTTAATGGTGTCCTTGCATATTTGACATAGCATTCTGTTGTGGTGGCATTCGAACTTGTGGTTGCATCTAATTAAAACGGTTGTGTCTGAGTCTGTGATCACATATGGTCATGTGATCGCATATTATATGGTTACACATGCAATTGTGGATTATGATTATAGTTCTGCTGCTCTTGATTGTAACTCCCTTGCCTAAAATCATCTTGGTTTGAGGAATTCCCATATTTGTATGTAGATGTATTCTGGCTCCCCCAAGGTTGTTGAGCTCTACTTGAACTGTTGTATGAGTTACCATAAGAATTTTCACTTATGTTATTAACATAAAATGCATTTTAAGCATGCTGTGGACAATCCTCATAACTATGGTTGTCGTCACAAATTTCACAGGAAAATGTCGAGATATCCATCTGTTGGGCTACTTGAATAGGGGCAATATCACTTGTCCCCTTCATGTTTTTAATCATGTTTGCCAATAAGGATACCTGCGTACTAAAAGCTAATATAACATCTAATTTCATAACTCCAAAATTTGTTTTTACCTGAGCAGAACGAGAAACTGGGTATTGATAGTCATTCTTTGCAATTCTTTCTAATATTCGTACGACTTCATTGTAGGTGCAATCCAACAATAGACCATTGGCAGATGCATTGACAAGATTTCTTATCTGCGCATTTAATCCATTGTAGAAGATCTCGATTTGTGTCTCCTGTTGGATTTCATGCATTGGACAACGTCTCAGTATAGTTTTATAACGTTCCCACGTAGTGTGTAAATTTTCATCATCAAGTTGATGATATGTTATGATATCATTCCGCAATCTAGCATTCATTGTCGATGGATTGAATTGCAAAACGAACAGTGTTGCTAATGCATTCCAAGAAGAATAGATCCAGCCGATAAACCAAGGAACCATGTTTGTGCCCTTCCTTGTAAAAAATAAGGGAACAACTACATCTTCAAGGCGTCTTCAGGAACACCATGTTGACTAAAAGAAGCACAAATAAGCACAAATGATTTGAGATGCTCTCTCGCATCTTCGTGAGGTAAACCTGCATATTGACCATTCGAATTAAGCATTTGGAACATAACCAGTTTTAATTCAAAATTACCAAATTGTATGGCTGGTCTAACAACCTCTGGTTGTAGATCATCGAGCACAGGAACAAAAAAATCTTGGATTGTCCTGCTTGGTACTTGCTCATCTTGTGGTGGTGGTGGTGCTATATTATTGATTACTTGTGGCTGGACTGGAGGAACAACATTTTGTGACAGCAATGGTGGTAGATCATTGTTATTTCCAGCCATTTTTCTTTGCTCTTTTCTTCTCCTCCGAATTGTCCTTTCAAGTTATGGATCAAAACTAACAATGTTGTTAGGATTTCTCCTTGTGGACATAAAACACCTAACAAAGAAAATTGAAAAGAATTAACAAAAGATTAGTAATCAATCAAGGTTAGAAAGCAACAAATAAATGCAACGACAAAAATAAACGTTAAACAAACGCCATCCCCGATAACGACGCCAAAACTTGATCGCGCTATGAACGTCACAGCATATTATATGCAAGCGTACATTGTCGATGCTAGAATAGTAGATAGAAATGAATCTATTGGATATCGATCCCACAGAGATTGTTGTTTATTGTTTAATCTATCAAAGCATTCTAAGTTAAAATGAGAAGAAATGTTAAGAGTCATGTTAATGCAACTGGGTTGAATTTATACGAGTTAAGAATTAAATCTGTCATGCAACGACAAAAATAAACATTAAACAAATGCCATCCCCGGTAACGACGCCAAAACTTGATCGCGCTATGAATGTCACAGCATATTATATGCAAGCGTACATTGTCGATGCTAGAATAGTAGATAGAAATGAATCTATTGGATATCGATCCCACAGAGATTGTTGTTTATTGTTTAATCTATCAAAGCATTCTAAGTTAAAATGAGAAGAAATGTTAAGAGTCATGTTAATGCAACTGGGTTGAATTTATACGAGTTAAGAATTAAATCTGTCAGCGTAGAATGTTAAATTTCAGAGCAAGTTATAGAAAATGAATGGATTGTTTAGATGTTGTAAAGTAAACTCAAGAACTTAAAATAAATGAATCAAGTGTAAAGAAGTGGAGAGGATCACTGACTTAACAAGTGGCAATGCTAAATGTGACTACAAGGTATCTTATAGATGAATTTGTCGCTGCAATTACATTTCAATGAAATCTTACAAATAACAACTCTCTGTTTAACATAGATTCAAGTGCTCACAATTATCACATCTTCTAGTGCTGGTAGTGCTTTGTACTCAAGAACAAGTGACCAGAATTCCTTCTAGTCTCAAGCAACTTCCGCTATCTTACTTGTTAATCTAACTTGTCACCTCACCTTCCAGTGTCTGTGATTGCAATGGCATTTCCGTTGTCAAAATAGTTAAATCCAAAGATAAACAGATGAGAAGAATTAAGTAAGAATCAAAGTAATCTAACATTGAAAGATACTTTCATATACAATTAATTGTCAATAAAAATTCATCAGCATTAAAAGAGGGATTAACAAATGAATCGAAGCATACTATTCCTAGGCTACTAGGATTCTCCCTTAACCGCTCCTCTTGCATAGCACCAAGCACTTCGTTAGAAGTTGTTGCACCCTTGATGGATCAGATCACTATCCTCCGAAGTCAGGCCTCAATGGTAGCTAACTTTTAGAATGAGAGAAATTTAAGAATTGAAATCTTCACCACTTGATATCATCTTCTCTTTTCGTCCTTCTATTTATAATCATTGGTTCCTTCTAGATCTTCCTCTCTTCTCAGATCTAACACCTTTTTGCAACTGTAAAAGTTGTTATTAACAGCTATGCACTCACGTAGATCTAATTTGTTCAATGGACAGTTGCAGATTGTCGCGACATCTTTGGACACAAATTATGACTTTAATTTGCTGGGACAATTTTCTCCTACGCTGGTGCTTCTAGATATGTTAGCAGCATGAAATCTTTGATAAATTGTGGAAGCATTCATGTGATGGCATGTTTAGCCGTAATTCTGGATCAACTTGTGACCATAATTCTAAATGCTTTCCTACTCTGATCCTCTCAGGTGGATTTTTGCGTTGACAACTTTAGACGCAAAACAAGTGCTAAATACAGTGACATTAGTAGCACGAAAGAGATAAAATGAAATAAATTAAGATCAAACAGCATTGAGTTAGAAAATGCACATCCTAAGTATGAAATGCTAAAAATGCATGCTAGAAATGATACAAAAGGATCAAATTATACACTAAATTAAGGAGAATTTAAGTGTTATTTCTAGTGCTATCAGTCATCGATAAATACAACCCCAAATCTATCTAACTAAGGCTGGAACACTCGGTTCATCAGATCCATAAATGCTACTTGAGCGTTAGTGAACCTAAATGGCATTACTAAAAACTCATAATGTCCGTACCAGGTTCTAAATGTTGTTTTCGTCACGTAGTAATCTTTCACTCGCATCTAATAATAACCTAACTGAAGATCTACCATGGAAAATACAGTTGCACCTTTCAATTGATCAAATAACTCATCAATATGAGGTAACCGGTATTTATTTTTTATTATTACTTTGTTCAATTGTCTATAGTCTACACACATTCTCATTGAACCGTCTTTCTTCTTCACAAACAACACTAGCGCACCCCAAGGCGATACACTCGGTCATATAAAGTCTCTATTTGACAACTCTTGTAATTAAGCCTTTAATTCTTTCAACTCAGCTGGTGCCATTATGTATGTTGGAATCGAGATCAGTGCGGTGCCTGGTAACAAATGAATACCAAACTCTACCCCTCTAATCGGTGGCAAACCCAGCAATTCTTCTAGAAACACATCTGTAAATTTATTGATTACCGATACTTGTTTCAGTTTTGTCCTTGAAACTCGTGAGTCAAGTATATATGCCAGAAATGCTTTGCAGAGTTTACTGATCATTTTCTATGCTGAAATAGCTAAGATCATTCTAGTTTCACTACTTTATCTATCAGACTAAAATGTAATCACTTCACCTGTCGGGCTTTTCAAATCAATCTTTCTTCCTTTACAGTTCACTACTGCATCATGCTCAGATAACCAATCCATACCCAATATCACATCAAACTCGATAAAAGGTAACAGCATTAGGTCAACGAAAAATTCATAGTCTAAACTTTTAGTAGACATTTTTGACATACCAAATCAACAATGACACTATGACCTAACGAGTTTTGTGACTTGTATATCAAACTCAGTCGACTCTACTGACAGTTTTTTATTAGTTACGAATGCAGTGAAAATATATCAATGAGTCGACCTTGAATCAATCAAAGCACACACAATATCATTAAAAAGATAAAATATACTGGTCACAACATCGGGAGAGGTAGCCTCTTCTTTAGCCCTGATGGCGTATGTTCGTGCAGGTGCACGGGCCACTGATCAAGTCATATTACCCCTGTTATTGCCTCGGTTCCCACTTGTACTGCTGCTCTGTCCTAGACGTCTACCTTTTTGTGGAGTAATAGGAGGTTTCAAACTTTGTTCTTCTTTCACTTCCGAAGTCATTGGGCAGTTTCGCATGAAATGGTCTGTACCCTTACATTGATAACAAGCTCCTTTCAACTTTCGACACTCGCCCACATGGTACCTTCCACAGTGATCACATTGTGGACTAGGTGCATTTTGTACATTGACTACACTGGCTGCAAGACGATTCTGAAGTCTAGACTCTGGTGGTCCCGATCTACTCCTGCTCAAAAATCTAAAAGAGGCTGCCCCGCAAGTTTCATTTTCTCTAAATTTCTTCGGTGGTGGCATTCAAAAAGTTTTGGTGATATTCTTCTTTTCGAATTCTTGAAACCTCTTCTCTCTCTATTTTTTATTATTGTAGATTTCTTCCATCTTCTGAGCCCTATCTACCAGAACCAAAAATAGTCTCAGCTCAAATCCACCCACCATCATCATCATCTCGTCATTTAGCTCGTCTTCGAAACAGACACACATTGCCTCATTTGTCGGTACTATCTCCGAGGCATACTTACTCAGCTATACAAATTCTCGTTCATATTTTGTCATTGTCTTGCGTCCCTATCTCAATTCTTGAAATTCCTTTTTCTTTTTATCCAGATACCGCTTGCTGACATATTTCTTTATGAATAATTCTGGAAAGAATTCCTAAGTAACTTCATTTTCAAGCATTACCGCTACAACTATTGTCCACTAATTGTACGCCTTGTCATTCAATAACAAAGCAGCACACCTAACAAAATCTTCCGGAGGACAAGCCATCTTGTTCAAGACTCTCATTATGTTTTCCAACCAGTATTCAGCTCGAGAAGGATCGTCTTCTATGCTTCTCTAGAATTCTTCACCTCCATACTTTCTAACCCTATCTATCGGGATACCACACCTCTATTCCACCACTAGTGGAGGTGGAGGCATAGCTGAAGGTACTACCAATCGAGCGACAGGCTATGCAACAGGGGATGGAGGAGGTGGTGCCATCGGGTTGTTCCTCATGAACTCCGAGAACCACTGCTCCATCGATCCTAAAAACATATTCTTTGCTTCGTTTTATGTCATCGATAATATTGGTGCTCCCTAACTAGCTCTAGAATCATTAGTCGGGATTTTACTATTTACCTCGTTGGTTTCATCCCTTTCTGAGTCAGACATCCTGTGATTATCTATAAAAATTGTAGTTAGATCTGATCATCTATATCACACTATCATAGGTTCATATGGCATGTACTTCTAATTCATTTAAAAAAACCAATATAGTCTAAAAATGGCAAAACCATAAGCTTTGATACCACTACCCAAAACTCGAAATCGTCGTCAGTTAGGTCCTAATGTCTGTCCGATCTTATATTACATTTATTCACACATTACTATTTTGTTTAATCATATTTTAATAGAGTAATACAAATTACACAACATGAATCAACAATTAAATGTCAACATAACTCAAAGAGGGAAAAAATGTTATTTCCATGATTTTTGGAGACTTTTATCAATACTTGTTGGACAAGTATTGGTAGTAGTCAATTCAGTAAGCAATTTAGAAACAGTATAGACTATTATCGATACTTGGGAAAGTTCTACCGGTACAAGTGTAACTTTTATCGAAACAAGTCATACTTTTACTAATACTAAAAAATCCAAAGAGATAAGAAGTCCTACCCTGCAACTTCTACTAATACAAGCATACACAAAACTATCGATACAACCTAAGTCAGAAAATAACCTCTCTCCTACCTTGTGCTTCTACCAATACATGCATGAGTTCTACCGAAACAAGTACACAGAAATCAGTAAATCATACATAACTACAAGTTTATCAAACATTCATCACTTCATAACCTTAAATGCATTATACCAAAGCATTGTACATTGTTACAAGACCTTTCATACCTCTCATATAGAATGAATATCACATTTAACTAACATACCAACTTGTTCAACATTTATCTAGAATTCACAACAAAAGATTCATTCATCCATACAAGTAGTACAAGTCAATTCATCCTAGAACATGTCATATAACCGAGTGATGTAATTACTACCAAATGAGCTCTCGGGATAGTGTGATGTCTTTAAGATGATCTGATCTTCAAGTCGCAAAAATGGAATCTACAAAACAATAACAATTTCACTGGTAATCCTCATAGCTTAATAAGTTCGCAAGGTTTATTAATTTACCGAATAACATGTGATAAACGAATTTGTAAATCCGTCAAGCCAAGACAGAGTTGTACTTCTTTGCTCGTTATATGTTTTACTCCCTGTTGACTTGAAGGTCATGTTGCTCATTTTACTCCTTGTTGACCTGAAGGTCATGTTGCTCATTTTACTCTCTGTTGACCCGAAGGTTATGCTTGTTACCAATATACAATCCTGTTGATCCGAAGGCCATGCCTGTTACCAGTATACAATGTTATTCTTAGCTATCGATACGGTATATTTGTTCCTTACGATGCTACTCACATTAAGCTAACAAGAAAATGCAATCCAGCATAAATGTCAGCCACCGTAAGGCCTGTAATCCATTCTTGGATTCTATTCACTTTAGAGTGACTCGCGATGCCATAGAGAATCCGCAAAAAATGCAGGATCTCAGTCATCGGACCATTTAACTTTTGCACAAGGCCGAGTAATTCTTCTTCTATCATTTTCATCTTTCATATCTTCAATTTTTCGTTTCAATCATCAACAACCATAAAGAAGGCAGTTATAACCAGTTACAAGTAACAATTTAAGATTACAAACTTACCGGACTAGATTGCAGTTGTGGTTATACTCTAGGGGCTATTCTGCTAATTTCCCTTTCTCGCGATAGGTGGCACGATCATTGTCTACATCCACAATTATTTAATTTCTTATATTAAATCACACAATTAGATCGTTTAACATAATGTAGTTCTTTTGGGAAAGTTTATGATTTTACCCTTACCCTTTTGCCATTATTCAATTTACTCTCTAAGCATAAAACATACAAAATAACCCTTCTCTTATAAGATCAATACCAACTGATATAACCATGTATCACCACAAGTCCCTACCATTTCATTATTTCACACAAAATGCATACAATTTCATCATTTTAATATTTTAGTCCTTAAACCTTAATTTCAACCAAAATCACTTTACAAAATCAATGAATCTATTCACCAACCATACAAATCTATCAAAAACTTTCAAAAACAAGTATTTTCAACAATGGCTAGTTTTATAACATTTAACAGATTCACAAATTGGTCATTGGATTAGCTAGGTTAAGCTAATACGAACAAAAAAACATAAAAATTACTAAAAACGGTTAACAAAAGCTTACTCAAATCAATGTTTTTCTTCTATTTTCTTCATCTTCTTCGGCAAGAACAAAGGGGGAAGCTCGAGTTTTCATTCTAAGCTTTGAATATGTATTTTTCTTCTTTAATTTCACTTTAATATCCAATGGCATTTTTGTAAATATCTAGACTTTCCTAATTAGCTTTATTAATCACTTAATCAACCTTTAATTAATCCTATTTATTATTAATATTTCCCAATATAATCCACCCACTAATATACATTTGGTTAATTTGTTCATTTGGTCCTTCTAATTAACCAACTCAACTTTTGTACATTTTTCAATTTAATCCTTTCTACACAATTAACTATTTAAATGATAAAATCTCCTAACCAAAATTTAATATGCTACAAATGACATCAGAAACAATAAATATTAAATATTTATGACTCGATTCGACGGAGTTGTGGTCCCAAAACCACTATTCTCAACACCACTAAAAATCAGGCTGTTACACAAATAGCAAAAGGAACATAACAAAAACCAATATAAATCCACCATATTCCTAACACATTGCCTTAGGTTCCCAAAACATAAATAAATTATAAACCTACTGATAAAAGTAAAAAAAGTCGACTTGGCTTGGATCACCCTCAAGGCCACAACGCTCATACCGGTACTAAGTATCTATAATGATTAAAAAGGGGTGGGTGAGCTTAACAAGCTCAGTGAGTGCCTAGAATAACCACTACATAAACAACCATCATGCATCAACTTAACAATCATACATCACATTCATATCATCTCACTTGTATTTATTTACACATTCTTTTCGTAGTTTTCAACATACTCTATTCACATACAAGTGTATTCAATCATATATACATATAATCACAATCAAACACAAATTATGATGATTTGGTTGTTAAGACTATGAAATATGTAATGAGCTCTATCATCACACATTGGATACGCGAATCTCCAACACACCAACACTAGACTCATAGAGTCGAAACATATATCATAAGTGAAGCATACAGCTAACACTCTCCAACACACCGAACATATCCCGTTGAATGGAGCGTAGCTCACATTCCCTTATCTATCCAACAAGTCTCTGGGCCTCAATGCCCCACATATAACACAAATGAGACTACTCACAATCCTATGGCAAGCCAAATATATCCAAAGGTCTCATAAGATCACAAAGCTAAAATATTCACATTATTATTATTATTACAAATTCTTATCATATATTCACTGCATATTTACTTTATTATCACAATATAATCAGTCACATGACATGAATAACATACCCACAAATTCACTTTCACAATAGTCATTATAAGCTTATAGCATATGTCACAACATCTCATATTTGTTCACAATATCACATCTTAGTTCTTTACGCACAAATCACATTAATATTTAATTATAAACCATATTAATATTTAAGCACTAATCACATTAATATTTGAGTACAAATCATATTAATATTTAAGCATAAAACACGTTAATACTTAAACACAAATTACATTAATATTTTATAATAAATCATATTAATATTTAAGCACAGATATAAGAACACTTACATTCAGAATTTAGAGTAGGGGTTTAGGCTATCTCTAAATTCCCAAATACACAATGAATCGTCTATGAGTAGCGATTCAAAGACACTCACCTAATATACGCTCTTTAAAAACCCGAAATATTAGACAACCTTTCCTTTGCCTTTATTTTTGCTTGTTGAAGGTCTTATCGATTCCAACGCTTCAACCACACATATCACACACATATATAAGAAAAAATCAGTCATCCACTCATCTCATATAGTCATAAACAGTAGCCTAAGCAATGTTCTCTTAAATCGAAACCTTGAACCTAATAAACTTTAAATTCTAATATCTCGGTCTACACTTAATCTTTTCACATGAAACAAATTTTGTTCATCTACATATTTCTCTACGACCAATTTCCAACCTTTAAACCACACAAAACTACACATTTTAAAATACCGAATATTTTCGACATACAATGGCTATAATAACGAAAATTCATTAAAACTCAAGAAATACTTAACGAAACTTCAAAGTAAATTTAGAAACCTTCTAATCATGTTAAAGCAAGTTGTAAACACTTTAATATCAAGTTTTTATACACAAACCTGAATTTCACCATTAAAGACCCTATTTTTTACTTTTATTCAAAATTTGCATTTTAATGGCTAAAAGCTTAGTTTAAAGGATTAGATATTATTCAAAACTTATAAGAAAATGATTTGTTACATTTGCTAGAAGAAAAAAAAGTTTTGAAATGAATCTTAAAAAACCCACGTTTGGAGAAGATGACAAAAGTTTTGGGTGTTTCTCTTGGTTTTTATAAGTATTTAAGGTTTTGGGTGTTTCTCTTGGCTATAATGACGAAAATTCATTAAAATTCGAGAAATACTTAACGAAACTTCAAAGTAACTTTAGAAACTTTCTAATCATGTTAAAATAAGTTAAAAATACTTTAATATCAAGTTTTTATACACAAACTCGAATTTTACCATTAAAGACCCTATTTTTGGCTTTTATTCGAATCTTGTGTTTTAATGGCTAAAAGCTTAGTTTAAAGGATGAGAGTAACTTACATAAGGTTCATCCTAAAAGCCATAGTTTTTAGGCACCAATAAAATAAAGTCATGTCATTAAATTTTAAGGACATACAAATTTTATCATGCTCTCACATGTATACAATCATTCCCTTAACTATATTTTAATTATCTTCTACCCTAACTCAAAGCATCACCATTACAAATCGTCAATTAAGAAAAATCAAAAACTTTTAGGGTTTATTGGAAAAATCTACCACAACGCAAATTTCAATTCAAAAAAGGTCATTAGAGTTCCAGCTATTAGGAACAAGATGGCTGATATTCTTCCTGGTGAGTATTTATGGAGAGAATATGGGCAAAAATTAATCAAGGGGTCCCCTCATCCAAGGTTAGTGAAGATTATTAGCTTGTGTCTTTTTACCAATCATTCTACCTGTTAACTATTTGATTAAACTCCTCAAAAAGGATAATAATTAAAGTTTGCCTAAAAAAGAACCTGCTATTTGTTTTTTTCTTGACTAGTTTATTCTTTATGTAAGTATTAATCTTTGTATTTTCAAATTCCAGTTCAAGTTTAGATGCAGATGCATCTTGGCATCTATTAGCTTAGTGAAAAATTTTGGGCAACGTGATGAGTACAATCCTTGTGATGGTGAGCAAAAGCATCAAAGCAGTTACTATCTAAATCCACAGTGAAATTCTCCTTTCTAATCCATATAATAATTGCCATGAATTATGAAAACTAAATATCTAATTTCTATTGTCACCATTTAAGTTTACCAAATCTTCAACACGACATACTAGAATTGTAAGTATGAAAAAGGTGTTAGTGGTAGCATGCTTAGTGATTTGCTTTTTTTTAACTGCATTTAATCTTGTCTCTGGGCAACTTCCCGACTCAATAGTTATACTAATGCCTTGACTTGTAATTGCATATCATGAAGAGAAACTAAGAGATGACATTGACATGTTTGTATAATGGCAACACTAGGGTCTTCCCTTTCACCAACATTTCACAGGCAAGGATAAATGACTTGTGCGCTATGATCTGTTGATGGAGGGAGGACTCAAAATGATAGTACCAACTCAGATATGGACTCAGTTGAGGTAAATGTCCAAATTGGTGGACATAACATATAGCTGGAATATACAGTGCATTTCCAAGACACTGCTCATTAAAGTGTCTAAGAGGCTTTAAATGAATTGCAAACCATTGACAAGCAAAATTCATTTCTTATGCCACTTCTCTTAAACATTGCGTGATTCATTCAGTAATTCAATTCTTAGTATTGTGATGTTGTTAATATGATTCTTGAAACTAAAGAGTTTTCTTCAATGTTTCATATGAAAATAATGGTCTCATATTATATGTTTTATCCTTTTCCCCCATAAAATCTATTAGCACCAGAAGCTTAACATGCTTCTTTAAAATTTGTTGGTTATTTTAATACAATTGTTGCGTGTTATTTAATTTACTAATCAAAATTGGACTTCAGTTTAGATTTCTCCATGTTTATTGTTATATGAAAAATTATTGATCATGAGGTAGAGAGTAACAAATAGAGGAGCATTAAGTATTTTTTCTACTAAAATCAATTTATTTAAAAAATTATAAATATCAAATTAAGGTCTATTTGACACATAATATAATTTATTCTCTTAAAAAAATCTGATTAAAAATCAACTTCATAAAAAAATATAGGTCTAGTCCTATGCATTTAAATGTTATTCCCCTCCTATCCAATTAAAAATTTAACTTGACAAGCTCAAATTTTGTCTTGGTTGTATGCATTCAAGTGTTGCTCCTTCATCAGCTCCTACAATATAACACAATAGCATGAAAAATTGGTAAAATAACATATTATGAATTTGAAGATCTTTAAAACAAATAAAAGAATTCAATAATATTTTTACCATATATGATTGAGGATTGAAATCTTTAGACATGTTGAATGATGGTATCAAATGAGAGAAATTTATTGGGTAAGATTCCTAAAATATTTGTACATAACATATACAAGATAATCAAAATTTGATCCCTAAACGCTTTATTCAATCAATATATAATTGCCTAATTAATTTACCTTTAAAGTATTATCTCCTTGATTGAATGGTATTGTATCTGTCATTATGGATGTCAAAATCATATTCTCCCCTCTAAACAGAAAGAAACATAAAAATAAGTTAATATAATCGAATCAAACAATTCAAATTTGAAATATATACTCAAAAGAAATTCATACATACCTTAATCATTTGTTAACAAAACATGTTGTCCTTGTATGTCCAGGTTGCTTGCAAACACTACACTTTTTTTTCCCGTCGAATGATTTTCTCTTATATTTTTCTGTCTCATGGATTTTGGTCTTCCTTTGGTTGGGACATGCAATGGATCTTTTAAAGGAGTAATATTTGACAAATTTTGATTACCTTGAAATTGAGTTGTGCCTTCTAAATTTCCATCTTCTAAAGTTGTGTCATTTTCATCATCAAACATGGACAAAAAAGCTCTTCATGAAATTTTTTCAAAGTCGTAGAAAGATGTTCATATTTCTTACACGATTTTGATCCAAGCTCGACGATTTATAAAAATTGCACCATTAAACTGTTTCGCATAAAAAATTTAGAAGGTTGTCTTTCAACTTGTAAAACATCTCTAAAATTTTCATCAACTATTCATTTTTTAGCATTCAATGTCCATCTATCTAATACATACTGGGGATCAAGTGCCTCAACTAAAAACGTTTTCATAAACACCGTCCAAATATGCCTACTTAAAATCCCAACAAATTCAAACATGTGGCATGAACATATGGCTTTCTTATTAGATGTTGTGAAATCTACTTCATATGATGAACCTTCCTTCCCAAAAGGCATCACTCTATATATCTTTTCACTCCCATTTTCATCAAGTTTGACTATCTTTAATGTAACAGCCCAGTTCCTAATGGTGTCGGAAACAGTAATTTCGGTATCACAACTCCGACGAGTCGATTCGTTAATTTATTTATTTGAATATTTATAACATTGTTAGCATCGTAGTAAAAGTTGGTAATGAAATTTTAATGTTTAGATAGTTAATGGAGTAGAAGGATTAAATTGTAATAGGTGCAAAAGTATATATGATTAATTAGAAGGACCAAATGAGTAAATTAACCAAAGGATTGTTAGTGGATGGATTAGCATCATTTACACTAAGTGTAAATAGGTTTAATTAAGGCTAAAAGTGATTAAGAAAGTTTAATTCTGAAAGTTACAAAAATTACAAATGTGCCATTACTATATATATAAAATTAAAGAAAGAAAGATGATAAAAATTCTTATATTTTCACACCTCCTTCTTCAACATTCGGCCAAGAGAAGGAAATTAGGGTTTTGCATCCCAAGCTTCAAGCTTTGATTTGAGTAAGCAAATGTTAACCATTTTTGGTAATTTTTATGTTTTTAAGTTCGTATTAACTTAATCTAGCTTATGTAAGGACTAATTTGTGAATCTGTCAAATGTTATGAAACTTGCCATTATTGAAAATGCTTGTTCTTGAAAGTTTTTGATATATTTGAATGTTTAATGCTTGGGTTAGATCTTTTTGTAAAGAGATTCTTGATGAAATTAGGGTTTAAGGACTAAAATGTGAAAATGATGAAATTACATGCATTGTTGTGAAAATAAATGTGTGAAGGGTTAGGATAAACACCCTAGGGAATTCGACTAAGGTTGGTTGTGTGAGAGAATGGTTATTTTGCATGTTTTGTGTTGAAAGGACTAGATTGAATAAAAGGAAAAATATTTAGGGTAAAATTGTAATTTTCCCAAAAAGGACCGAATTATGTTATATGATCTAATTGAGTGTTTTAATGCAAGAAATTGAATGATTTGTGAATGTAGACTACTATCATGCTACAGATCATGGAAAAAGGAAATTGGTAGACTAGTCCCTTAAGTCTTTCCTAAACTGCAATCCAGTCTGGTAAGTTCGTAATGTAAATTTTACTTAATATTTATTGTATGTATATTGTCCATGTTCAGTAAATCAGAAGCACTTGGCATTGAAGAGATTGAAGAAAAGAAACGAAAGAGATAGTAGGCTTTATGCCGTTGAAAAAGTATTGACGCGATGGCTGAGGTACTGCATATGTTGTGAGTCCTCGACAACTCGTGTGAGCAGCATCATGATTCGAAAAAAGAGATATGATTCCTAAATGGATTATAAGCCCTTCGATGGCTAGGACTTATGCTTTACGTATACTCCCGACAGCTCGTGTGAGTAATATCGTTAGGGGAGAGTTTACAGACAGACACCATACCGATGGCTGGGGGTACCGCATACGTTGCGAGTCCTTGACAGCTATTGTGAGCAGCATCGGGTATTGGGAACATAAAGGTTATAGATAGGAAGGTGAAAGATTACATGTGACTCGAGGAAGCAATGGAACTATCCTAACTCGGTTTAATTATAGCTGTTATATACAAATGTTTGGTAATTCTTTGAAACTATCGATACTAAGCTATGAAGCTTACCAAAGATGTTGTTGTTGTTTTGTAGATTGTTTCCTAATTGAAGATCGGATCATCACTTCTCAAGAGTCACACTATCGCGAAGTTTTTACATCACTCAATCTTATGACATGTACTAGGATGATGTTATCTTTTGTTTTTGTAATAGAAGTGGAAAAATCTTATTATGTTGATGGAATGTTGAAAGTAGAAATGTATAGAGTGTAGGTTGGAGTGTGAACTTAGAATGCCATGTAATGACTTGGGAAACTATGTATTTTGTGTGATGGCCTAATGCATATTTTGGAGTCATGTATATTTGAGTTGATAAACTTGTATTTTGGCATAATTCTTTAGATTTTGCATACTTGTTCTGATAGAACTCATGCATGTATCAGTAGGAGTAAAAGGTAGGAGAGAGGTTGTTCACTAACTTGAGTTGTATCGGTAGATGAAAAATAGGTATTAGTAATCATGTGTTTAGAAGTATTGGTAGTATTACATACTTGTATCGGTAAAAATAGTAGAGTAAGATTTTTAGCTCTCTAGAGTTTTTAGTATCGATAGAAGTAAGACTTGTATAGGTAGAAGAGTCACTTGTATTTGTAGAACTATCACTTGTATCGGTAGGAATCTGTACTATTCTTGAACTATTTACTTACTTGATAACTACCGATACTTGTCTAATAGGTATCGGTAGAAGTCTCCAGAAATGCTGAAAATGACCTTATTGCCCTTGTTGAATTTTGCTTATAATCAAATAATGATTTGTAATGTGTGGAATGAAATTCGTTAATAAAAGTAAAGTTCGAATCATGTCATGTTAAAGATGAACAGTGATAAATGAATAGTAAGATTTCGGAACCCTAACCGACATGGTTTTCGAGTTTTTGGTGTTACATTTAAACTTTGACTACAAAAAAGTTCTTCTTGAAATTTAGAAACATTTTTCTAGTGTTAGTGTTTGCAGCTATAGCATCAACATTGTAACATGTCTTCAAATTTGTTTTAGAGTTCATTATCTTCACATCCTTTTCTTTCTCTTTAACATACCGTGCATTCAAAGCTTGTTCATACTGATTAATTAAATCACTTACGAAAGTGCTAGATCGAACAAAATCTTTAAAAAATTTAGTCATACTCTCACTTCGTTGTGTTGTTGACATTCCGGCACAAAATGTTTTTCTCGAATATGAAGGCACCCACTTTTCATGAAAAATATATAAATCTTCCAACCAATTATTTTCTGCCAAGCCATACTTGCAAATAATCTCATTCCATTCTAGCTCAAACGCTTCAATTGTTATTGTATCATGAATACAATGGTGAAGCTCATCATGAAACAAAGGATATTTATTACATACATGTGCCAAATGTTCTGGAAGTTTTTGTAAGATATGCCACATGCATAATCTATGAGTAGCATTAGGTAATACCTATGAAATTGACTTACCCATAGCTTTGTTGTCATCGGTGATAATTGTAGTTGGCACATGACCGAGCATTATGTCACGTCCCTAAAAACTTAATTCTTGGAGCGTGCGGCCTTAGACGCTTCTTGTTCAAAACAACGCCTAAGTAAGCCTGAAATTGATCAAAGTTAAATTGCTTAGATCCTTGTGAAAGCAAAAGAACTCTGAAAGAAAAGGCAAACAAAAGAAAAGGAAGAAATTTGAGTGAATGCTCTGTATATTCCTCAAAAATGAAGTATGGAAATGAGGTGGGGGTAAGCCTCTATTTATAGTTGAAGCCCCCTACATCCAATGGTTAAGATTAGAGTACACCGACGGTGGAGATACAATGATATCTATAATATCCATTAATCTAAGGAAATCTAGTCCAACATTCCTAAGATAAGAGATTACAATGGATATGGAAAGAATCAAAAGGGAATATGCTTGATTATGTGTTACTTGCCATATTTACTTTGCAAGGCTCTTCAATCCTAAGGGTTGGGCCAAATCAGATGGGTGGTGATAGGCCCTAGATGCTGTGGAGTGCTTCTTGGGCAGCTTGGTGCGTGATGGTCTCGGGCCTTGGTGTACGATTCATGACATTCTCCCCCATTTAATCTAGTGGCGCCCTCGTCACTCGGCTAGCATGGTATATGTCCCCTTGATCTTTGAATTGCCACAGGCCCTCGACTAGTTCCCAACTATCCTCATTGTTGGGAAGTCCCTTCCACTGAACAAATTTTTTTGTGCCTTGACCGATAACCTAGTCGTCAAATAACTCTCTCTGCCTAGATCTCTCGAACTTCGTTCTCGTAGGAGATCTTCACTCTGACTGGCGCTCGGTATGATTTTCCTCGATCCGGATCTGACTCATCTTAATGGTAAGGCTTGAGTAGGCTAACATGAAACACTGGATGAGCTCGGATGGTCAGTGGCAACTGCAATCTGTAGGCCATGGTGCCTACCAGCTTCACAACTCAAAACGGACCCTCGTATCTTTGCACAAGCCCTTTGTGCACGATTGGGTTGCACAAGATCCCGGTCAATTTGATAAGAACTAGATTACCAACCTGGAAATTCATGTCCCTACACTTTCGATCTGCCCACTTCTTGGTCCGCTTCCCTACCTTATGTAAACAAGCTTGGGCTAAGTCATGATGCTCTTGCCACTCCATGGCAAACTTGTGTGCTGCTGGATTCGGCCCCTCATACCTAGTAACAACCATGTTGGGTGTAAGCGGTTGTTGCCCGGTCACAATCTCGAATGGACTTTGGTTTGTGGCCTCGCTCTGTTGTAAGTTAAAGGAAAACTGAGCCACATCCAATAGTTTTGGCCAGTCGCGTTGCGTTGCACTCACATAGTGCCTCAAATAGATCTCCAAGAGTGCATTCACTCGCTCAATTTTCCCGTCGATTTGGGGGTGAACACTAGTTGAGAAGTTCAAGCTTGATCTCATTAGCTTGAATAACTCAGTCCAAAACCTCCCCGTGAATTGTGTGTCTCAATCACTGATAATCGTCTTTGGCACTCCCCAATGACCACGTGCTTGAGGAAAAGACGAGTTGCCTCCTCGATTTGGCACACCTTAGACGCTAGAATGAACATCCCATATTTTGAAAACCTGTCAACCACAACCATAATACTTGACAAGTCGTTAGTGTTGGGTAAACCGACTATAAAGTCCATGTAAACACTTTCCCATGGTCTCTAGGGAATGGGCAATGGCTGCATCAGTCCCACTGGTTTCTTCATCTCTATCTTGTCTTGTTGACACACAAGACAAGTCTTCACATAGGCTTCAACATCTGTGCCCATGTGCGACCAATAATAGTGCTCTACAATCAGTGCCAATGTTCGGTTCATCCTCGGATGTCCCGCCTACTTGGAATCATGGCATTCCCTCATGAGCCCCTTGTGTAATTCTCTAAATTGAGGCACATAGAGGCGGTGTCCTCGAGCATACAACAAGTGCCCTTCGAGCCAAAACTTTTTGGTTTTCCCCTCTTTGGCATAATCGATGAGCATTTTGGCTGTTGGGTCATGTGACAACCCCTCTTTGATACGCTCCAATAGTTATCCCTGCGGTAAACTAACAAATTCCATATTGTACCTTCGGCTTAGGGCATCGACAATGGAACTCACCTTTCTTGGTTTGTACTCCATGGAAAAATTAAATTCTACAAAGAATTCTTGTCATCGGACCTGTTTTGGAGACAACTTCTTTTGGGTTAGAAAGTAACTATTGACAACATTGTCAGTGTATACCATGAACCTAGACCCAAGTACGTGGTGTCGCTAAGTACGTAAATAGTGCACTACTGCAGCCATTTCTTTCTCATGAATCGTGTGTCTCCTCTCGGTCTCATTGAGCTTTCGACTTTCAAAGGCAATCGGATGTCCTTCTTGCATAAAAACCCCACTAATGTTAACATCGGACGCATCAGTGTAGATCTCAAAAGGCTTGGTGTAATCTGACAACACCAACACTGGTTCACTCACCATGGCCTTCTTTAATTCTGTAAAGGTTTATTGGCAATCATTGCTCCAATCCCACGCCTTGTCCTTCTTTAGTAACTCGGTCAAGGGTGTGGCTATTTTGGAGTAACCTTTGATGAACCTTTGATAGTAGTTGGCTAGCCTCAAGAAGGACTCAACTCTATCACATTGGTTGGCGGCTCCCAATCTTCAATTGCTTGAATTTTGGCCCCATCCATTCGGATCTTTCCACCTCCAACAATGTGGCTTAGGAAAGGAACCTCCTTTTGAGCAAACGAGCACTTCTCTTCTTTAACGTAGATCTCGTTCTCTCGCAAGACTTTGAACACCTTTCGTAAATACCCTAAATGTCCCTTAAGTGTCTTACTATAGATCACAATATCGTCAAGGTAGACAACAACAAACTGATCAAGAAAGGGTTGTAATACCTTGTTCATGAGTGTGCAGAAAGTGGTGAAAGCATTCGTGAGGCCGAAGGGCATCACAAGGAACTCATATGAATCATAGCACGTCACACTAGTAGTCTTTGGTTCATCTCCTTCGGTTATTCAAACTTGATAATATTTAGACCTCAAATCCAACTTGGTGAACCACTTTACACCACCAAGTTGATTGAATAAGTCGATAATGAGCGAGATCGGGTACTTGTTCTTCACAGTGAGCTTATCCAAAGCTTGATAGTCGATACACATTCGAAGCATCCCATCATGCTTCTTCTAAAAGAGTACCGGTGCACCATAGGGTGCCTTGTATGGTCGGATATATCCCGAATCTAAGAGTTCCTTCAATTATCTACGTAACTCCTCTAACTCGAGCGAAGCCATTCGGTAAGGGGCTTTAGCGGGTGGCTTCGCATTCGGCATAAGTTCTATCTTGTGATCCACCTCCCTCTTTAGTGGTAAGCTCTTAGGCGACTCGACAGACATTACATCTCTAAATTCTGCCAATACTGACCCCACCTCTTCTAGGACTTCAACGAACATGGTAGGCTCATCCTCAACCAACACAGCTAAGTAAGTTAGTCTCTCCTTGCGCACCCCCTTGCTAAGCTGGATGGTTGATAGCATCTTGGCTCCAACTCCGACCTCCCGGGTTACCAGAACAATGCATAGGTGTTTCAGATCAAGAATGCACAAACAATCGGTAAATGGCACAAGGAACGCATTAATTCGGTCAAGGAAATTAAACCCAATCATGAAATCAAAGTCATCTAGAGGGATTACCTTGATATTTTCCTTATCGGTCTAACCTCCAAGGTCTAGCATGACTCTTTTTGCCACTCCTGTAATTGGAGCTTCCTTGGAATTGACGGTTTTAATAAAACCACTTGCCTTCTCAACATGAAGGTCAAGTCTCTTGGCAGCCCATTCAGACAGAAATAATTCTGAGGCACCGATGTCCACTAGCGCGCTCATCTTTTGGCCTGCCACAGTGATGTCCACGAATATCAGTCCCTTCTTTTTATGACCCTTCTTAATCTCCATGGAGCTAATGATGGAGTTAAGCTTAATAGTTCCTCGCCAAGTGCTTGCCTCCATAAGTGTAGCACTTGAAAGGCTTGTTGTTCTTCTCCCAAGGTTTACGAAACTTGATATTACCACCTATTGGCTTCTCGGACCCCTTATTGGCTAGTCTTTCCTTGTCTCTCCCACCATTACCTTTGAATTTTGGCTTCAGTTTGGTAGAGTCGAACCTTTTGATCTCGAATTCAGTAATGGACTCAGCTGCGGACAAGGCTTTGAAAAGCTCTTAGACCCCTATCCGCTTCAACTCCATTTTGGCCCAGCGTTAGAGTCCATCCATGAAGACAAAGAATCCTTCTTCCTCTCTTAACTTTAGGATTTGAAGCTTGAGCTCGGTGAATCGCTTGACATAATCTTGTATTGAGCCATCATGCTTGAGTTGTCTCAACTTTGCTCGGGCTTCTAGTTGAGCATTTTTGGGATAGAACTGTTCTTTGAACTTAGACTGGAACTCACTCCATGTTGCAATGGAAATTTCCTCATTCTCCTCCTCAGAGCACTTACGTCGCCACAATAAAAGAGCGACATCGGTCAAATAGGCAGAAGTAGTGTTTACCTTTGTTGCTTCGTCCTTGACCCCCATGGCTCGGAAGTGTTACACCATGGCCCAAATGAAATTCTTAATATCTTGGGACGATCGTGTCTCTGTATACATTTTTGGCTTTGGGACATCGATCTTAGGTGTGGGTGGTTGTTTCTGCTATCATGCCATTCTTCATGGCTCTCTTATAAATGGCTAGCTCACTTCGAAGATCCTTGATCTCGTCCACCAACTCGGCCTTGGTAGCCTCCCCTACTACTTCAAGGGAATTATCCCGTTGTTCTAACTTCTCATACATGTCATCGAGAACTCTTTGAACCGCAAGCCTGACTTCTTCTTTAAGAGAATCCACTCTCTCGAAGTATAGTTCTATCTCTTCTTGGGCTTCCTTGACTTCTTTCATGGAATCTTCAAGTCCAGCGACCCTCCTTTCTAAGGCTGAAATGATGTCCTTAGAACTCTCTCTCTTCTTCTTCTCAATAGTAGCATGAGTTTCTCGTTCAGTTGCTGGAACCTTGCTTGAGTTTTGTAGTGCCATCTCTCTCACTCAAACAGGCTCGGATATCACTTATCACGTCCCTAAAAACTTAATTCTTGGAGCGTGCGGCCTTAGACGCTTCTTATTCAAAACAACACCTAAGTAAGCCTGAAACTGATCAAAGCTAAAGTGCTTAGATCCTTACGGAAGCGAAAGAACTCTGAAAGAAAAGGCAAACAAAAGACAAGGAAGAAATTTGAGTGAATGCTCTATATATTCCTCAAAAATGAAGTGTGGAAATAAGGTAGGGGTAAGCCTTTATTTATAGTTGAAGCCCTTACATCTAACAGTTAATATTAGAGTACATCGACGGTGGAGATACAATGATATCTATAATATCCCTTAATCTAAGGAAATCTAGTCAAACATTCTTAAGATAAGAGATTACAATAGATATGGAAAGAATCAAAAGGGAATATGCTTGATTATGTGCTATTTGCCATATCTACTTTGCAAGGCTCTTCAATCCAAGGGTTAGGCCAATCCGGATGGGTGGTGATAGGCTCAAGATGCTGTTGAGTGCTTCTTGGGCAGCTTGGTGCATGTTGGTCTCGGGCCTTGATGTGCGGTCCATGACAATTGCCTCAAGCCAAGTGGTTAGCAACCATATATAAGATTCTACAGTTTCATTAATTAATAAAGCACATCCAAACAATATTGATTGATGATGATGGTTGACACCAATGAATGGTACAAAAGGCATACTATATCGATTTGCAAGATATGTAGAATCAAAAGTTACAACATCTCCAAAATATTGGTGTGTCATTCTCAATCTCCTATCAACCCAAAAACAATTTCCCATGTGACCACCTTCATCAACTTGAATTGCATAAATGAAACTAGGATCTTTTGTTTGACATTCTTTGAAATACTTGTAAATCCTCTATGCATCTCCTTTTTCAAGAAGCTTTTTTCTTTTATTTCATAAATAATTTTGGATATCAATCGACGTACAACTAATATTGTAATGGTCACCAGATTCTTGACTTAAAACTGATACAATTTTTTTAGTTGATACATCACCTTCATTCAATGTATTGATTAGATTCTTTTGGACTATTGTTATTTTTCGATCCCAAGAAGAAAACTTGTCCTTCTTGGTGTAAGGAGTTTGTGATTGTGTTTATCGACAAGCTTACTTACAATCCATTTGCCTTCACCTTTCTTCAAACCCATCATCGCTTTGCAACCAATTCTTGTTTCTGCACGTTCCATACATTTTGCATCACTTTTTTGACAATATGTCAAAATCCTTCTCTAGAACAAGTGTATTCGAGTATAACTCTTTCGTATACTAAAACCAGTTCGTCTCGAATATGCCTTATAACATGTCTCGACGTCTTCCAAGTCATCAAATTGCATTACTGTGCATGGTTCTAATGATCCACTACTAGCACAAAATTTTTGAGTTGGCTACTTATTAGTGTCTTCAATTGAATCAACATCTATCTCATTTTGTTCTTCAATCCCAATGTTTGTTTCATCTTCAAGGGAATTGTTATAAATAATAATCTCACCTCCTATGGATGTATCTATTGCCATAACTCTGTATTTTTTGTGTTAAATTACTAATAAAATATAATTCAAAAAAAATTCATCGAGAAAAATGAAAAAAAGTTGTTTGGAAATAGTTTATATTTATTTTTATTTTCAGATTAATGACAATTGAAAAATAATAATAATTAGTCATATTATATAAAGCTAAAAATAATTCGATCATTGATCTTTTCTATTACCATTTACCAACATAAGTCCCAAGTAAAACTGAAACAAACAGTATGTAGACTACAATGACATGCCAAATACAAAAATATAAACTTGACTGCATACCACCACCACTACTTGCACAAAAATACATCCTAGATAAAAACACACCTAAAGAAACAAGAAAACCAAAGCAAATTGAAAAGAAAAAACAACAAGACTTGGGTGCAACCATAAACCCTATGTTAAACCTTGAATATATAGAGAATACTAAAAAATCTAACTATAGAAACAACTTAAAGAAGCATGGACAAGGTCTAGCACACCACTGGAAATAGATTTTGATTACCTTTGCTTGAAGAAAAACGAGCTTTGACATGAATCCGAAAAAACTCACGTTTGGAGAAGATGATTAAAATGATGAAAAAGATGAAGGTGATGAAGATTTTGGGGTGTTTCTCTTGGTTTTTATAGGTATTTAAGGTTTTAGATTATTATAATTCATAGGGAATTACGAGTTAATGTTTAAAAGATATTAGGAGAGTAAAGGATGACACAAAATATAGGGAGAAGGTGTTTGAAGTGAAATATTATTGGAAAAGGGGGTTTAAGTACATTTGATCAAATTACTTCATAAAAATTCTTAATTTTGACTCTTTTACAAATCAATTATATTTCCAAAATTAAAGTTATTTAAAACTCATTTTCAGAAATTGACTTAATTTTCTAATAGTAATTGTTGAAAATATTATCGGTTACTAAACTTATGAAATTTTGAACACATCTAGACTTTAAAATTAATTTATTCCATATTTTAAATAAAAAACATAGAAATTACATAATATTTGTTAGAAATAAAAATCTTATTTTTTAAGGAATAAAATATATATTTTTCAAAAATAGGTTAAGGACTTGTTGAGCTAAACCATATCGACCAATCAAACTGATTGGATTAAAAATGAGTTGGGGTATTGGTCTAGTGAGAGGTAAAACATGAGTTGACCCGCGAACTAGTACGGACTGGTTGAACCGAGCTAAAACACCAACTCAACAAGTAGTTGAACTAATTTAGAACTAGTCTAACCAATTGGTTCCAAGAACAATCGGTCCGACCGATTTAAAGCAAATAAATTACTAAAAATCTAAAGGAAAAATACTAAAATTATAAAAATCAGTCCAACTACCAGTTCAATAGGTTTTTTAGCCTGATTTAACCAATCTGTACCCGATTTGCAGTGAACCGATTTTTTTACCTCTAACCAGATCAATACTCAAGTTGATTCCTGATCCATCCAATTTAGTCCAATTTAGATAACACTGAATTTTGGAATATTTTATATTTTTAAAATATTTTTTTTTAAATCCTTTATGTTTTTATTTTTTGAATTTTACAGAGTTTATTTTTCATATTTTTTATTTTTTAAAATAATTATATTTTAAAGAATTTTATGTTTATTTAAATATGAAATAAATAATTTTAAAATTTTTTAATGTATTTTTAAGGGTAAACTACACAGTAGTCACCCAACTATTGGTAAATTTCTTTTTTTTCATCCAACTATGAAAAGTTACAAAATGGCCACCCAACTATTCATTTTTTTCTTTTTTGGTCACTTGCTGATAGAGGTAATCATGGGTCGGACTGTGTTTTAATAAAATTTTAAATTCACTTTCTAGGCCCGGCCTAACCCAACCCAACCCGAAAAATGGGCCTAAAAATTAGCCCAAGGCCGACCAATATTATAATAGTTAAACCCCGAGCCCGGTCTGGCCCGACCCATATTAATTTTTTTAAGATTATTTTATTATATAAATAATTTTAAAATATAATATATCAAATACACTTAAAAATAACAAATATTAGAACAACAAACAAATTAAAAATGATATTAAAACAATTCGTAAAACAACAAACAAATTGAAAATACAATAAGAACCCTTTATATTAAGATAGTTACAACTAAAACAGTAGCAAATTAATGATAAAACAAAAGTTCTACAATATCCAAATAATATTAATAATGGATGCCAAATAATATTAAAAACAACAGTAAAATAACATAAACAACTGCAAAACAACATCGAAAACAATACCAAAATAGCACCAAAAATAGTACCAAAACTGCACCAAAAATAGTACCAAAGTTGCACCAAAAACAGTACCAAATCTGCACAAAAAACAACTTGCAAAATGTAATCAACCAATCAAATTTATCTATATATCAGCCAATCAACATATATAATTTTATAACAAGCTATAAATCATAAAGCTAAATTAAATTGTCAACAATTAAAAAAGTAACCTAGATAGCAATCGAAGAAGCATCATCCTCATCGTCCTCATCGTCATCATCATTCTTATTATTCTTGCAATAAATTTCTAATATGAAATAAAAATAAATAGTTAGATAATCAAATTGAAAAAAAAAATGTTATAAAATTATAACAATAAAACTAAAATAATAATTAGTATTAAAAATAAAAATAAAATCATTATTATAAATCCGGGTCGAGCTCCGGTCAAGAAAATCAAACCCAAGGCCCGATCCATTTTAAAAATGGGCCTCATTTTTTGTCCAAGCCCATTTTTCAGGCCTACATTTTTACTTAAACCCGCCCATTTTTCGGGCGGGCCTTCGGGCCGGGTCGGGTAGCCCGACCCATGATTGCCTCTACTTGCTGACTAATGGTGGAATATTTTAAAATTGGTATAATAACAACTTCAACCCTCGACATTTATATATTGTTTCAATTTAGTGTTTATTATAAAAAGTCTAACCCTCACCAGTTACACATTGAGTAACTCGGTTGGTCAATTTGCTTTTCTTTGTAACCTTTTCCCCTAAAAAGTTAAAAAAAACAAATTTATTAATTAAATTTGATTGAAAATATAAAAAAAATTGAAAACACCAAAAATTTCAAAATAATAATTTTCATATTTTCTCATTCTTTTAAAATTAGCTTTCAATGTCATAAAAAAAACTGCAAAAAAATTACACAATGTGTAAATGTTGAGGATTAAAAAAATTTTAATCAAGACTAAATTTGACATAATTTATAAGTTTGGAGGGTTAAAATTGTTATTATGCTAATTTTAAAAATTGTCACCGTTAGCCAATTGATGAAAAAAAGAGAGACAAAATTAAATAATTGGGTGATCAAAAAAGAAATTTACTAATAATTGAGTGACTACTAGTGTAGTTTACCCTATATTTAAAAGGTAATAACCAATTTGACAAAAAAATATAAATGTTGAGAACTAAAAAATAAATTTTACTTTTGATATCATTAACTTTAACGAATGAGCCAAAACTTTTAAATAAAAAATACAATGACTCAATGTCTCAAATTTAAAGTATAAAAATTGAAATTAAAATTAAAAATAAAAAAAAAATATAAATACCTTTTTAACATATTTAAATCAAAGAAAAAATTATACCACTAAAGGTCTAAAAAGCGAGGGGTCTTGGCTAGGAGCTCTTAACATTAGTGGGAAACAGAACCCGAAACGGAATCCTTCACTTTAAATTATTGTCCTGAATGAGAACTATGAATTTAGTATTGATGATGAGAAGTGCTTTTAAACAAATTTAATAGTATCTATCATTTTTGTCCGCAAGTGCTTTAGACAAGATAAAATCTTTATTTTTGACATCATGTTGTAAGATAAAAGCTTAATATAATATTTAATATCTGAATTTGATATTTTTTAATTTAGTATTTAAAATTTTTTTTGTTCAATTTAGTACTTAAATTTGATATTTTTTTTCTTAATTTGATACTTAAATTTGGTACTTTTTTTAAGTTGATACTTAAATTTTTTGGGATCCAATTTAGTATCTAAATTTGAATTTTTTTTTCTTAATTTGGTACCTAATCTTTTTTAATATTAATTCGTTAAGCATAGCTCAAAACCTATTTTTAACATGAATTTCTCTAAAATTAACAATATTTTTGTAGCATCACAAAAAAAAATTCAACACCGTTATTATTTTGTGTAATTTTTATAATATTTAATAAATTTAGGTACCAAATTGAATCTAAAAAAAAAGCTTAGATACCAAATTAGGGAAAAATGTCAAGTTCAAGTACTAAATTGAGTCCAAAAAAGTTTAAGTACTAAATTACGAAAAATGTCAAGTTCAGGTATAAAATTGAATCAAAAAAAGTTTAAGTATCAAATTAAAAAAAAGTGTCAAGTTCAGATATCAAATATTATATTAAACCTAAAATAAAATATTTAATGTGAGAAAAAAAAATAATTTTATTAAAAAGTACTTTTCAAAACCTAAAAATTTTGCTTTTTTAGGTTGACATAAAATCTCAGTTTAAAATCAATGTTTAATTTATAGTACTAAAAATTATGATTCGAAATAATTAAATATTTGAACAAATAATTATGATTTTTTTACTCAAATAATACAAAAAAATATTAACTGAAATGACATGTCCATGAGATTATTTACCAAAATGGTACGTTTGCTATAATGTTCTACCAATGCCGCCTAACAACGTGGCGGCCAAGGGCGGAGCCACCTTAAGGCTCAGGGGGCCATGGCCCTCCAAAATTTATTTTTTTTCAATTTAGTCTTTTGTAAATTTACACTATGACCCTCCCAAAAATATAAGTAGACCCCCAGGTTTAAGATTCTTACAATTTTCCCCTTTGTATATATATTATAGCCCCTTAAAAAGGTAAAATTTTAATTTAGGCCTTTTATAATTTATAAAATTTTAAATAATGGTAAAATTACACTTTGGCCCCTCAAAAATGATAAAAATTTAATTTAACCCTTTAAAAATAATAAAGGTATAAGCTATTAAAATAATAAAATTATATTTGTATTATCGTAGAAATATTCAATTTAATTTCACCCCCTCAAAAAATTTTCTGGATTTGTCACTGGTGGCGGCACCAAACCTTAAATAGGGCTAATTGTCTTGTAAACCCTCTTTGTTTATTATTTTCTTTTTATTCCCTTCAACTCACTACATTGTATTTAAACAAATCCTTAACCTATTTTTATAGTTAAATTAACTCTTAACCTATGATTTTTACTCATAAAAGCCCTTTATTTTAATATTAAAGTAAATATATTTTGAATTTCAAACTCTTATATTAATTTTTTGTTGATGCAATAAAAATTATATACACTTTCATATCAACATAAAATCTAAAAAAGTAATTAAAATTTTCAAAAAAAAATATTTATGTGATGTATATAAGCACTCTCAAGAAATTTTAAAATTTTATTTTTTATTTAATAAACTATTCTCATCAAATTCACGTCAGCATAAAATACAAGTTAATTTATATTTTTTAAAATAATTTTAGTTTAATGTTAAAATTAATTGCTTTCATGGGTAAAAATCATAGTTTGAGGGCTTATTTAACTATAAAAATAATATAAGAGCTTGTTTAAATAAAGTATAATAGTTTAAGGGTTTTTTAGTATATGATGAGTAGTCTAGCACAATGTAGTGAATTGAATGGGAATAAAAAGAAAATAATAAACAATGAGAGTTTATGAGGTAGTTAACCCTATTTAAGGTTTGATATCGCTGTGAGGCACCACCCTTTAATTTTTTTTTTTTTCACTAGCCATTCAAAATAGAAAATTTACATATAAAGCTCCTAAATGTTTTAAGTTATAACATTTAAGTCTAATGTCGTCAGTATATCAGACGCTACAAACAGAACACTGTAATAAATGTATCATTTTGATCAATAATCTTATGAACATACCATTTGAGTTATTAATTGCTAATTATTATAGTACTAAAAAGATCTGAATTGAGGAAGACGGTGACCCGGACGAAGACGTAAGAATAGTCTGGCATTGAATCAAATAAATAAATAAACACCATATGATCCGTATCCAACCAACTGAAATCTGAAGGATTGAAATGGTGCCAAAAATATGCTGCGGTCAGCAATGACATACTTTTTCATGTGACATTGAAGAGGCGGAGAAAAGCTGCCAACCGGCGTGTCTGTTTTTCGATCCCACTTGGGACAACCCGGCCCATTGCCTTGCTTTCCAAATAATTGACCAAAGCCAAACTGAAAATTGTTACCTATCAATATGAAGTCCGAGGAGGAGTTTTTTTGAAGAAACTTTATTAATTTAATGTATGATTCGTATTTTATTGACTTTGTTGTATAGTTAGAATTTAATTATGTAATCGACTTTTCGTGCATATAAAAACTTTCATGCTGATGGATATCTATATCAGTCGAGAATTTATGTATATTAATTAATTAAATACAAATCGTATAAAAAAATGTGTTTGTCGATATGTGTGTGTATATATGCGTTGTAGAAACCACAAGGTCCTGAGTTTTTCAGTTCATTGAACCCCCAAGAAAAAGAAATAGATCGATAGACGAGAAGAGAGCAGAAAATATGTCGAGTAATGGTGCGTTGAAGGAAGCAAAGGTCCCCCTGATTCAAGCTTTAGGTCCGGCGGAAGGATTGAAAGGTGAACAAGATGATCAAAACCAATCCCTTAGGAGACGGGTTTGGATTGAATCAAGTAAGCTTTGGCAGATAGTTGGCCCCGCAATCTTCAGCCGCCTTGCCTCTTACTCCATGCTGGTTATCACTCAAGCCTTTGCAGGCCACCTTGGGGATCTCGAGCTTGCTGCCATTTCCATTGCAAATAATGTCATTGTGGGGTTCGACTTCGGCCTCCTGGTACCTATATCCTTACTCTCATCTACATGGTCCATTATTTGGTTCTTTGCCTAACGTTTCAGTTTTTTTTTTTTTGTTATTAGTTGGGGATGGCGAGTGCTCTCGAGACACTCTGTGGCCAAGCCTTTGGAGCAAAGAAATACTACATGTTGGGCGTATACATGCAACGTTCATGGATTGTTCTTTTCCTATGTTGCATTTTGCTTTTGCCTTTGTATCTCTTTGCTTCCCCGGTGTTGAAACTATTGGGACAGCCGCAAGATGTGGCGGAGATATCGGGGGTCGTTTCTATGTGGATGATACCGCTTCATTTCAGCTTTGCGTTTCAGTTTCCCATGCAAAGGTTCTTGCAGAGCCAGCTTAAAAACATGGTGATTGCATGGGTTTCCCTGGTGGCTCTCTTGGTCCATATCTTCGTAAGTTGGCTGTTTGTGTACAGGCTTCAGCTTGGGGTGGTTGGGACTGCGGTTACCTTGAATTTTTCTTGGTGGATTTTGGTTTTGGGACTATTTGCCTACACTGTTTGCGGAGGGTGTCCTCTTACATGGCCGGGTTTCACCATTGAAGCATTTTCTGGCCTTTGGGAATTCACCAAACTCTCAGCCGCCTCTGGAGTCATGCTTTGGTAGGTACCCCTCCCCCTTCTCTGCCATTTTCTATTTCATTGAAGTGAAAAGCTGTCCAATTCAACTCATTCTACATTTTAAAAATCTACAGCTTGGAGAACTGGTACTATAGAATATTAATATTGATGACCGGAAATCTCCAAAACGCAGAGATAGCCGTTGATGCTCTGTCTATATGGTATGAATCTTGATCATATACATTATTCCCCTAGATGACTTTTAATTCCACATGGTAAACATTGATTGGAAGAAAAAAAAGTAGACTGATGAATCGTCAACAAGCCGTCCAATCTTTCATTACTGTTTTCCCGAAGACGACAAACTCCTTCAATTAGGAACTTTATTGTTTCTTGCAATTATGTATTTTATATTTAATTATTCTGACTCCTGGTGGGCGGACAATATTGGCAGCATGGCAATTAATGGATGGGAATTGATGATACCATTCGCATTCTTTGCTGGAATCGGGTAAGTCGAGTTCGATATTAGGGCACTTATTTTCCTGCATATTTCTAGAATAACATTGGGAACTGAAATTAAAGAAAATTTCCAATCTATTCTTTTATTTTATTATATGTAAAAATGTTAGCTATTTAGTTCTTTATTACCACTAGTATCTTGGAGCATCATTCAAATAGAGTTAAAATGTGTCTCTCAAGATGTTTGGATTTTGCTACTGGAATGGTCTAGATTGGTGGCTTATGTTTGCACCACAATTATCTTATCTTTTTGATTTGTCCATAACTTTATATATTAGGTATGTAAGACATTTTGTTTGATGTCAACAACAAAATTAAGGGCCACAAAATATTAATAGGAATCATTTCTCTTTTTTTTTTTAATAAAAGGAGGAATTGATTGACATGAAAATTTAAATTTGTTGAGTATTTTGTCATGTGTATTCTTGGTAACAAAGATCAAGTATTTACGAGATATAGTTACTATTCATCGAAGTGACATCTTAAGTAGGTTTTATGCATGTCAACACATATGTTGTCTTAGACTTAACACATGTTTGCCCGTCCACTAACTTGACTTCGCACCCTTTACCTTCGAACATCCAGAAACATACGATCTTGGGTCGGGAATTTGGGGTTATTTCTGAGTTTTTAGTCAATAACGGTAAATATCATAACAAAACTAAAAATAGATTATCATAATAATCTGATCCAAATATGAATAATCAAAATAAAATTGAAGAAACGTAATGAAAGCAATGATGCATGCAGAGTTAGGGTGGCAAATGAGCTTGGAGCTGGAAATGGGAAAGGAGCCAAGTTTGCAACAATAGTTTCAGTGGTGACATCAAGTATAATTGGGATCTTCTTCTGGTTGTTGATTATGATATTCCATGATAAGTTTGCTCTCATATTCTCCACAAGCGAACCAGTTTTGGAAGCAGTAAGCAAGCTCTCAATTCTCTTAGCCTTCACCATTTTGCTCAACAGTGTTCAGCCCATTCTATCTGGTAAATACCATTGCTGGCTGCATTTCTTACCTTTCTTGATATCATAAATGTTGATATAAATTTAACTCTTGGGCATTACATTTTATATGTAGGAGTGGCAGTGGGGTCTGGATGGCAATCCTACGTGGCTTACATAAATCTGGGTTGCTACTATCTCATAGGGGTTCCACTAGGATTCTTGATGGGATGGGTCTTCCACCTGGGCGTAATGGTAAGCATTTAGATAGTGAAGGTTTTCTTAAAGACATCAAATGACCATATATGAAACCAGAAAACACAAATGCAATGTTTGGCAGGGAATTTGGGCTGGAATGATATTCGGAGGGGCTGCAGTTCAGACAGCGATTCTTGCCTTTATTACAATGCGGTGTGATTGGGACAAGGAGGTTTGAGCTATCCTTTATATTCTCTTAATTAACTATGTTTCGATTCTCTTCAATTCCATGGCATCTGAATTTATTTTTTGGGTGTTAATTTCAGGCTGAGAAGGCAAGCTCGCACGTAAGGAAGTGGTCATCGATTAAGTAATGATTAATCAACAACACCCTTTTTATAGTGACCCCAATGACCTTCATCGTCATATAATTTAAGAGGGCCTACTAAATTTTGATTAACAATTAAAAGAATTGAAATCCTTTCTGTAATATTTGTTTTCTCCTTGCTGGTACAACCATCTTTGTAATTCGAATGAAATTGCTAAAGTGGTGTTCAAAGTGTAAACCCTGGTCCATATGGGTCTAAATAATTTTGTGATACTACACGTAACATAAATATCATATTCTGATGATAATTGTATGAATTAATTTACCTAAACTCTGATCCTCTTAGGCAGATTCTGTCACGCATAATATAACTTCTGAAATGACCTGATGAGCTTGCATAGTTGGCCCCATATGATCAGGGCATTGGACTCTGAAATTATTACACGCGTGCATGATTCATCCAATCAAAAGAGTCTTTTATGATTGGAAGTCGATTATATCTTTCACTCCTTTTCTCCTTTCCCATCAAATCCTTGTACTTTGGGAAATTTTAGAAAGAGATCTAGTTTGAGGTGCTAAAATATTATATTCTAGCCTTTTATAATATTTTATCATAGTTAAAATTAATAAATTCAAAGTTAAAAATAGTAAAATTAAATACTAAAAAAATCTTCAATCATATTTGATAATCTCTAATTTTATAGACAATTTAGTTACTATATATAAAAATATTTTAACAATCCCTTTCACACTTTCAATTTAATAGATACTTATTACTTGATGTCAAAGACCAAGTATTTTTTGAACTTGAAAAATAATGCCAACTTGAGAGGTTTGGTAAATACATCAGCAACTTGATCCTCACTTATGCAATACTCTAGCTCAATTGCTCTTTCATTGCTAAAATATCATAGAAAGTAATATTTTACATCAATATGATTGCTTCTTCCATGCAACATAGATTCGTTGACAACTTGATGGTTGAGTTATTATCATAGAAAATTGTAGTATTTCATTTTGGCTTGAATTGTAGTTGTTCAAGGATTCTCCTAAGCTAAATAGCTTGACAAACACAAGTTGCAACAACAACAAATTCAGCTTTTGTGCTTGATAATGTCACAATGGTTTGCTTCTTAGATGACCATGAAATAACCCCTCTACCAAGCATAAAAACTTAGCCTGAAGTGCTCTTTCTATCATCTTGATCTCTTGCATAATCACTATCGGTGAAACCAATCATGTCTGACTTTTTAATCTTCTTGTAGAAAATCTCAAAATCCTTGGTTTCTTGCAAGTAATGATGGATTCTTTTGGCAACTAATAAATGCTTTTCAATGGGGCTCTTCATGTACATGCTAATAAGACTTACAAAATACATAATGTCTGGCCTCGTAGTAATTACATGCATCAAACTGCATACAATTTACTTGTAAAGTGTGTTATCCACCTTCTTCTCATCTCCTTCTTTAATTAGTTTTAAACCAAATTCAGTTGGAGTGTTGGAAGAGTTGAAATTTGTCATCTTGAATCCGTCCAAAATTTCTCACATATATTTTTTGGGAGACAAAAATTTTATCATCAAATTGCATCACTTCTAGGCCAAGGAAATAGTGCATCTTCCCAAGATTAGACATCTCAAACACATCCATCATAGATTTCTTGAAATCATCAAACATGAAACTATCATTCTTAGTAAAAATAAGATCGTCAACATATAAGCACACAATGAGCATTTTCCCATTATCTCCAATTTTAACAAAAAGTGTATGTTCATATGGACACTTTTGAAACTCCACTTTCAAAAAATCACCCTCAATGCAATCATACCGAGCATGTGGAGCTTATTTTAGTCCATAAAAAGTTTTTTTCAATCGATAAACTTTATGCTCATTTCCAATCTTAATATGACCAGGAGGTTGTCCAACCTTAATATAAAATTTAAGCCTAAAGAATAACGATATATGCTATAGAGACTTTCAACGATGCCACTCACTAGAATCTCATATCTTGTTAGGCTCTTAATTAATTCACCAAAATTGATCTAATGAATTTCTTAGTTATAGGTGTAACACTCCAAAATATATAAGGTTAGATGAAATAAATCATCATGAAATGACTTAAGTTTTTATGGATAAATAGTTGAGTGCTCCCTAGAGGTCTTAAGTTCTATCCACACCTTTCCCATTTCTTTTTTTTTTTTTTTAATTTCAGCAAACTAGGATGAAAACAACCCTAAAACAAATATTAAAAGTTGTAGAAAATAAACAAGAGTGGCTGGCAACCTAAATGGTTAAGCCTTTGCATTTCCCTCTTGAATTCCTAAGTTCAAGCCACACTATTCTTTCTTCTTAATTTTCCTTTTAATTTTGGCAGCATGGGTAAATTACCATGCAACCCCTTTAATTTGTAAAACCTAACTATTTAGTTCAAATTTTCTTTTTTTTTTAATTCCTTTTTAAACCCTAAAATTATTCTTCTCTTTCCCATCTTCTCATTTGGAAATATTTTTTCCCATCACTGAAATTTACTTTTTCCCCCAAATCAAGAAGATCAATCCTCGATTTCAACTCGTTTTCAACCGGAATCGTAATCGTCATTAGAAACCCCCAATATTTGCCAATAAGCAGTAAGTACGCCTCAAATCTCAAAGTTGATCTTAAAACTTTATAGATTTTCTATCTAACGATAATCTTGTGATCAATTAAACGAACTTTATCAATTTTTCCTCAAAACTCTCGATAACCTTGAGGAATCTTGAAAACCGCTATTAATTCTTGCGTAAATGTCATTTGAAGGACTCATTTAGGTACCATATACCATATTTGAACGTGAGGAACATCGCTCTAGATCCTGGTGACAAGTGTGTGTGTTCTTTTACAAGTGAATCAGGGCAAAATTGTGCATAGGATAGGACCACATAGGCGTATGGGCCACCCGTGTGGACCACATGACCATGTCCCCCTAAAAGCCTAAGTTATTTCGATTCTCACACGACTTAGGACCCTCCACACGGTCGTGTATTCTGTGTAGGTTGATTTTGGAAATACCACAGGCCATAGTCTGTCATACGGCCTAATCACAAGGTCGTGTACCCCCTCTAGATGGTCCAGGACTTTCCATACGGTCTGGTCACACGACCATGTGTCCCATGTATCTCAAATTTTATAGTTTTTACCTAGAATTTATGTTTTGTTGAGTTTAGTCCCTGATTGATTTTCAAATTATTTTAATATTTTAATTTATTCAATTAAGACCCTGATAATATGAACCTTGTTAGAATCCATGATTTGATTGATTGAGTTAGTATGATATTTATGCATATATATTAGCTTGATTTGTGAACAATACACATCTATATTATATCAGTATTTGTGATCACTCGTATTGTATGCCTTATGTCACCGTTAAATCGAACACATAAAAAGCATGACTTTCACATTTGAACTGATTTGTCACAAACATATTAATTGCGACTGAATGGAACTGTTATGAGCATATTGTTTGGTATCGTATTGTTTTGTTAAAGCATATTGAGTGCTATTGTATTGTCCTATTGAGCATGCCATATTGCATTGCATGGGGTGGGACATTGATCGGCTGTGCGCATGCGCATTAAACATTGAATTTATGAAACTATTTTTAAAGTCTGATTTTACTGCAAACATACAAGTCAGTTGTAATATTTATAGTGTTACAATGAAACATCGAAGTATTCCAAGGATCTAACCCAAAGGAAGAGGCGATCGAGCAATAACTAGCATACACAATAGAGACTAAGTGACTACTAATACAATTTCATAGTACGACAATTCATAAAAAGATAAGTTTGTAAGAAAATTGAATATTCTACTATAGGTATTAAATTGCAAGAAATGTAAACTAGAGAGACTATCTAGCTAATGACTAATGGGGGTTGGTTAACTTCAATATGATTTGCCAAATCTTGGATTAGGGACATAAATCGCGTAAATTACCAAGTAGCTCCATTTTATGTTTCGATCTCAATTTTACCGACTTGGACAAATTAGGTTCGATTTATCTTTCGATCTCGCTGGTTAATTTAAGGCTAACAACGGGTTCACGACAAGATTACCTTTCGATCTCACTTTATCTTGATATTCCCCCAGAAGCGTCACTATCTAACTTCTTAGTTCTATTCAAATTAGTCTAATTTGTTACGATTTAGTCCTTTGTCCAAAGATTTCATTTTATCCACATCTCCATCAACCAACCTCCTTAAAGGTTTAGCTACACATGCTCAAAGTAAAGAAAATAAACATAACAATGGAAGACAAGGCAGCCATGAAAGTGAAGTTAAAGAAAAATATAAAAGTTGATATTTTTATGCAATAAAACTTAAATATCATGAAACCAAAAGCATTTAACAAATAAATATAAGGTGAGAAACATAAAAGGAACAAGCTTTAATAGATTGAAAGCAAAGTAAACTAAAATACATTAAACTAAAGCTCAAAGAGTCTTGAGAGCAAGGTACATGGACATGAAATGTAAATAACACGTAACCATACTGTTAACTAACTTAAGTAACATTAAGAGCAACAAGAATAAGAAGTAAATGCAGAAATATAAACTTTAATCTAAAGTAGAAGAAGAGAAAAATAAAAACCCTAGAAAAAATGCAAAGAAAATTAAAGAAAACATACAGAAAACTAAACCTAAAGCTAAGCTAATGTGTGTGTCTATCCTCCTCAACAATTTTTGGTTGTTTTAAAGTGTGTTCTAATGACTTTTTTATGTTAAAAATGCCCCTACACAAGCCTTGTGTGATTGGTAACTCATATAGATAAAGGTTACTCTTTTTGTCCAAGTTTGTCCTCTTGATAAAGGCGATATCACGATACCTAGAAGAGGATATCACGATATCTAAAACAGTATTGAAACTTGGGGCCTTCCTTGGGAGGTGGATATTGTGAAACCACTAAAGGGTCTCCTTGATCTTCTATACTATTGGAGGTATCGCGATTCCATGGATTGGATATAATAATACCCTTTCCCTAGGTGACCTTCTCACTCGTTTTCGACCTTCGACATGTCCCTATAGCACTCAACCCATGTTAGGTCTCCAAATGGAACTATCGACCAATTTGGGTAAAAATGAGACATTTTCACTTCTTACCTAAAAATATGAAAATAACAAAAATAATGAAAAACTATGCTAAAAACTCTATTTTGCTCGAGAAAAAACTCATTAAGTACGTTAGAAAAGTCTAATTTTCCAAGTCAACTTGTGGCAGATCAACTCCCTCACACTCAAGTCTTTACTTGTCCTCAAGTAAACACATAAAACATGCAAAAAGACAATTCTTGGACTAAATCAAGCAATTAAGTTATATAGCTGTACAACATCGAATTTGTACAAGAATTACTTCACATGCAAATATTATTAGTTCAGGATGTTAAAGTGTCAATAGCGATAGAGAATATAAATGAACATATGTACAAATGTTATTCGTCAAAATAAATTATACGCATCGCTCATAGATATTTAAAAGGAATTGTTCATGTTCGTTCCAACAAATGCAAGCTATATACAAATTAATGCGTCGGTGACTTATTTGGGGTCCCAAAGGTCTTTTAGACTTGTAATGTTCTGAGGCTAAGGTTGGTGCAAATTCAAAGAAAGTTTATCTCAAAACGGTTTAAGCACTATGAATAGTATAGCACACAACATTGTTCCCAATTCCCCTCAAATGTGATTATTTCATCTCATCGCCTTGTTTCTTCTTCTCTCACCTTCCTTATTTCTCCAACCATGTAGAGGAGGATGATTAATTTTAGCTCATTTTTGTGCACTATGATTTCGAGACTATTTTATGCTCCTTTCTTTTTCTTGTTTTTGAGCATCTTTACACTTTGTTTGTTATTTTCTCTCACAATGCTTTTGATCCTCACTTTTCTTTCTTTCACATTTTTCTTTTCTTTTCAAGCATGATTTCTAGCAAGGATCAATTACGAGCTAATTTAATCCCTCTTCACTAATCAATCGAGTACATTTTTATGAGAAACCTCCGTAATGTTCCTACCTAACCCTCGATGTCCATGGCTTGACTTCATTCGATAATACATTACAAATTTCAGGGACTGTGAATGGTTGAGTTTCGAACTCAATTTTAGCTTCAATGAAGTGGTGAATTTAACATCCATTTGAGAGGGTTTTAAATCAAAGGTTTTAGAATCTTAGATATATACCTCGAAGCTAGCACTACATATGAGCTTAACCCAATTTCATTGTTGTAGAGATACATGAGGACAACATGCTTTTAAAGGAATCCCAATTGATTTTATTAGGATTTTCATGTTCTAAAGAGGGTTTTTTGCTTCCAAATGACACGTTCACTACAACAAAAGTGAATTATCAAATTCAAATTTTCAAAAAAAAAAAAAATTGAACAAATGATTGAATTGTGAAAAGTAAAGGGAGAAAAGAGAAGAAAAACATACCTTGGTGTTAAGGGTGAATTGTAGAACTACAGTAGAAGCTCATAGCCATGGCGGAGCAATGGTTAAATGGATAAGCTTTTTTTAATAGAATCTGTGGTAAAGCTATTATATAGCTATTTTTCTTTGCTAGCTTTTCAGGTCCTATAATCAATTTTGGGCCTTTAGGCAAATATACCTATGATATTTCTTTTTAACATGAGTTATTTCCACCAAACATCCCTAAACTATGAGCCTCAATCTAAATTAGCCCCTAAACTTTAAGATATTTTAATTAGGCATAATTGTACAAAAAACCCCAAACTTTGGGGGCTTTTGGATATATGCCCCTAATCTTTTTTTTATTGACACCCTTAACGCTACAATTTTTTAAAAATCAACCATATTTTAACAGTCAAACGTGAGTTGATCGTCAGTCAAATACCAAATCACCAAAATAGCCTATGTGGCATGCCACATAAGCATAATGACATCATCAATGACGTCATAAAAATAATTTTTTTTCATTTTATTCATCTTTTTCTTCTTCTTTCTTTCTCTCTCCCCTTCTAATTGTTTTCCCAAATTTTATCGACTTTCTTTCTGTCCAAACACTCATTTTCTCTCAATATGTTTCCAGATTTTCTCAGATTGGTTACACGACCTCCAATCGCAGCCAGGTAACAGAACTTCTCAACTCCTTGCATTGTTCCTCGGTTTTGCCTTTAGCAATCTGAATTTGGTTCTAATTGCATTGTTCCTTTTCGTTTTAATGCAAAATAACAACCCCACTCTCACTCTCTCCTCTTCCTTCCCGCCACTTTCTCTTCTCTTTATTTCAATTTCCATTTCATTGAGAATAACCAAAATTTTCTTCAAAAATGTTGTGGGTTGATAAATACCGACCTAAAACCCTAGACCAAGCTACCTAAAACCCTAGACCAAGCTATGTTTAATCAAGAGATTGCCCTGAATCTCAAGAAATTGGTACCTCATTTTTTTATTCACTTCAAAATGAATTTTCTGTTTAGTTTTGAATGCCTAATTTTTAATTTCTCCTTTTTGGTTTTAATTGATTCAATTTCATGGGTTTTTTTTTTCTTATTTATATAGAATTTTATTTAATCAGGTTGCAGAGCAGGATTGCCCTCACTCACTCTTCTATGGACCATCTGGGTCTAGCAAGAAAACCCTAATCATAAGAAGTCTGAGATAGTGGAATTATATAATTAGGGGTTGTTATTATTGTTGTTAAGGATCTTTCCTTTTCAAAAAATATATATTATTAAAATATATGAGACTGAGAATTCACTATATGCAACCACCAATAGAACTAAATGTTTATGTTCGAATTGTAAAGCAAATTCATCAAAAAATCCCATAGAACATGGGAACGTGAAAGGAGTCATGGCATTAGCTACACAAAAGGTTGAGGAGTAAGCAAAAGATGGCATGAACTAAAAAAATGAGAACTGGCCTGGTGTTTTGAAGAAGAAGAAAAATGGTCTTTGGCAATAGAGAAAATGAGAGAAAAAAAAAAGGGGGAAAGAGAGAAAGAGGGAAAAAGAAGAAGAAGAAGAAGAAGAAGAAGATGATGATTATGAAACAAAATGAAAAAAAAAATGACATCATCGATGATGTCATGCACTTATGTGGTATGACACATGGACTATTATGTTGACCTACAATTTTTTTAACGATCAACTCACGTTTGATCGTTAAAATTTGGTTGATTTTTGAAAAATTATAACATTAAGGGTGTCAATAAAAAAAGGTTAGGGACATATATCCAAAAACCCTCAAAGTTTGAGGGCTTTTTTATAATTATGCCTTTTAATTACATCCCCAAACTATTGAAGGTATATTAATTAGGTCCTTATATTACTAATAAAACTGTTAATTTGACTATTAAATGACATATCAAATCTTAAGTGACATAATTTAAAATGAAAATATTAGGAAAAAATGAATATTGTAAAAATAGATGTTTTGAATATTATAGTTTGAGGTTGTCAAAGCTTTTACAAAAGTTTTAATGTTAATTTTTTTTTTGCAATTTTGCTTTCTTTTTAGTTTCTTTTTTATTTTTAAAAGTTATGACAACATTTTACTTTCCTTTAAAATTTAGTTACCTAAGGTTTGACGTGTCATTTAATGATTAAATTAATGATTTTAATAACAAAAGAACTTGATTGATATAACATCTATAGCTTAGGAGTGTAATTAGAATGGTTTGAAATTTGGAGTCCAATTCAAAATAAGGGTCATAGTTTGGGGACATTTGGTGCAATTAACTCTTTTAACATAAATGATAATATAAAAAGTAAGGGTTAATGCCACAAAATATCCTGAAACGAGCACTCATATTTTAAATCTATCCCTATGCTTCAAAATATTTTAATCAAATCCTCAAATTATGAGCATTATATCGATCATGTTCTTCCATGGGTTAATTTGTCAATTTAAGTATTAAATGTTAGTTTGTTAATTTAGACATTAAATGCTAGTTTGAGTTTACGTGAAGCATATTTAAAACACACAAATCAAATATAAAAATGTGTATTTATTGTATTGATAGTTGAATTTGATATGTTTAAAAAACAAACAATGTCAATAAAGTTTTGGAGGATTAGTTCTTGTTTTTAGTACTTCATGTTGAGGATCGACTCGATTAAGCAATGAACAAGTGAAAAATAACGAAAGAAATTAAGAAATTGAACACACAATTTTAACGTGAAAAAACCCTCTGAAGAGAATAAAAAATCACGGGTAAAGATAATTTTACTATAATGGCAAAATAACGAATAGTACAAACGATGGAGATAAAAAACTAAACCTCAAAAACCCTAAAACAAAGAACCCTCAAAACGTAAACATATAATTCTCCAAAAGTGTTAAGAGTTCTAAACTCTAATGGGTGTATTTTTTAAGATTGTAAAAGAGCTTATTTATAGGCTAAATTTCTAGGTCAAATAATAAAAAAATAATCTAGACTAATTATTGTTTGATTGAAACAAATAAATAGAGTTTAATTGGAAGATTATTTCTCAAATTTGACTTGAAATATGAGTCATACTTAACAAATCTCCATCTTGACTTATATTTTCACAACGCCATATTTGCTAAAGCCCACCACGGGCCTATCTTGAACTATGTAGGGAATTAACTGAGTCGAATCTGTGCTTAAAACCTGGAAAACTTCTAGCCTTCGACTTGTGCACTGCCAAATCAAAATTAACCCGAGTATGATTTTCACAAACACAATGCCCTAACTTTCCAAAACCTGCATCCAAAAGAGAACCACTCTTCAACAAAACGATCATACCTTTTCCCCTCCTATGACCAAGTTGCATCCGCTCCAAACAAGTTGACTTCAACTCCGTAACGGACGAGGGACGTCCGATTTCACCGGTCATTATAGAACCTTCCAAAATATAAATACTACCGGTCATTTTACCTTTTAACAAAATGAGAGCTCCACGTAACACCTTAATGTTGCTCGTCTTGATGTTGATTCTGCAACCTTTCGAGTCTAAAATACTCAAAGAGATGAGATTCTTTCGTAAATCAAGTACATACCTAACATTTAAGACTGTCCTAATCGTCTCATCTTACATCCTAATTTTAATAGTGTTAATCCTAATTTTATATGTGGAGAATCATTTTCTGTTGGGATACACGTGAAAAGAACATACCAAATCTAGGATCCACTCAGATGTAAACTTGAAGCTTTCGCTCGTTAACACTAATAAGAAATCATCACTGCTTTCATCAACCAAATTAGCACCAGTTATATCTTCCTCGTTGCTCTCAATAGCCATTTTATTTTGTAGTTTGTAACAATCTACTTTAACATGACCTACTTCTTACAATAACGACACTATTTGTCTCGCTTCTTTGCTTCTTTGATGCTACCAAAATAGAAGCTTGCTTATCTACCTTACAATCCGAACCAAACTCATACTGAGTTTGTCTTTACTTAACAAATGACCCTTCAAATCCTCAAACAAAAGTTTATCTCTACCATAAATCATGGTCTCCTTGAAAGACTTGTATGAAGGAGGTAAAGAACACAACAATAGCATAGAATAATCATCATCGTCAATCTTAACCTCAACGTTATTTAAATAATTTAAAAAAGTAACGAACTAACTGATGTGATCTTTGAGAAGCTCACATTCATTCATGCGAAACGTAAATAGACATTGTTTCAACACTAAACAATTAGCTAGAGACTTAGTCACATAAAGAGTTTATAGTCTTTTCCATAAAGCGAATTAGGTCTTCTACATCAATACCTCCTACAATTCCCTATTCACGAGGCACAACTGAATTACAGACAATGTCTTTTCATCAAGCTCTTCCCATTCTGATTGATCTAAATTTTCGGGCTTTTTCCCGATAACGACCTGTTTAGGTTGGTCTGAACTAAAATTACCATCATCCGAACTTACCACAAATTAAAATTTGTGACACCATCAAACTTTTCAATGTCAGACCTTATTCTTAACATCTCTGAACGGGCTGATATGCGAAAATCGAATTAGCTTTGATACCACTTGTTAGAGATCGACCTGATTAAGCAACGAATAAGTAAAAAATAACAGAAGAAATTGAGAAATTGAACACACAAATTTAACGTAAAAATACCCCTCCAAAGAGGATAAAAAACCACAAGCAAGTATAATTTTACTATAATAGAAAAAAAAAACAAAGAGTGCAAAATATAGAGATAAAAAACTAAATCCCGAAAATCCAAATTTTTTAAGATTGTAAAAGAGCCTATTTATAAACTAAATTTCTAAGTCAAATAATAATAAAATAATCTAAACTAATCAAAGTTTGATTAAAACAAATAAATAGAATTTAACTGAATTTTTTTTTTTCAAATTTAACTTGAAATATAAGTCATACTTAACACTTCAAATCTAAGCTATCCTTGCTATAGGTGCGCACATATTTATAATTTTATATCCATGTTTCAAATACAAAATTTGAACTAGTATTTAACACCCAAGCTAAAGGTTAATGTGACAAAAGGATCTAATTGATACAATGTTAATATTTTAAAAGTATAATCTAGTGGCTAATTTCCTTGCAAAGACGTGTAAGCTTACCTTAATTGATATTCGTATTATTGATACTCCAAATGATCATGTTAGTAATTTATTATCAAATGATACTTATTGTAATGCATGATATTGAAATAAAATAAAAATTAGACAAGTTCACTGCTTCTTTATTTATAAAAAAAAAAAAAAAATTAGTTTAAGATCTTTTGGTACAATTGAGCATATTTTTATTTATTTTTTTTATACGTTTCAACAAAACTCATGATAATATAATGGTGAATGTGGCTCTTAATCATAGTAAGTGAAAACTTCGTAAATAAACACCAGCAGTCCTTAAAAAACATCCAACACAAGTGTCTTACTGAAAATAGTTTCTAAAAAAAACATTAAATCGAGCAAGATTTGATATCTCAGATCTCAATCTCAACCGCAATCTCAATCTCTCCACCGATGTCCGCAGTTTGGATTACAGCAAACAAAAAACAGTGTCATACCTTCCTCCCCTCTAGCAGTTGCCTAAAAAACAAAACAAAATTTGTTGCATTAGCAGAGGCATAATCACTACTCATCATGCAATAAGAAATCAGCAAACAAAACTCTAGCTTGCTGCAAAATCATATTTTTCTGGGGAAAAATAACAATCGGTTAACAATAAACTTTCATGAACGAAGGCAAGGATAAATCCCATAAGTTATTCGCATCTATGTTACCCAGACTAGGGAGTGAGTTTTAGATACTGGTACACTGATTTTTTTCCATGTTTTTTTCATATATTTGTACGATTATACCACTGTACACATATTTGAAGAGTTAAGGCAACATAGATCGACAATTCATCATATAAATATATGACTAACCCTTAATGCTAGGAGGAGGAGGAGAACAAATAAAAAAAATAGGTCATAAGAGAAGCAGAAAAAAGAAGAAAAAGGAAATTTACAGAGCTCCTACTAATTGGATTTTGCCAGAAGACAACCATATACTCCTAGATTAAGCAGAGTTTTTACTTTTCCAATAGCTGACAACCATGATAAGGTCCAATGATGAAGTTGAAAAAACTTGAAAACAGGTGCAACATTATAAGAGATTATAATGCACACACAATCTAAACTTTATTGGTCATGTCCGGTTAATACCGAATGAACTTCTCTTGCATTAAGCATATACACCGAAATTTTTTCTTTGAATTTCTAAAACATGCAAAATTCTCAAGCAATGGATCAAAATTCTCCTATTCCATATAATGGGGATTTCTCCAATAAAAACTATATGCATAGACAAAACTTAAGCATGTAGGAAGTTCACCTGGAAGAAGACGGCTTCTCCGTGTTTGCAATTTGCGCAAATTACAGCTTTAGTCCGAGGAAGAGTTGGATCGGCAGCCACATCCTGCAATATTTGAGTGCGTTCACCAGCAGAGTGATGCACTTCATTTCTATACACACAGTTGTTTTCAGCCACCTCCTACATAAACAACAGCAATAATCACCATAACGTCGCGAGAACAAATAGATAAATTGATAAGAAGACGATAATCTTCGTTTCCAATGAATTACAGTTAAAATAATAACAATAGATGCAAGAAAGTGTTTAAACTCAAATGCCCAGAAACTCTTTTATGTGAAATTAAATCAACCCTCATTGTTTCACTGCCTAAATCCTTACCAAATATGGATACCGATCTAAACTTTCAAATTTTTGGTATTGAGTCAACAATTCATAAAAACAAAAGAAACCCATTTTCTATTGGAAAAACAAGAGAGAAACAGCAAAAATAAAAATAAAAAAGCTAGGGTTTTAAGTGGGTTTAACATTGAATCAAAAACAACTTAAAAACAAATCATGCCCTAGATGAAAAAGAGGGGAAAAAAGGAACACCCTAATCTTAATTTTAATTCTAAATCACAGAAAAAAAAAACTGAAAAAGAACCTGATGATCGCAGTTACGGCAGGCGTAGAGGAGAATCTTCTGCTCCCTGTCTTCTTTTGGGTAGAGAATGTTGTTGCTTCATCAATCACACAAACAAACAAAAAAAATTCAAAATTTTAAGAACAGAGATGAAAAAGGTAACTGAAGGGAAAGAATACTAAAAGGGATTAAAAGAAACTGCAAAAAAAGAAAACAAAAACAAAAACGAATGCATGGATGCATGAAATTTGAAGAGCGGTGAGAGCTGACCATTCACGGCAAAATTTCATGGTACTCATCTTGTTCGAGAAGAGGGAGAAACTTTGGGTTCCTTTGTTTGATTCCCTTTTGAGAATGTTAATTCACACAGTGGGGGAAATTATGGAGCCGCTTTTTAATTTATGTATGGGCGGGGCAGCAGAAAATTAGTTAAACACCTCTTATAATTTGAAAAGTAGTAAAGCTTTCCTTAAAATAAGCAAACTATAGGGTTTAGTACCGTTAAAATGCCTATTCCCGAAATTATTTATAGAAATATGTCATTTTAAAAAAAAATTTATGAGTTCAAGCTAAAAACATAAAAACGCGCTTATATGGTGTTATTTTTAGGGGATAAATTAGCAAAACGTTTTCACGTAAGTATTTTTTCGTTGTGTTAGATAAAAGCGCGTTGATTAGGAAGTGTTTTTCAAAAAAAGTCTACGTGAATGCGCTTTTGCCTGTATTTTCCCTCAAAGGTCACCTTCCCAACAGGCAAAGGTGCTTTCACGTGAGCGCTTTTTCGTAAACTGCTTCTATGTCAGTATGCTTTTGCTTGATACAAGGAAAAAAAATGGCTTACGTGGAAGCATTTTTTTGATTTATCTCCTAAAAACGATATCACATAAGCATGTTTTTGTATTTTTGACCCATACCCATAATTAATTTTTAAGACTGCTCATTTTCATTAATAATTTCTAAATTAGCTTTTATTGATATATAATCCCAAACGATAAGCCTTTAAAAATTTTGTATTTTTATTTTTAATAAAAATTTATGAGATCTATTAGCAAATAAATCTATCTATAATATATATCCATAATCTATAATATATATATATAAACATGAGTTTTCATAATTTTCTAGTGTTAATTATATTATTTATTTTGTAATTATAAATATTTTTATTATTTATAAATAAAAATTTTAAAAATAGAGACCTAGATTTATTTGGTAAAAAGATTTATTAAAATAAAGGAAAAAAATCCAAGAAAAGTGACGTGAGCAAGTTTTAATTGTTTTTAAAAATATAATTGAGAATGTTTTTATTAAATTATAGTATTTTTAGGATTATTAGAGATTTTAATTTAATTTAGATACTTGTGAGTTTTTTTTTTCTTTTGCTGTTAATATATATTAGAGATAATTTAATATATAAATATCTCTTCGTGTTCTTTTCCTTATATTCTTCTTTTTCTTACTCAATTATATCATTGGAGTGTAGTTCCCTTGCTACTCTCGACGTTAAAATCTCTGATTCAATCTCTTCTTCATTGCTTTCCTTGCCTGCCCACTGGCTAAATCCTCAATAGAAGATGTAGGCAAGGTGATGGTTCCTGATTTACATTGATACACCCACTGGATATGATATGGTGGCGTACTGGTTCCCTCGGAGAATCCATTTTTCCCACCATACTTCAGTTTTCGTCATGGATTGAGGGAAAGGTCATTTGGCCAACGTTAATGACTACTACATTTTCTTTTAGAGGGAATGTTCTATAGCAAGAAAGTATAAGTCCTCGTCTTTGGTCAACCTAAAACAAGGCAGGGTTCTACCTTAAGAATTAGGGAAGTTCTTTTCCCCAACTTCCCTGTTCCACCTTAGGTATCGGTTCATTGGGACTCCTACTATACACTGTGGGGAAACCACGTAAGCATCACTCACGTCCCCTTCTTGGAGGTTTAAATTTAAGCCTTTGATGGATTGCGAATAAGGTGTGGATGGGAATTGCATCCTGACGAAAAGGTGCAGTTGCAACATGGGGAGTTACCCAGCCCAGAACCCGATTTGGCACCCACACGCACCTTTCTCCTCATCTTTGTCGTTTAATCCCTATTCAAACCTGACACAAAAGGCCTTCCTCGTTAGGGTTCGAACGTATGGCTAATTATATTAACTGCTAGGGATTCATCCAATGCGAATCTCACTGTTCCTCTGACTCCAAGGAGGAGGTTGTTAGAGGGAACAAAAGGATCTGAGAACCTTCTTATTTCCAAAAATTCAGGAGTAGTCATTTCTACATCCTTTCGAAGGACTAGCCAAAAGCAGGCGAAGACACCTTTAAGGCTACCATCGCTCTAGGCGGATAAAAATGGTTAATTCCCTTTTGTATCTTTTCTTCAAATGCAAATTTCTTTTCTTTAGAACGTGTAATTGTCAATCAATGTATCTACTTATCATTACTTTAGGTCTTTCTCCCTATTCGCCTTCTTTTACTCTTATTTCTGCCTGTTAATCTAGGCCATCATATTTACACACTCAGCACATAACAACTTAATAAAACAAGGACTCGAGAGACTTAATCATGTCGAACACCATTCACATAAAGCGCACTCCTTTTTATTTCTTTGTCTAAAGGACCGACTAAATCTGTAACACCTCCTAACCCTAAACCGTCGTCGAAATAGGGTTACGGGGTATTACCAGACATACTGGATAATTTACAAAAAATAAATAAATAATTAATGAACATATTATAAAATAATCATAAAGTCCGTTAATTGGACCCTTGAGGCTCAAAATACAAATTAGAAAGAGAATTGGGACTTGTTCTGGTGCTCCGTAGATTTTCTGTAAATTTTTTTTTCGAACTCAATATAACCCCCTTTATAAACATCTAACATTTCCTGCAATTTCAACCCGCAACCAAAACAATTTATACTCAAATTCACCTAAATCATAATCAATTCATTAACATATTAATTTAATAATTAAACATTCTTAATATTACTCAAAATTTACTAATAACTTTATTCATTTTTCATTCAAACTTAATGCCAAATTTTATAATTCTTTACCACTTTATTAAACTAATATCAAGATATAATATACTTTTTTTACAACCAATATTACAAGCACATACATGTAACTTATACAACACTTAGTACATGCCACTTTTACCAAAGGGGAAAATTACATCACCGAATTTATACTGAGGTCGAAATCGATCTGGATGCAGAACCAGGACCTTAATTTCTACTAACCTGCGCATGGAAACAACAGTACATTGAGTATTTCATACTCAGTGGTATTACTATAATTCAAATTATAAATAACCAAATAAATTTCACATAATCAATCATATAATACATGAACACATATTATCTTGATTTATACACCACTTTCATTCCATATCAATAACAAATCAATTTAACCAAATAACAACCAAATATCATAAACAATTAAGTACTAATAACTTTTGAAACCTTTGATTTATCCATTTCATTCTCTTTTTTCAATTTCATCACATATCACTTTATATGCATCAATTTTTTTCATTTCTATTCAATTTTTCTTTTTCACATTGTTTACCCCTATTAACAAGTCTCGGACCTTGGCGGATACACGGATCCAACCAAACACACTATAATGACACTCAGTGCCTCATCGGATAGTTCGAAGCAATAAAGTAACACCCAGTGTCTCATCGGCCTAGCCGAAGTAAAGTGGTACCCAGTACCTCATCGAATCTATCCGAAGTAAAATAATGACACCCAGTGTCTCATCGACTCAAGGTCGAAGTATCCCTGAACTCTTCCAATCCTATGGCATGCCAACTATATCCGACTCAGCCCAACTAGTTAATAGGGATTTTCAATTTACAATTCATATCACTTTCAATTTCAATTTCACTTTCACTTTCAATTTTGATCACAAATCATTCAAATTCAATTCAAATATACTATTAATTCAATATAAATTTTCATTCATCTCAATATTAACGCTTACCTCATATTCACTTAATAAATATAAATATTGAAATAAACATTAAATAATGAATAATTCAGATTATAATAATACAAACCCGAAATTCGCGATTACTCCTCGATAACTTTCTCCTTTTCTTTTTTTGCCGATGCTTCGGGTTTTTTGCTAGCTACGAAAATAATAATAATTTATGCTATTAATTACAGTACTAATTTATAATAATAATTGAATTTCTATCCAATTTATACCTTAATTCCAATTTAATCTTAATTAACTCATTTATTTTCTAACTCAATTCATACTTTATTTTTATTCAATTAATTCCCTATTTCACTATTTTGTTCAACATGAACTATATTCAAAAACCTTAAAACTTCTAATACCTCAACTTAATTTTATCAAAACTTTATTCTAAAGCTTCTAAAACATCTAATTTAAGAAAAAAAATGGCTTAATTGACTTACCAATTAAAGCTTCAAGCTTCAAAATTCTAGTTTCCCCCTTTTCTCCCTTCCTTTTTCGTTTAAGCTTCTATTCTTCTATTCCTTCTTTTGTTTCTTTTTCTTTTCTTTATTCTTTTATGTCTTATATATATATATAAAAGTTAGTAATAATATTAATAATTATAAATATCTATTTTCTTAAATAATAAGTAAATTAATATTTATTTTACAAATGTACAAATATAATTTTTACACATGTATATTTCATTACCATACATTTGGCTTTAATATATATATATATATATAAAAGATAATATCAATTAAATAATAATTTATACTATTATATTCTATTATTAATTAATAATAACTTAAATCATTAAAAATCTTTAGATTTTTCTCATTGTTTTGTCGCCTCAAATTATGAAATAGGCATAATTATCATTTTAGTTCCTCTTTCTTTCTTTTGATCTATAATTAGGCTTTCACCCTTTATTCAATTTAGTCCTTTTTACTAATTACTCTAAATTAAACTAAATTCACCTAATCAAAGCCTAATTAAATACACTACTAGACTCATAATTACTCATAATAATTATTTACGAACTTGGTTTATTAAGACGGAGGCCCTATAACTCACTTTTCCAGTGTCCGTGAATTTAGGTCATTATATTTCTCCCCCCTTAATAAATTTCGTTCTCGAAATTTACTTGAAAATAAATGGCGGTACTGTGTTCTCATAGTTCTTTCGGTTCCCAAGTCGCTTATTCCATATTATGACTTCTCCATAAGACTTTTACTAGGGAAACTCGTTTATTTCTTAATTTCTTTACCTCTCATGCTAAAATTTGAATCGACTCTTCTTCGTAGGATAAATCAGGTCAAACTTCAATGTCTTCAGTAGAAATGATATGAGAAGGATCTAATCTATATTTTCGTAGCATAGAAACATGAAAAACATCGTGAATCTTCTGTAACTTCGAAGGTAAAGCTAACCGATAAGCGACTGGCCCGATTCTTTCTACAATTTCTTATGTCCCAATATAACGAGGACTTAACTTTCCTTTTCGGCCAAATCTCAACACTTTCTTCCAAGAAGAGACTTTGAGAAATACTTTGTCCCCGATTGAATATTCAATGTCCTGACGCTTCAAATTGGCATAAGATTTCTGTCTATCAAAGGCTGCTTTTAATCTATCTTTAATCTTCTTAACCGTTTCTTCTGTCTCTTGAATTAATTCTGGTCCAATCATCTTTTTTTCATTCAATTCTGTCCAACACACTAATGATCTACATCTTCGACCATATAGTGCTTCATACGGGGCCATTTGTATACTATATTAGAAACTATTATTGTAGACAAACTTAGCTAATGGCAAATAACGTTCCCAACTTGATTCAAAATCGATGATACAAGCCCGAAGCATATCTTCTAGTATCTGAATTACCCGTTTGGACTGTCCATCTGTTTGCGGATGAAAAGCCGTATTAAAGTTAAGTTTAGTACCGAGAGAATCATGCAATTGCTTCCAAAATCTTGATGTAAATCGAGGATCCTGATCGAAAATTATTGATACCGGAATACCATGTAATCTTACAATTTCTCGGATATAAACCTCAGTAAGCTTTTGCAATGACCAGCCGGTTCTAATAGCTATGAAATGCGCTGACTTGGTAACTCTATCAACTATCACCCAAATGACATTCTTTTTACTTGCTGACAATAGTAATCTTGTAACAAATTCCATCGTGATGCGATCCCATTTCCACTCAGGAATATCAATAGGCTGAAGTAGTCCAGTAAGAACCTGATGTTCTGCTTTTACACGTTGACAAGTTAAACATTTACTTGCAAATTCAACTATGTCTCTTTTCATTCCTGGCCACCAATATAGTTCTCGTAAATTTCGATACATCATCGTACCTCCGAGGTGCAATGCAAATAGACTGTCGTGAGTTTCTCGAAGAATCGATTTCTTCAACTCAGAATTAGTTGGAACACAAATTCGATTTTGATATTACAAACATCCACAATCATCAATACTAAAACTATCTGATGTATCATTCTGTACCATCTCTCTTTCCTTTAATAATTTGTCGTCTCTCAATTGTGCTGATCTGATCTTATCAAACATTACTGACTTTACTCTCAACTCGGCCAAAAGACTCCCATCATTACTAATACTGAGCCGTGCAAACATCGCTCGTAATTCAATTGCAGCTTTTCTACTTAGTGCATCAGCTACAACATTAGCTTTTCTCGGATGGTAGTCTATAACACAGTCATAATCTTTTAGGAGCTTTATCCACCGTCTTTGTCTCAAGTTCAATTCTTTTTGAGAAAGAAGATATTTCAAACTTTTATGATCGGTATAGATGTAACATTTCTCACTGTACAAATAATGTCTCCAAATCTTCAGAGAAAAAATCACAGCTGCTAGTTCCAAATCATGAGTCGGATAGTTAAGTTCGTGTGGCTTCAATTGACGAGATGCATAGGCTATTACTTTTTCGTCCTGCATTAATACATAACCCAAACCACTCAAAGAAGTATCACTGTACACTACAAAATCTTTCCCCGACTCTGGTAATGTCAGAACTAGTGCTTCTATCAGCATTTGCTTCAACGTTTCAAAACTTCTTTGACACTGATTATCCCAGATAAAAGGAACAGTCTTCTGTAGTAATTTAGTCATCGACAAAGCTATCTTCGAAAATCCATTTACAAATCTTTTATAATACTCAGCTAAACCAAGAAAACTTCTTACCTCAGATACATTCTTCGGTACTTTCCACTGAACAATTGCTTCAATCTTTTTCGGATCAACTCTAATTCCATCTGCCGATACCACATGTCCCAAAAATACAACTTCTGATAGCCAGAACTCACATTTGTTAAGCTTTCCATACAATTGCTTCTCCCATAATATCTGTAATACAATTCTGAGATGCTGATCATATTCTGACTCTGACTTTGAATAAACTAGTATATCATCGATAAAAACCACTACAAACTGGTCTAAATACGGCTGAAAGATATGATTCATGAGATCCATGAAAGCAGTTGGAGCATTAGTTAATCCGAATGGCATTACCAAGAACTCATAGTGACCATACCTCGTACGAAAAGCTGTCTTCGGAACGTCGCTTTCTTTTACTTTCAACTGGTAGTAGTCTGACCTTAAGTCAATCTTCGAAAATACAGAAGCTCCTCTCAACTGATCCAACAAATCATCAATGCGAGGCAGTAGATACTTATTCTTGATAGTTACCTTATTCAACTATCGGTAATCAATACAAAGTCGCATCGAGCCATCTTTCTTCTTAACAAATAACACTTGAGCTCTCCATGGTGATATACTCGGTCGAATAAAACCATGATCTAATAAGTCTTGCAACTGTATCCTCAGCTCCTTTAACTGTAGATGACATTCGTATGGGGGTGTGGATATTTGAGCTATTCCCGAAAAAACCTCTATAGCAGACTCAACCTCTCTGTCTGGTGGCAAACCCAGTAGTTTTTAGGGAAATACATCAGAAAACTCACAAACTGTCCAGATTTTACTGCTTTGGCTTCCAACTAAATCTGAATTAATGACATAGGCCAAATATGTTGAACAGCCCTGCTGAAGTAACTTATTAACCT